>VWPW01000782.1:9532-20159 GCA_013389825.1 Crypturellus undulatus
CTCTTCTTTCCTCTCCTCTCCTCTCTTCTTTCCTCTCCTCTCCTCTCCTCTCTTCTTTCCTCTCCTCTCCTCTCTTCTTTCCTCTCCTCTTTCCTCTCCTCTCTTCTTTTGCTTTTCCCTGTTATAAGCATGAGAAATCACCCAACATTAACATTTCAGCAGCAGAGGGATTCGGAAGGCAGCTCGTGTAGTAGCAGTCTAGGAGCTGTGCTGACTGCACTGCAAGTCATCTTTCCTGGAGGTATTTTGGGTCCAGCTGCTGGGGTGAGCTCAGATGCTGGTCGTTGCTGTAAGACCATGTAGCCTGAGCAGCACATGCAACACTAGCAGTGTCACAGCCGGGCTCCAACTGCGTGCCAAGAAAGACGTCAACCAACTGCAGACTGTGAAAAGGAGCAAAACAAGCAAGAGGTTTTGAAAGCANCCTGAGCAGTGCAGGCAGCACAAACAAGGTCACAGCTGGGCTCCAACTCCATGCGGGACAAGAAAGACGTCAACCAACTGCAGACTGTGAAAAGGAGCAAAACAAGCAAGAGGTTTTGAAAGCATAAAGAAGGTCTTCTAAGGAAAGAAAATGAAAGGTTTCTAGAGAAGATCATTGGGGAGGGGATGCTAAACATCCTCGAGTATATGGTCTCCATGGACTTCTTGGTTCTTCTACAATGTGTGATCCTGTGTGCGGTGCCAAGAATGGGAAGAATCAAAGGGACCAGAATCCTTAAACTCTTAATAGGAATGCCAGTGCCAGAGGAGGGAAAGAACACATAAACTAGGCTTCAGGCAGGATTCTGCTGTCATGAGGTTAAACCTGCACTGTGGATATTGAAAGCACAAAGATATCCTGGGGCATTTTGTATAGAATAGGAGGATCAGCAAATGCTCTGGATTGGTACCAGTGCAGCAGACTAGAGTCGTGGGGTCCTGTTTTTAAGAAATCCATGCACAGTGTATATTAAGATGTAAGGTGTATATTAACAAGATACTGGAAGGTAAGGTGTATATTAACAAGGCACTGGAAGATCACAGGCACTGGGTGAGGGGAAGGAGGTAAAGAATGGAGAAGATGCCTGGGTAAGAGACAGTGAGAGAAATGTGGGTAAATGTTCCCTACTCCAGGAGCTGCCAACTCCAAGCCAGTGACTTGACAGTAGCCAAGATGTCCTGCTACAGCAGCAATAGGAGGGTGCCCATCCGCTTGTTCTAAACCTGCCTAAGCAAATATTAGTGCTCTGATGCTCATTGCAGCAGTGGCTACAATGGGACCTTCAGCCCCTTCCTGCATGAGGGGATGAGAGAAACACTTGTAATTTTATACTGCCTCTCCTTGGCAGTTTAGGAGCTGAGATCTTCATGTAAGGGTGGGGAACATTTTCTCTCTTCTTCCAGAAAAAAAAAAAACAAGACATAAAGTGGAAATGGGTTGACTAAGGCTGTGGAAGAAGGCTGTGATAAGGAGAGGATGAGTACAGAACTGGGAATGTTGTTTTTCTCTCTCTCTTTTTCTTTTTTTCTTTTTCCAGCAAACTCATTTAGCTTCATTTTACCATAGAGCCAGTTCATTCAATTAGCCTGAGGAGCGTATTCCATGGATAGATGTCTATAAGACACAGCTGGCATCATCCCCTGGAGAGCTCCATTGCTGGTTGTGCAGATTGTAGAGGAGGGTGGGCTCTTCATCCAGGCGTTTCGGCTAGATGTCTAAATAGAGGGAAGATTAATCTATTTCTATGAAATCCTGTGTTGCAAAATGTGGCAGCAGGTCTGCATGTGCTGCTTTTTCAGAGGGGTTTCACAGCAGTGCCTCCTTCCCCTAATTGATCATAGGAAACATTAAACACGGCCTTTGTCCTGGATGAATCTGTCTTCCGCAGACTCCTGGATAGAGCCAGGACTCGTGCCAGCGCAGACGGCATTGTTAGACATGGAAGCAAAAAAAAAAAAAAAAAGAAAANGTTGTTAGACATGGAAGCAAAAGGAGAAAAAAAAAAAAAAGAAAAAGAAGAAGAAAAGTGCTGTTAGGAGTCTGCTTTCCAGCTTTGAAGTGCCAGGGCATGTTTGCTGCAGTCATTTCTCAAGGTCCCCGCGGAATTGCTGAAAGCAAGCAAGGCACCTTCAGAAAAACTGCCAGATGATGAGACCTGGGGCTGTAGGGCACCAAACACTCTGCTGTGCTTTGCCGACTTGAAGTGCATCTGCAGGGAAGAGAGTAGAGATGGTGGGGAGAGAGGGTGAGTGTGGAGGGAGAAATAGGAGTCTCCTAAATGCTTTTAAGTATCTGAAAATCCACCTTGTGAATGTATGCTTATATAAACATATATGAATATATATAAATATATAAATATTTATATATTTATATGTATAAATGGATAAATATATATACACACACACACACATNCATAAATATATAAATATTTAAATAAATATATGTATAAATGGATAAATATATACACACACACACACATACATACATTTTTTAATGAATGCACAGCTATATTTCACCAAGGGTTGGCATCAGGGAAAACAAAGTCAAGATGGCCCGTGGTTAAGGCCTTGGCTTAGAGCCAGGAGATGCAGTTCTCATGCTCATCCTGACCCTTTCCTCCTTGTGCTGCTCATCGTGCCCTTTTCCTCCTTGTGTTGTCTCATCGTTCCTCTGTGGACTCTCCTGATGACAGCATAGTGTTGGCCACATGGGTACGATGCAGTTCTGGGTCCACTGCTATCTGGATGGTCAAAGCAGCCAAGGCAGGACGTGGCTTCTCTCCTTGGCCACAGAAAATGGCCTGTAGAAACCTGCTGAGCTCATGCCCTTTGCTGTGTCCACAGGTTGTGTAGACTGAGGTTCCTGGGCTTGTGGGACAAGTTTTCCTCACTTGATGGTGAGTGTGACTATTGGCATGGTCACAACAGATGCTGATGGGTTCTTGCCCTGCTCAGGNTTTGCTGTGCCCACAGGTTGTGTAGGCTGTTTCCTGGACTTGTGGGACAAGTTTTCCTCACTTGATGGTGAGTGTGAATATCGACATGGTCACAACAGATGCTGATGGGTTCTTGTCCTGCTCAGGGGTCTGGCTTGTGTCCATCTGGAGCCACGGAATGAGAAGTCTGCCCCACCAAATGTGATGGATCACACGGATGAGGAGTGAGGGAGTGGAGAGCAGGTGGAGTGATGGCTTTTAGTGCATCCCTGGAGCCACGTGCAGTTGGATGGAGTCAGCTCTGGAGGTCCTTGCACCCTTACATGACGTAAGTCTAGCTCCCTAGGGTGCACCAGCCTCTTGCCCCAGCTTTTCAGCTCCAAGTAGAGTCCATACAGACAAACCTGTATAATATGAACAGAAGAGGAGCCTGTCAAGGAACGTGTCCACCATGAAGGCAAAGCCTCTGCTAAGCCAAGTTAGTGAGAAGAGACTAACTTCTTACAACTGCCTTTCTAGCTTCTTAGACCAAAACCCAGACATTAATGAGATTCACCAAGTAATGTCAAACTGCTGGAACTGTATTTCTGCAGGTAAAACAAATCTCCTATATTTTGTGTCATATTGGACCTTGAAGGTCCCTCCAGCGAGTCTGTATGAGTCCACCTTCCTTGACTGCTCTCAAGACTTGATGCACTTTCTTCCTTCTCCAAGAGGGCTTATCCTGGACAGTGACATGATTTGTAGGTACAGAAATACCTAATCCCTGACTGATCCATACTAATCTCCTTGTTCCAGCGTCCTTGTTCCTGCCTTGTCAGGAGCTCATCTGTAGCTGGTTCATGGCCAGATGCTGATATGGAGCATCTGGATATGGAGAGCCAAGTGTTGGATTTGGGTGTCTACTTAGGAAGTCACTGGAGCATTTTCTGGAATTTAAAAATGAAAATCTCCCGATTGAGCGGAATCATGCAGCTTCTATTGAGCTGAATGTATATGAAATAGATGGATCTTTTGCTCCTGTTTATAAACAGGGTTATATAGCACAGACTACCGAAAGAAAACCAAAAACCACCTGTTCTTCCACAAAGAGGGAAGGCAATTCTGAAATACAGTGAAAGCTGGATTCAGTGTAGTCCAAGGACTCACCTCTGATCATGAAGGCAGCTCGAGGGCGGGCAACAAGTTTCCAAGAGGTCTTGGAAACATTGGAAATTTTGCGCTCATAAATCAGCCCCTTCTAAATAGACTTTTATTGCAGAGGTGCTGGAATAGGTTTGATTAAAAATGCTGCAACTCCCATAGTGAAGCAATGAGACACAGGGAAAACTCAGCCTGAAAGAAGATTTACCTGTGACTGAGTGGCACCAGGGCTTTGAATAGTGTGTTTTTCATTAGTTATTCCCCCACTGCATGATCACAGACCAAATATTCAACTTCCATGCTCTTTTTTGGTCCCACCTGGAAAATGGAGTTAATATTTTCTGTAGCTCTAAGTAGATTTCTAATGAAAAATGTAGCACAGGTATGAAGCGTAACAGGTATGAAACTGTAAATGGCTGTATCCGCCCTCATTTCTTAGCAGTCTACTTTTGAAAATTTAGTTTTAATTAATTTTATTTAAGATCCCAGGCCAAGGACATACAGAGGTAGCTTTGCAACAATGATTTTGTGAGCGCCTTCATCACCGCATTGCAGAATATCTGTAATATTCCTGCAATCTTCTGCCAGCTCATGACCTGCCATGGGGTATTAACCCAGTGTTAGATTATCCCCATACCACTGATGAGCAGCCCTGCTCGTTAGGGAAGCTTTTCTGTCCGCCCTGTCACACTCTGGCTTCAGTTTAGGTCTTGAGGGTGTCAGAGCTCAGGCTGATTGCGGATGATGAGGTCTGGTTATGCAAAACTCCTGGAGGATACGAGTGCTTCCCAGATGGAAAATAGCAACCTACCGACAGGCTGGCCGAGCCCTCTCATCTCGTGCTCTTGGAAATCAAAAGGCGTGTGGTCCCAGCTTGTTTGCAGCACCTCGCGTGCGGGAGCAGCTTTGCTGAGTAAGTTCACTCTAATGATCTGACCGCAGACTCCTTTCTATCAAAGCAGCCCCTGAGGTAAGAAAATGTTTTCTGAACTTGAGGTTAAAAAACTCCAAGCTGTGACTCGAGAGATGGACTCGGAGCTGCTCTAACAGGCTGAACTCTGTGGCGGGGCAAAGCCTAAACCCAAAGTCACACTTTGACTACAGCTCTCTCTCATTTAATTCAGATGGTGGTAGAGGTTTATCAGCCCTGATCATGCTGTGTTTTAAGTATGAAGATACTTCACTCTGTGCTTGTCTTGCTCTTATTTTCATGTCTAGACAGTTACATTGAGGTGGAAATAAGACATGGGGCTGGAAAAGCCCCTTGCTTGACCCATTATGGCCATTTTCTTGCTCTTTGCTATAAACAAGTCACATCATAATCTCTATAACGAGGGACCGGAGCTGGATATTGTGTGTGCTGAGATGGGAGTTACTAAAGCATTCAACTAGAGATACTGAGAAAACAGTGGGTCTCAATATTTGACCCTTCTCTAAATCATAACCAAAAACCACGGGTGCAAAAGGCTGCACTTCACTTTATGCAAGCTCCAGATCTTCATTGCTGGAGAAATCCTGACAAAGATGTTGCAAGGGCTTAACAAGGGTCATATTTTTATAAATAGGCTTTTTTGGAGGAGATGGAGATATTGGTGCTTGTGTTTTGTGTAATGGACTTGCGGTCAGGGCAGTTTTCCAGCAAAATCAGACCAAAGTCTTAGGCCTGTCTCCATTGGAGAGGGTTCAGACCCACATCCCTGGGTCAGGAACGATAATAATATATTTTTAAAAGGCTGTCTGATTTTCAGTTCCCGAGAAACAGAAGATGGTTGTGTTTCTGTTGTGGGAAAGGTAGAACTGATACAGTCACTGAGCGAAAGCAGCTCTGAAACTTGGCATTGCTCTGTGTAAAGCATTGACGGAGAAAGAACGACGAGGTCAGGGTCAAAGACAGCTTTTAGCTCTTTGGAAACCCCTGACCCATGTGAGGCCTTCAAACCACGTGTGACCGAGCCACTTGGTAGCACGGCTGTAGGACACCATCCTATGAACAAATAGAGTTTATGAAGCATCCAAAATCACAATAATTCATGAGACTCTCTTGCCCTCTCCCTGCCATTTCAGCAGGCTGCATTCAAGGGGGTTCACTTCAAACTAGAAATTTCCCTGCGGATGAACACCACACTAGAACAACTAATCTGAGCCAGAACTGTCACATTTTAGCAAAGGCCAATCTCGGATAATGAGTGAATTATTTTTTAAAGCAGGTCGTTCTCTTGGGAGAGCCTCTGTCCCCACTCAGCAGCAGCTCAACGGGCAGCTCGGGTGCTTTGTGGCTTCAACCTGCCCCTTTTAGGAGGAGAATTGAAGGGATTAGGCTTTGACCCTGGACTCGTACCACTCTTCAGGTGTGAAACTGTCTCCTCTACGTTGCCTGATGGAGGCTGGTGGGTTGTATGTGGCTCGTAGCATCCCATCCCTGCAGCACTGCAGATGCCTTGAGGTGGTGCTGGTACCATCCCAAGACAGCAGTCCCCTAACTAAAGGCCTAGAGGGAATAAATCTTTATTTCACAGCTTAGAAGCAAGGAGAGGTCTCCTGAAAGATAATCTCAAGGCCTACGGCTGTGACCTCTATTAAAAACGGGATGCGATAAGTCTACTCTGGCCTATTGAACTGACCAGCAGTGTCACGGCAGGGTGGCTCTGGTGCTGCACCTAAGATTTTGATTAAAACATCGGTCTTATCTGGCATGACCACATGAGGCAGAGCCAAACCCGGTTCACTGACAACTTAAAATGTTGCTGTTTCCTTGGATACCCTCGGGGATTAGTTCTTGGTCCAATGCATTTCAATATAGTTATCAATGATTTAAAGTATGGCATTTCTCAGTGATAAATAGCGGGTGGCAACAAGAGTGACGGACGGCTGGGACGGGCGAGGGCAGGTCGCCGTTGCAGGGTGATCTGAATCCGCTGGCTAAATAGGCACAAACACAAGAAAAGACTGTGAATAACGGCCTGATGGAAACGAATACATCTGCCCCCGAACAAAGGCTGCAAATCAGGTCTGCAGGATAGCAGCTCTCTCCTAGAAACCATCAGCCCCGAGAAGGAGTTCAAGGTTGCTGTGTAATTGGGTCAAAATGCACTTTCTGTGGCAAGCAAGAAAGGGCCAACGTGTCCTTTGGTGGTAAAAGTCCCCCTGGGCATACGGACAGGGAGCAGGAATGAGAACTTGCCTTTCTGCCCAACGTAAGTGAAGCCTATGTCTGTGTTTAAGGAAGCCAAATGCTCAAAAGCATGGGAAAAAAGTATTTTTCAGCATTGGGAAAGTAGTCTTTGTGCTGTGAGACCTGAGGAGTTCACCCCGCTGTGGGTATCAAAGAGGCAGCAGGGAAGGGGACATGGTCGATGTCTGAGGACATTTGCTTTGTGGCACATCTGGAGCCGCTTCATCACGTCCAGTGGCTGGAAGTTTACAAACTCGGATGTGAAATAAGACGGAGAGGATGAGATCTCACCTGGAGTGGCCAACAGCAGGGAGAAGCCTTGGGAGACCCTGTGTGAACCGGTATCTGCCAGTACTTGGGCTCCTCTGCCCTAAACCCCAAAGCTGTCCAGAACTCCCTGGACTCGTCCCTCTGGGCCCAGTTTAGAGCCAAAGGAGAGAGATGTCACTTGCTTGCCATATTTCAGACCTCTAAGTTATCAGAAGATTATCTGCACTCAGAAATGTTTGACTTGGTTTTGTCTAAAATTAGTTTTTTCCCTAAAAGCCCTGGGTTTCAGAGAGCAGACACACGTCCTGTGAGCCTAGGAATGTGAATGGTCATGAAGAGCCTGGGCTCCTGCTCCATCTCACCGAGCAGAACAGGATGGACTCCAGGCAATGACTGCAACCATTATCACACCTCATGTGCCCATCAGTTGTCCCCAAGGCCCACGCAAGAATATTTTTCTCTATGCGTTTGGCCACCAGATTTTGATGATTTTCCACTTTCTTTCCCTGAAGCATCAGAAGTGGAGACAGGCGAGCAGATTAACTCTCAGAGATGGTATCAGCAGCCACTGATTCAGTGTCCCATGGAGTTTTCCTCAGGCAAGCAGTGCGGTGGGTTTTCTTTTCTCTCCAGATGAATGAGAGAGGATCAGATGTGCCCATTTCTGCTGGGCATTTTCTCAGCACACACAGGGCCTCTGGCTCAGGGAATAACTTGATTTTCTTGTGCACAATGTAGCTTTCCCAAAAATGAAATACTCCATCTGAACAAGCTGCAATGGGCTGCAAGACGTGCGAGAGCTGCCCAGANGGTTTTCTTCTCTCTCCAGATGAATGAGGGAGGGCATTTTCTCAGCACACCCAGGGCCTCTGGCTCGGGGAATAACTTGAGTTTTCATGTGCACAAAGTAGCTTTTCCAAAAATGAAATACTCCATCTGAACAAGCTGCAATGGGCTGCAAGACGTGCGAGAACTGCCCAGACAAGGTAGGGCTCTGTGATGCGATGTGATCATTTTATTGCATCACATTATTAACATATATAGTATATACACTATATACACAGTGTATTATATATAGTATAATATATATAGTACTATATATATATTGGCAAGGAGCCATCACAGCCACCCCTGTACACGTCCATCTTCTCATGCTCCATCACCTTCCCATGGGAGCAGCCAGATCCCTTGACACCTCCTTGAGTGTGGACACTCAAGGACAAGGCAAATGAGGTGAAAAAACCCCAATGATTTCAGAAAAAAAAAAAAAAAAACCTTCTTAAACACAAAATATTCTTTTATTTGTCACCGAAGGCTACACACGGTCACTTCTGTTTGTTTGTTTTTTGTTTTGTTTCTTTTTTTTGTTTTGTTTTCTAGAAGGTATCTACATCTGCACTTATTTACAGCCTTGTTGTATTTACACAGTCAAGAATACAGTATTAGAAACACAAAGTGTTGAGAAAAAAAATTTCTCAAAAAATTAGTTCCAGACTTCAGGAAAATTATTACACAGGGTAATGACAAGAGTCTCCAGTGCTGGGCTTACAGATGCAGCTTTGATACAAAGTCCTCTTTCTTGGCTGGAGCTGCATTAGAAGTCCTCACACAAAATAAACATTATTGTTATTTTTTTTTAATAGAAAATGTGAATTTCTGATTGGTTACATCGACAACATCAGGGAACATTCCAAAAGTTCTCGGTTTTGGAAAGCTCGATTCTTTGCTTGAACACTTTTCAGCTTCAAGAAAGAAGAAAAAAATATATATAAAGAGAGAAGTATATGTATTTTTAGTTAATTTTCACTTGTGGTTTTCTATGCTCCCCTGCCCAGAAAGTATTGATGCCTGGGAAGGGAGTTAACAGTTGAGCCATGTAATACTTTGCCAGTAACACAAGGTGTTATAGTAATTAAAGGACAGCAGGGGAGAGACACTACAGTTTTCGCTTTTTTGGGTCAAACAGTTTTCAGGTTGGGGAGAACTGCTGGAAAAGACCCCCAGGACACACAAGGTCCCATCACGGCGGGGGAATCTGGACAGAGCGTGTGACGTGTCCCCACTGCATCTGCTCAAAATCCGCTCTACACATGGGTGATTTTATCTAAACACACCCTGGCGACGAAAGAAATCCACCAGGTTTTAATTTTACAAAATTCGTCGGTATAGCAAGGGAATTAAAATAGCTGAATACTTACTGGGAAGGGTAAAAAGAGTAATAACTGATCAGATCAAAACTGAGCAGACCGGCAGCTAACACGGAGCTCCTGCTGCGCTGAGGACAAGGAGTGCAGGTCAACCCAATGGGCGCCCGCCTTTATTCCATAAAAAGCAGCCATCCCGCCCGGCATTGCCCAAGGTTCCCAGCTTCGGTGGTGCTGAGAGACAGCCCTTCGCTGCCAAACGAGCAGATAGAGCAAGTAAGATTTATAAAGCGAAGCAATCTTTTTAGCTCCATTATTAACATTACAGGCGCTTATTCCCTCCTCCAAGTTAAAAAAAAAAATTGCCCATATCGCTAACTGAGATCTATTGCCCGGGTTTCAATTACGCCGAGATTGAATCAAAACAGACCGCTGTGCCATAAATACAAGGGGGAGGGGAGGGCCCTCTCTGCAAATCGTAAAATTGAATTCTAAAATTTCATGTTAAGAGCCTTGTCTTTGCATAATGGATCGCACTGCCATCTATCACGGTGACACTTACAAGTCACAGCTGAAAAAGTACTTTATTAGCTTTTTTGCTTTAAAAAAAAAAAGATTTTGATTTATTCTTGTTACACTGTATAATGGACTGAGCAGAATCTCACCCAAGTTCCCTAAGCTCAATAAAGCAACTGTAGATATAGTACTCACTATTTCTAAGCTGAATGGTGTCTTGGGGACTCTCCCCGTCATCTGCATCCTTTAAACCCGAATCGAGCACCGGGGCTCTTAAGTGGCCTTCATCTAACCTGCTCTCCTGGTCTTGGGTAGACCTGGTGGCCTATTTTCCTCTTGGCTCTGATCAATGTTTGTGATGACAAACACATGAATTGCTGAGTGATTCCCTCCGGTCACTGCCACTTAATGATTTTTCCAAGCTCTGATTTTCAGTACAAAAGGGGAAGGAAGAAAAAAAAAAA
>VWPW01000789.1:0-12640 GCA_013389825.1 Crypturellus undulatus
GGGGTCCCAGGGTGCTCCCGTGGGTGCCTGGCACTAGGCAGGACTCTTTGGACTCGGTCTTGGGGGTCCCAGATTGCTCCCATGGGTGCCCGGCACCAGGCTGGACCCTCTGGGACTGGGCTTGGGGATGCTGCATCCCCTGAGGCTGCTCCTGTGGGTGCCCGGCACTGGACTGGACCCTTTGGGACTGGATTTGGGGGTCCCGGGGTGCTCCTGTGGGTGCCTGGCACCAGGCTGGACCCTCTGGGACTGGGTTTGGGGGTCCCAGATTGTTCCTGTGGGTGCCTGGCGCCAGGCTGGACCCTCTGGCACTGGGATAGGGGTCCCAGGGTGCTCCTATGGGTGCCAGGCACTGGGCAGGACCCTCTGTGACTGGGTTGGGGGGTCCCAGGTTGCTTCTGCGGGTGCCTGGCACCAAGCTGGACCCTCTGGGCCTGGGTTTACGGCCCCAGGGTGCTCCCATGGGTGTCTAACATCTGGCAGGACCCCTTGGACCTGGATTTAGGGTCCCAACTTGCTCCTGTGGGTGTCTGGCACCAGGCAGGACCTTCCTGGACTGGGTTTGGGGGTCCTGCATCCGCCAGGGCTGCTCCTGCGGGTGCCGGGCACCGGGCAGGACCCTCTGGGAATGGTTTTGGGGGTCCCGGGGTGCTCCTGTGGGTGCCCGGCACCAGACTGGACCCTCTGGGACTGGGATTGGGGTCCTGGAGTGCTCCTGTGGGTGCTGGACAGCAGACAGGACCCTTTGGACCTGAGCTTGGGGGTGCTGCATCCCCTGGGGCTGCTTCTGTGGGTGCCGGGCACCAGGCTGGACCCCCTGGGACTGGATTTAGGGTCTCAACTTGCTCCTGTGGGTGCCTGGCACCAGACAGGACCTTCTGGGACTGGGTTGGGGGGGTCCCAACTTGCTCCCATGGGTGCCTGGCACCAGGCTGGACCGTCTGGCCTGGGTTTGTGGGTCCTGCATCCACCAGGGCTGCTCCTGTGGGTGCTCAGCACCGGGCTGGACCCCCTGGGACTGGATTTAGGGTCTCAGGTTGCTCCTGTGGATGCCCAGGTCCCTTTGGACTGGGTCTTGGGGGTCCCAAATTGCTTCCTTGGGTGCCCGGCACCAGGCTGGACCCTCTGGGACTGGGTTTGGGGGTGCCAGGGTGCTCCTGTGGGTGCCCGGTGCCAGGCAGAACCCCCTGGGACTGGATTTAGGGTCCCAGGTCGTTCCTGTGGGTGCCCAGCACAGAGTAGGACCCTTTGGACTTGGTCTTGAGGGTCCCAGATTGCTCCTGTGGGTGCCTGGCACCAGGCAGGACCCTCTGGGCCTGGGATTGGGGGGTCCAGGGTCGCTCTCGGGGGAGACAGTCACCAGGCAGGACCTTTTGGACCTGGATTTAGGGTCCTAAGTTGCTCCTGTGGGTGCCCAGCAGCACACAGCACCCTCTGGACCTGGTGTTGGAGGTGCCAGGTTGCTCCCTTGGGTGCTGGGTACCCTTTGGACCTGGGCCTGGGGATCCCAAGTTGCTCCTGTGGGTGCCTGGTATTTGGCAGGACCCTTTGGACCTGGCTTTAGGGTCCCAACTTGCTCCTATGGGTGCCCAGCACCAGGCAGGACCCTCTGGTCCTGGGCTTGGGGGTCACGCATCACCTGGGGCTGCTCCTGTGGGTGCCCAGTACAGGGCAGCCCCCACCCCAGGCCTGGACTTGGGGGGCCCGGGTCACTCCTATGGGTGCCAGGCACCAGGCTGGACTCTCTAGGCTTGGGATTGGGGGTCCTTTGGGTGCTGGGTGCCAGGCAGGACCCTCTGGACCCGGATTTAGGCTCCCAGGTTGCTCCCGTGGGTGCCTGGTGTCCCCCAGTCCCCTCTGGGCCTGGCCTCGAGGGGCCCCATGTCCCCAGGGCTCCATTATCTGGCTCCGGGGTCCCCATCCGTCCCCTCGCCGAACCCGGAGGCGCTTCCCGGGCCGCCACATTCCCAGCCGGAGCGGCGCTCGCCCCGACCATAGCTCCGAAGCGCCGGGAAGAAGGCAAAAAAACAATCCGGCCTCGGAGCGGTGGGGTTTTCCCTCGGCTTTCCCGCTTATCCCACTTTTTGTTTTTGAAGGAGAGGGGGCGGCGAGCGCTGCGGAGGAGCCCCCGGACGGCACGGTGAGGGCTAGGGGCAGCGCGAGCCGACGCTCCGAGCGCTCCCGCTTTTCTTTCCCCGTTCGGCATAAAATGCCAATTAGTTAGTTAAAAGGAACATCTTGCTACCGTTTCTTGGGATAGCGTGGCTTAAATCCCTGCTTCTTCCTGGAATTCTGCGTCCTTCGGGTTTCATGTGGTAGAAAAGCAACTACCCCGATTTTGGCTGCGTTTGGGCTGCGGAATTTGGTGTTTTGCCAGGTGCCAAGCGGGTTTTTAGGGAGAAAAGCGGCATTTTTAGGGCAACCTGGAAGTGAGGTCTTGGATTCGGGCTGGAGGGATCTTTCGAACGACTCCCTTTTTCCCGGTGGTTCATGAGCTGTTGGCAGGGAGGTGATTTTCCCCCTTGGCATTTGGGAAAATGGGGAAAAAGAAGAGATTGATGTTACTAAAACAGTGGAAATGGTCCCAAAATTGCCCACGGGAAGTAGCAAAGAGCAGCAGTGTTCCCAGGATCCGACATTCCTGGATAGCAGGATCTTGGCCGCAGGGATTTGTTGGATTCACTGGATTTTCTAAATAACAAATTTAAGCCAAGACCCCAACTTCCACCAAACCTTGGAAATGAGTTAGAAAGGAAAAGCCGGCTCTGGAGAACCGTCGGGATGCACGGCGTGCCGCCAGTTCTGGAGCTTTCCCGACTATCCAAATAGTTTCAGCCAAACTTTGGTTTCTTCCTGCTTGACCAGAGTTGGTTTTTGGGGAAAAAACTTGATTTTTCTGGATGAAGTCTGCAGATTGGATGTGAGTGAGAATCCGGATGTGTTTTGGGAAGCGGGATTCGTCTTCTGTTGCCGTAAAGGTGGAAAACGGCCACTGGCACCTGATCCCGCTTGGAGGGAGAAACTTCCTCCCTTTTGGCAATGGGACCAGCAGCCAAATCCTTTGGGAAGTGCTCGTGCATCCCAGATGCAGCAGTGGCTTTGGATGGGGCTGCTGCCCGCTCGACTCCGGCGTTTCTCTTAGAAGCAACTCGCAGGGATCCCTCTGAGCCGGAGGCTTGGAAAAGAGGAACCGGAGCAGGAAAAGCTTTAGCGGGACCCTCGGTGCTCCGGGAGGGCCATTCCCAAGCCAAACGCTCCCCTTTTCCCTCCTCCATCGCTGGAAAAAGGGGGAATAAAAGCGGCATCGCGCTAGGCAGTCACCTCCTATGTTCCCCCCTTGCACTTTGCATTGCTCCCTCTTAACTTTTGACAATTAAGTGCCATTTTGGCGGATTTTCCCAGCAAAAAACAGGGAATTTAGAACCTGCAGGGCACACCAAATTCCCAATCCTGCCATAACCCGCGTTATTCCCATATTTCTACTTTTTCCACCCAAAACAGCGGGGTTTAACCACCCCACCTCTTAGCCGCTTTATTTTTTTTTTCCCCCCTCCGGGTGTTTTTTTTCCCCCAAAAAATAAGCGGCCACTTCGGAGCAGGGGAGGGAAGCGGCGCGTGGAGGAGCCGCCCGCTGCGGGGCCTTATTGATTTGCCCTCTTTTAAATTTCAGCAGCTCCGCAAGAGCCAGAGTGAGTTAGTAAGGAAGGCCAAAATATGTAAGTAACCCCCGTTCCCCCTAGCCAAATAGCTTAGGTTTTATTTTTTGGCTTTCTCGCCGAGAGATAAGGACGAGTTGGACTGGCTCTGCTTTCGGGGCNTTTTTTTTTTCTCCCCTCCGGGTGTTTTTTTCCCCCAAAAAAGCAGGGGGAGGGAAGCGGCGCGTGGAGGAGCCGCCCGCTGCGGGGCCTTATTGATTTGCCCTCTTTTAAATTTCAGCAGCTCCGCAAGAGCCAGAGTGAGTTAGTAAGGAAGGCCAAAATATGTAAGTAACCCCCGTTCCCCCTAGCCAAATAGCTTAGGTTTTATTTTTTGGCTTTCTCGCCGAGAGATAAGGACGAGTTGGACTGGCTCTGCTTTCGGGGCCCCTCTTTTTTCCCCCCCTTCCGCTTTTCCTTGTTTTTTTTTATTTTTTCCCCCCCACATCCTGCTTTTCCTCTTCCGAGCTGCTTTCTCCTCCTTGGCAGTAGGTGCAGCGGTTTCTTGGCTGGTTGCTCATTTTGGGGATCTGTTGGGTGTTTAATTTCCCCCTCCCACCCTCCTCGTTTTTATTTCATTATCTCCTTTGATTTCATTCCTCTCCGAGACGAACCGAACGTGGGGGCTTTCGGAAGCGGGGCGAGCGGATCCCCCCCAATCCCGCTTCCCATCGGCACGGGCCAAAAGAGGCCGGTTTGGGGGAGCTTGCAGCATTCCCCTGAGCACGGGTATCCTAAAATATCCCTTTTTTTTCCCTTTTCCAGACGCTGCGGCGGTGCTACAGCCGGGTGAAGGAGCACGGCGTGGGCAAGCGGAAAAGCAGCTACACGTTTGAGCAGCTCGAGCAGGTTTTTGGCCAGGGCGGTTGGGATTCCCAGCCCTGCCAACCCGTCCTCATCAACAGCAGCGGCCTCTACCAGGAGCTCGAGTCCGACGGCAGCACCATGGAGGAGTATTCCCAGGAGGATTGGGGCAACCACAGCCAGGAGCTGCACTGCTACCAGACGGGAGAGCAGGAGCTGGGTACGGATGCGCCGTCGGGCCGCTCTCGCTCCGTAGTTCTGCGTCCTGGTTTGGCTGGATGTGATGGGATGAGTGGTTGGATGGAGATGAGGAGAAAGGGGGAAAGATTCACAGTTTGGTCTGGATGTGATGTGCTTGGCTTGGGAGAAATTGATAGGAATGGAGAGAATCCCCAGTTGGGTCTGGATCCAGCATGCTTGGATTGGGAGAAATGGATAGAATTGGGGAGGAAGGGGGAAAACTCCTCAGTTTGGTATGGATCCGATATACTTGGCATGACAGAACTGGATAGGAATGGGGAGAATCCCCAGTTGGGTCCGGATCCAGCATGCTTGGATGGGGAGAAATGGATAGAAATAGGGAGAGGAAGAATTCCTCAGTTTAGTCCAGATCCAACATGCTTGGCTTGGGAGAAATGGATAGAACTGGGGAGAATTCCCATTTGGGTCTAGATCTGATGTGCTTGGATTGGGAGAAATGGATAGGAATGGGGCGAATCCCCAGTTGGGTCCGGATCCAATATACTTGGTTTGGGAGAAATGGATAGAAATGGGGAAAATTCCCCAGTTAGGTCTGGATCTGACTTGATTGGATTGGGAGAAATGGATAGAAATAGGGAGAAAGGGAGAAAATTCCCCAGTTTGATCCAGATCCAACATGCTCGGATTGGGAGAAACAGATAGAATTGGGGAGGAAGGAGGAAAACGCTCCAATTTAGTCTGAATCCGATGCACTTGGATTGGGAAAAATGGATAGAAATGGGGAAAATTCCCCAGTTGGGTCCCGATCCAATGTACTTGGATTTGGAGAAATGGATATAACTGAGGAGTATCCCCACTGTGGTCCGGATCCAACATGCTTGGATTGGGAGAAATGGATAGAATTGGGGAGGAACAGGGGAAATGCCCTCATTTGGTCTGGATCCGATGCGCTAGGATTGGGAGAAATGGATAGAATAGGGAGAGAGAGAAAATTCCTCAGTTTGGTCCAGATCCAACATGCTTGGATTGGGAGAAATGGATAGAAATGGGGAGAATCCCCAGTTGGGTCCGGATCTGATGTGCTCGGATTGGGAGGAATGGATAGAATAGGGAGAGGGAAAATTCCTCAGTTTGGTCCAGATCCAACATGCTTAGACTGGGAGAAATGGATAGAATTGGGGAGGAAGAGGGAAAACTCACCAATTGAGTCTGGATCCGATGCACTTGGATTGGGAGATATGGATAGAAATGTGGGGAATCCCCAATTTGGTTCAGATCCAACATGCTTGGCTTGGGAGAAATGGATAGAAATGGGGAGAATTCCCAATTAGATCCGGATCTGACATGCTTGAACTGGGAGAAATGAATAGAAATGGGGAAAATTCCCTAGTTGAGTCCGGATCCAACATGCTTGGCTTGGGAGAAATGGATAGAAATAGGGAGAAAGGGAGAAAATTCCCCAGTTTGGTCCAGATCCAACATGCTTGGATTGGGAGAAACACATAGAATTGGAGAAGAAGGAGGAAAACTCCCCATTTGGTCTGGATCCAATGCATTTGGATTGGGAGAAATGGATACAGATGGGGAGAATTCCCGATTGAGTCTGGATCCAATGTGCTTGATGTAGGAGAAATGGGTAGAAATAGGGAGAAAGGGGAGAATTCCCTAGTTTGGTCCAGATCCAACCATGCTTGGCGTGGGAGAAATGGATAGAATTGGGGAGAATCCCTGGTTGGATTTGGATCCAGCATGTTTGACTTGGGAGAAATGAATAGAAATGGGGAGGAAGGGAGAAAACTTCGCAGTCGAGTCTGGATCCAACATGCTTGTATTGGGAGAAATTGCTAAAAACAGGGAGAAAGGGGGAGAATTCCGCGCTTTGGACCAGATCTGCCGCCCTTGAGTGCTGAATTACAGATAGAAATGGGGAGAAAGGCAGAATATTGCCCACTGCATCCAAAAATCATGGGATTTTTTTCCTTTTTCTCCCCATTTTTATCCAGTGTTCAGCATCCAAGTGTGTTAAATCCAGACCAAACCGTGGAATTTTCCACTTTTTTCCTGATTTCTATACAAGTATGTTAGATCCCAAGTGAAAGGGGGAGTTTTCCCCCCGCTTTGTCCCTGTTTCTACCTGGTGTTTGGTCCTGATCCAGTATCCAGGGATGCTGAACACCAGATGGAATGGGGGAAGGATTCCCCCATTCCATCCGAATTTAAGGTACTTGGATGCTGAATAACGGACAGAAAAAGGAAGAAAGGTGGAAAAATAACCCTGTTTGGTCTGGATCCAACATAGATAGGAATTTTTTCCCGTTTCGCCCTTTTCTATCCAGTGTTCAGCATCCAAGTGGGTTAGATCCCGACTGTACTAAGGAATTTTCCAGCCTTCCCCTTATTTCTATCCAAGTGCGTTGGGTTCGGATAGAACTGGGGAATTTTCTCCCTTATTCCCCACTTCTCTCCAGAGTTCAGCATCCAAGTGTGTTCAATCTGGACCAAACTAGGGAGTTTTCCTCTTTTCTCCCTATTTCTATCCATTTTTCGGCATCCAAGCGGGCTGCATCCAGCCCAGACTGGGAAGTTTCCTCCCTTTCCCCCTGTTTCAATCCGGTTTTCGGCATCCAAGCGCGTTGGATCCGGAATTTTTCCCATCATTTAGCACATAACGACGTGTCCCGTGTTTTCCCTTGCAGACGAGATGCCCACCACAAAACGGACGCTGAAGATAAAGCAGGAATCTTCGGAAGACTCGCAGTAAGTCCTTCGGGAATGCTTTACCCCCCCACCACGCTTCCCTAGGGATCTTGTATGGGAGAGCAGGAGACACGATGCTCTGGATTATAATTCAAATGGCAAAAAATTCCCGGTGCTGAAGCCCTCTGCTTGGTTTTGGGGATAATTCCCTTGGGCTTCACATCATCCCAACGCAACCGCATCCCATAACCTGCCCTTGGGCTGGATGAGCTCGCTGGGTCCCACTTTTCCAGAGGTTTTTCCACCCCATCAGCTGCCACTTGTTAATTTGCTCCATTCTGGGTGCCCCTTGGCACCTCGGTCCCTTGCGCGAGTTTGGGGAGAGCCGTTTGCACCGGGGAATTTAATATATTTTTATTAAAATTGCAATTCCTGGACTTTATGGAATTGCGGCGCCCACTTGGCTTCTCCCTCCCGGGGGGATGTTTACCCTAAAACAGGTGCAAAAAGAGGGATGCAAAAAAATAAGTGCAAAAAAAGGGTGTTTTCCCACTTGGGAGTTACCCCTGCTCATCCTCTTCTCCGTTGCAATTCCCGCCAGGAAGCGGGAAGTGATGCAGAATATCGTGCAGATCCTGGAGTCGGTGCAGCTCAAGTGGGAGCTCTTCCAGAGCTGGACGGACTTCTCCCGGCTCCACCTTTCCAACAAACTGGCCATTTTCGGCATCGGCTACAACACGCGCTGGAAGGAGGACATCCGCTACCACTACGCCGAGATCAGCTCCCAGGTGCCGCTGGGCAAACGGCTCCGGGAATATTTCAACTCGGAAAAACCCGAGGGCCGGGTCATCATGACGCGGGTGCAGAAAATGAACTGGAAAAACGTTTACTACAAATTCCTGGAGATCACCATCAGCGAGGCGCGCTGCCTGGAGCTGCACATGGAGATCGACTGGATCCCCATCGCCCATTCCAAACCCACCGGCAGCAACGTGGTGCAGTATTTGCTCCCGGGCGGCATTCCCAAAAGTCCCGGCTTGTACGCCATCGGCTACGAAGAGTGTCCGCCCAAAGAGCCCTCTTCGGAAGCGCCCGCCGAGGGAGACTCCGCGCGGGAATCGCCCCAGATCGTCTACTGTTACTTGGGAATCGCCGAGGTCTGGACGCTGCAGCAGTGCCTCTTCCTGCACTTCCAAACCAACGGCAAGAGCTTGGGCAAGGATTGGGGCGGCATCAACGGCTTCTTGTCGCAGAACTGCCTCGTGGAGCCCGGCGTCTCGCCCAAATCCGTCTACATCAAATTTGTGGAAGTGGAGAGGGATTTTCTCTCGGCCGGCTCTTTGGTCGAGTGCCTGGAAAAAGCCATCGGCTATCCCTTAAAATTTAACAACTGAGCGGCTTCCCGCCGGGAGCGCGGCGCCTTTTTCCGGATGCTTTCCAGGAGACTTTGTGGCGGGGGAAAAATAACTGCCTCCGAGCAACGGGATGCTCCGAGCCGGCATCCCGGCGCTTTTCCGTACCGGCTCCTCGGTACATTCCACATAGGACAGAGCTTTTTTTTTTTTTTTTTCTTTTTTTTTTTGCGTTTCATACGGGAGAGAAGGAAAAAAAACTGCCTTTTTTGGGTGTTTTTCCTCTGTTTTTTTTTCCCCCCCTCCCACCACGTTGCGTTTTCACCCGTCCGTGTCTCGAAAGTGTTATTTCCACCCCCCAAAAAAATAAGGAAAAAAAATTAAGCAATAGGTGGCGGCCGGATGGATCCCGGCTCGGCTGCAAACGACGCCGGATCCCCACGCTGCCCAGTGTATGTGTGTGTATATATTATATATATTATATATATATAATTTTAGGTTTCCGTTTTGTTTTCCCTGTATCCCGCTCTCCTCCTCGTGTAGCGTCGCCATATCCACTTTTTTTTTAAATTTTATTATTATATTATTATTTTTTAAGGAAAAAAAAACTTTACAATTCCTGGCCTTTTTATTATTATTTTATTATTATTATTATTTTCCCTTCCGCCATTTGCCTTCTAACCCCTTATATATATATATTATATATATTTCTTTTTCCACGCGGGACTTTTTGTACGGATACAATCGAAGCTGTGAGAAGGTGGGATGGAAGCAGGGGAGGGATTTCGGTGGGAGGGTCGGGGCGGGGGGGAAAAAATCACATTTAATCCCATCGTTTTCCGAGCGCTCCGCTCATTTTCGCGCTGGCGTTTTGGGGGGATTTTCCAAGGTTTTTCCGTATTTTATTTTCCTTTTTTTTCCCCCTCCAAAACCACCTCATCGAGCCGTGGAAGTTGTGACATGCGCTGAATGTGTCGGTCCTAATAAAATGGAGCAAACGCGCGCGGCGCTGTCGTGTCTCCGGGGGGGAATCTCGGCGCGAGCGAGAGGGTAGCGCCGGGATTAACCCGCTTAATCCCCTGCCTCCGTTTTACGGATTTCCTCCTTTTTAGGGATTTATTCCGTGCTCTTCCCCGCCGGACTCATTTGATTAAAGCCCTCGGGAGCCGATTAAGCCGATACGGGCGCCGGAGCCAGGAAAAATCCCGATTTCCCTCCCCCGGGGCTCACCCGGCCTGGCTCCCCCTGGGGAATATCGGCTTATGGAGGCGTTTAATAGCATTAAAGGAGCCGGTATCATAAGGTTATATATTAGATTAATATTAGATTGATTATTAGATTAATATTAGATTAATATTAGTCTAATTGCCTTAATTATTCTATATATTTACTATTAATTCATATTTAACACCAGCAGCACGCTAATTGTCACCCCGATTACCTTTCATTATAGTGAAGCTTCATTAGTTAAGCATTTATATTTTTAATTATTTTAGCTGTGGCTGCTCTTGATACTTATCTTTACTTCCTATTCATTATTATCCTTATTTATCACATTTCTTATCTATTTATATTCATTTTATTTATGGGTGGTATATTTTATTATAGTTTTCCTTTAGTTTTTTGACATTTATTTCATTTTAATTTTTACTTATTTTTTTAAAAAAATATTATTTTATGTATTAGTCTTATTCAGCTTTTTTTGCCTCTTTCCCTCGCTTTTTTTTGCCTCTTTCTCCCGCTTTTTGGTGTTTTCTTTTATTTATTATTATAACAAGGGGAGCGCCCCCCCCGCCCAGCGGAGGGCGACGAGGCCACGCCCCCTCCCTGAAAGCCACGCCCCCGCATCAGGCCACGCCCATGCCCCCAGAGGCCCCGCCCCTTCTCCAGACTGTCGCGNCCCCCTACCTGTGGCCACGCCCCCGGCGCGGGGCCGCGGGCACCTGCTGCCGCCGGGGCCATGGGCGACGCGGCGCCGCGGGCAGCGCTGGCGCTCGGGGCCCTCCTGGGTGAGCGGGGAGCCGGGAACGGCGATGGGAATAGCGGGAATGGCGATGGGAATAGCGGGAGCCCCGCCGGGAATGCGGGAGCGGCGCTGGGAACGCGGGAGCGGGACGGGACGGCGCCAGCGCGGGCGGGACCCCCTCGCGGGCGCCCTCCCCGCACCCTTAATGCCCCCAGCGCTGCCCTCATTAACCCTAATTAACGCCGCGCTAATCCCGGGAATTGTTATTCCTACTAATAGGGGAAAACGGGGAAAACTGTCCTTAACCAAGGGGAAAACCCGCAGCGGCGCCGCGGGGGTTAACAGCGGTCGGGCGCTCTCTGGAGCAAAGACCCTTCATTTTATATCTATATTTAACATATAAATATTGATATATAAAAATATTTGTATATAAAAATATTTTTGTACATTATATATATAATATTTTTATATGTAAATACCTATAGATAAGCATTTTTAACTTTTCTATTTTCCCCTTTTTAACATTTTAATCGTTTTTATTATTTGTCCTTATCTCATTTTTCCCTATTTCTGTCCGCCCGCCTTTCGGATTCCCCGGAGGCTCCGGATTTTTTCCCTTCTCGTGCCCCCCCCTGCCCTCCCAACGGGGTCGTGGGAAAAGCGCCCGGCGCTTTTCCCACCGGATTTCGCTCCCGGGTCCCGGCGGTTCCTATCGGCTCCCGGTTATAAATAGCCAAAGTTCCGAAGGGAGGAGAAAAAAAAGAAAAAATAATGGAAGAAAAACCCCAAAAAAGGAGATTTTTTCTTGACCTTTCCGACTGGCTCCCGGGGGGCCGTTTTTTCCGGCCGGCTTCTCCGCTCGCTCCGCTTCGCCCGTCGCTCCCATCCCTTAAACCGAAGCTCCCGGTTTAATTTCGGGGTCGGTTTCGCGGCTTAATCCGAGCGCGCGAGGCCACGGCGCCAAATCCCTAAATCCCCCAATCCCCTTTTCCCGCTTTAATCCGCCCCCCCCACCTCCGCTTTTAACACGCTGGAAAAACGGGCTTTGCCATTAAGAATCAGGACTGGGAAAACCTTTGGAGCGGCTGCTTTTCTCTGGGAATATCGGGTTAGGAATAGTGGGTGTCATTGGGAACCAGGGTGGAAAATTTTCCTGCAGATTAGCCAAAAATTCAGGAAAAAATGGCTTTTCTTAGGGAGCGTTTCCTGGATTTTTTCCCCCCGGCTCCATCCCTTATTTCTCCCAGTTTCCCACTATTTCTCCCTCCGCGGATGCCGCCGGAATCCGCATATGCCCGGGATTAATTTTTAGAGCCGATTAAAGCCTTAAGCGGGGGCGGATTGGAGGCAGCAAAAGGTGGGAAAAGTCGGAGCCGATGCCAACGGGAACGCTGGGCTCGGCCTTCCGCATCCAGCACCGCCGTGGCCCTCATTAGGCTTCAGAGTGAACGCGCCGGCTGGAAAATCCCGGAATTCCGATGCCCACCCCATATTGGGCTCCCAAATAGCCCCAGATGGGTTTCCAGGGGGGTTTGTGCTTGTGTCTCCCGGTTCATCCCTTGGGATGATCCCTGATCCCACTGCCCGCATTCCGCCTTTCCCAGCTCCGGAAAACCAGCTCTTAAGGAAAATATTCCATGGAGATTAAACAAGGATTTAATATGGAATAAGGGAGACGGGGAGGAAGGGATGTGCCCCCCTTTCCTGCCATATCCCAATCCCGAATTTTCCTTGGGTGCCCAGAGCATCCTTGGAGTGGCTCCTCCCGGAGCCGGATAGGGTGGAGGGAGACTGGGAACGCCGGAGCCTTTCCCGGGAAATCCGGCAGCCGTTGGGCCTCTGCTGGGGGGGGAAAAAGGCCCTTTCCCGGGGGAAAACCCATGGATAAGGCGCTTTTCTGCCGGGATGTTGCGGATTTTGGGGGG
>VWPW01000790.1:0-23420 GCA_013389825.1 Crypturellus undulatus
AAAAAAAAACAAAAACTGTTATCCTAAATAAAATTGTTAAATCAGTGCAAAACAGAGTTTAAAACTAGCTTCAGGATGAAGCTCTCTAAACTCCTCTCTAAACCAAACTCTGCTGCTGTCATTCACCTGTGACCTATTAAGAGGATTCCTTAATGATAGGAGTCTTCTCCCTAACATTTTTTTACGCGGTTTAACTAAAACCAACACAACCCCTCTTTGCACAGCCGTTAGATGCCACAAAACCAGAAATCTTCAGGGGCAGAGAATGCTTTTTAGCTTCTCTTGCTCACTGGAGATTCCTGACATATCTACCGCATTGTTTGACCAAGAGGATTTGTTTCACCGTGTCACCTTCCTGAGGATAACGGCACATTTTTGGCCTGGTGTTGAAGTGTGAAGACCGTCGTGAGCAATGACATCATATCGCAGGCCAAAGTAGACCAGGAAATGACCAAGAAGGCCTGAAATACTGGCCCTGGGAAGAATGAATGGAGGAGAGAAGGGATGTGATACAGCAACATTATGTAGCCTAGACAGGTCAGCTGCACATGACAAGTGTAATGGGACCAGGAGATCTTTGACACTTTGGTACGTGATGATATTTTCGCGCAGAGGGATGGCTTTGGGAGGTGGAGGTGAATTAGGGTGCAAATCTACTCACTGACATGCTATTAAATCATAGCTGCCCTTAGGCCATAAGAAGCAAATGAGATATGATCCTGAACAGATAAACTCACCTGAATCTGATCTTTCTTTATTATAAGTATTGCTTCAGAGCGCAAAGAGTTTCAATGATTTTTGAACTAATGTAAACAGAAAGGGATTAATCAGTAGAAGGAAAAACAAAAAAAAAAAAGGCTTGTAGGGTGAACTATCTCTTAAGTCTTGCTCGGTGGGGTAGGAAGCCCAGGGTTTGTTTGTATCCCAGGTTTAGCCCTGAAGGCAGAGCCAGGCCAGACCTTCAGGCTGGGTCACATCAGTCTCACTTTGCCCACAGCACAGTAGTCCTTCCTTAAATCCGATTCCCGCACAGTTCTCCTGCTGTCTTGCTGCTAATACGCTCTGGAAATAAATCCACTTTCCAGATTGCTACAGCACATTTATTTGTGGGTCTCTCTCCTTTATTCTTTCTGTTAAACCTTGAGGATAGGGAGGAGTATCTCCTAGGACTTAGCTGCTTTGGGGACTGCTACGCTGTAATTGGATGAGACACACGTTTAGCCAGTGATAAAAGCATTGCCTTGAAAACTAGAAACATCATTTCTGTGATATAAACAACTTTTTCTTTTTGTTCCCTCTGCATGATGCATGTGAGATGCTCCCCAGCCTCGTGAGGGTGAAACTGAATTATTGCCTGTCCAGCTTTGAGACTGTGGAGACAAGACCATGAACAAGACTGTGGAGACAAGCCTGATGACCAGGAAACTTCTACTGGGCATGAAAGGTCGTATTTAAAGCTTCTCTACCTCTTATTTCTAACACTGCATGACTTTCCTGTTTCACACAGTCCTTAGTCACAAGAACTTTATACTACTGTAATCGTCCAAAGCAGATCCCTGCTTATGCAGGCTTGAGAGCTTGAGTGGCTACCCCTTAACTTAGACTCAAAGCAAGTAGCTCCACTGAGACTACAAGATGTCCATTTCCTCTGACATTCTAAGCCCAGCGCCCACCAATTTGCTTCCTGCTGATTCTGCCGGCCTCAGGCTGCTCAGCACAAGCGTTTGTGAGTCATTTCTGGGCGGCGGAAAGTCAGGCATCCTTGGAGCAACGAGAGCAGGAGGTACGACAGGAAGAAAAGAGCGAGATTTCGCCAAAGAGCCCATCGCAAACAGTGCAAGAATAACAGTTCTCCGTCGCCACCGCAGATTCCCTTATCCGGGAGCGCTAAGCGCTGGAGCCTGTCGACACCTCTGCCTCGCGCCCTGCTCGGCGCTCGGCCGCCCGCAGATACAGAGTGGCTTGAACAAGTTCCAGGGCTCTTTCCTGGAGCTTCCCAAGACCCTCCGCACGGCTCCACGGGCAGCTGGTGGCATCACTGCGGCCAGACGGCCGTGCAGGCGCTTCCTGTGTCACATTCCTCGCTGAAGAGCCTCTTGCCAAATCTGTGCTGTTCTGTGCGGTCTTTTTAGGAACAAATGGTCTAATTTTAGCCCGACGGCCACAAACACCTTCCCAAAATAGACTCTGACTCTCTCTCTTACCTTGTGCGTGTTCTTCAGAGTTTAAAAACAGAATCCCTAGTCCTTGGAGTCCACAGCTAAGGCCTTGGTCAGCCTAAATTTGGGCAGTAAGAAATACTGAGCGATGCACTGGGGAAGCTGCTGTCACCGTTTGACTCATAGTGAGCTGAGCAGGAATGTTCCAGAGAAGCTCAGGTGATGGCATGTCACAAAGTTGCATGGATTTAGTCCAGTCCGAATGAGCAGAATGTCCTTTATTTCAAGGACTTTGAATTATCGAACTTTCTATTTTCTGGATTAGCCACAATACAAAATGATGTTTAGCAGTGCAGTGAAGGGACTTATCCAGTATCCTTTGTGATCTGTCCAGGATAGCAGCTCTAGTCCTTGTCCTTCCTTTTTGGAGCCTAAGTAGTTGAGTGCTGGCCTGAGAGTCAATAAACCATGGGTCTGATCCCTTAGAAAAATTGGTTCGTATCTGTCCGTGCTGACCTGGAAGGCCATGGGCAGCTTTGACTTTCTTTGAGAAGAACGGATGGAAACTACTTGTTGAAGAGTTAAGAATTACTGTGAGGTGAGGACAAGGAGGCCAAACTCCACAAAATCACTGTTTTTATGTTCCCTTTGCTGTTTTCCTCAGTCTGAACATGAAAGCACTTGCACTGAAGGAACAATTCCAGCCAAAGTTGCTGTTTTTAATTAGCAGGAAGTAAAGAGCCGTGTCTTTAAAGAGCGCTCTAAATAGGAACAGCACAAATGTTTTCAGGTAACTGTTGTGTTGGTGTCCTTGCCTCTCCTGGGTCCCTGTGTTCATTCAGACCTGCTAATTAAGCAGCTCCTTGTATCTGCAGGTCAGTTGATCAGCTAAGGGACTCCTGCTGCCTCCAAGGCAGTGTGGCCTGGAGCATAAAGAGGAAACACAAAGTGCCCTCAGAACCAACATCTAACTTATGCGTAGGGTCCTTTCCGAGGAGCTCCCCAACGTGGCCCCATTCAAATACTGACTGCTCACGTAAGTGACTGGTGCTACTGAATACTCCATAGGCCAGTCCCCTGGCACTCGGCTCCGGCTGGGCTTTAATGGACGAGAACGGAGCGGCAGGAGGGATTTGTGCACCGAGCATCCCGCTGGGAGCTGGGCCAAGGGGCTAATGGAAGGCCAGATGGGATGGGATTTGGAGGACAGGACTTCTGCATCACAGACGAGCACCTGAATTAGTTGTTATTGCACGGTCTGGTTTAGCTGTTGTTCTCCTTTAACACTTTTATCCAGGGTCTTTGAAATGCCTCTGCCAAGAACTTTGTCGAACTCATTAATTTTCATAAACTATTTTTGTTTCCAGTTTTCCGGCCTCTCTTCAATATTCATTGAGCAAGTTGTGAGCTGAGCTGAGCCAAGCCTGGATTCTTCTGGCATCCATTTCTGCATCCGTGCCTTAGAGACCACCCTCGATGCCTTGAAACATGGAAAGTCGGGAGCCAGTTGCTGCACGAGTAGTTTTGAGAATCGGGGTCTGCTGCTTATCCAGAGGCTGGTGAGTGCTTGCTGAGAACACCTATGCTTTCTTCTATCTCATCTCATTCATCTGCCTCTCCTTTTACCTGCTTTCCAGTTTCAAGGTCATATTTCCTTTGAACATCTTGTCTCAAAGGCTGGTTTTGCCCTTCTAGCTTCTGTCTTTCTCCATGTCAGGAGGGAAATGCAAAGGTAGCTCCATGGCGTTTCCTTCTGCTTTCGTTGTCCCAACTTCCCTTGTGACAATGTGGGGCTAGACTAGTCCAGACCTGGTACCCCAAAAAGATGCTGCAAGGCCCGAGGCTGCAGCACGTGTCCAGCAGGCTGGGCCTGACATCTGGTGGTGGCTTCAGAAAAGTGCCACTTACTGTCCCCCTGCTGTCACCTCCGGAAAATCCACATGTGAACAGGCTGGCTGAAGCGGGAAGCAGAAATTCCTGTTTCTGGCTGTGCTGAGAGGACCGGGATGGCTTCTCAGCCAGACCCTGCAACCCAGGTGACTCAGCAGTGTGATCTGTATGGAACGGAGATGCAGCCTCTGAGCAACACTGGGAGAATAAACATATCAAACGCCGAATGTAACTTGTTGTAATCCCAATGGGATTTCAGTGTAGTGAAGGCACATCTTTATCCTTGACTAAGTTGAAATCCAGTGCTCAGGCATAGAAACTACTATTTCTTTCCCACAAGTGAAGTGCTTTGTGTCATTCGCCACCTGTTCTGTGTCACACACTCGGGGGACCAGGCGGGTCTCAAGCCCCCTCCGATGTGACCGTCGATGCTCAGCTCGTTCCAGGACATCACAGGCCTCTGCTGCGTCAACGCTGCTCCTGTGGTGCCTGTACTGAAGCTATCAGAGAGGAAGACACGTAAGAGCTTATACCTCTCCATAGCAGAACCCTCTACTTACCGCATAAAAATCCAAATTCCTCATATCTCAGCTGTAAATAATCCACCTGTTATTATCTAGGAAGTCTCACTGTGCTTAGTTAACCCCTTACTTGTTGGCCAGATTCCTGACTACTTTCCGTCTTCTTTTTCCTGGAGCTGTCTGGATTCCAGTGACATACCAGGCTGTCATTTTGGACACTGTGGTTCTGGTTTCCAAGAAGCCAGTAGGTTTTCATTTTCCCTTTGCCCTAAGGGAGAATAAGGAAAGAGCAGAAAAGGGTTATTTTCTTGGGATGTGAAGCAGAGCAGAGAAATGCAATTGTTAAGGCTACCTGTACTGCACTTATCTCTCCCTCTCTCATGGGAGGCTGGTTCTGCCTGGGGAAAAAATCCTAAATTGCATGCAGTTAGGGTGCTAATAATTCCTCCAGTTTAGGGAAGGACTTGCAGGTCACTGGCAGCATTGCTCAGAATTTATTATCAATCAGCCTTACACCTGTCTTCATAACTGAAACCTAACATAACTGAATCCTAACACTTTCTCCCGCATTCAGGTGGCTCCGTGCGGGGGCAGATGTAGTTGCATTTCAAAGCAGTAACACTTTTGCATTGATTGGGAAGAGTAATAAATAGCTACTTCCAACTGGATTAGCAGGGAAGCCTCGTGGCTCTGATTAAAAGTCACCTTGTGATACACAGAAAAGCGATGGCCCGATCGATAGGGAAGAGTCAAGTACGTTGTCCAGTAGCTCAAAACGTTCTTTTCTGGAAGCTGTATGTTCTTCTGAGTAGTATTCTAATCAGCAATTTGAGCCTTTNTTAGCAGGGGAGCCTCGTGGCTCTGATTAAAAGTCACTTTGTGATACACCGAAAAGCGATGGCCAGATCAAAAGGGAAGAGTCAAGTACATTGTCCAGTAGCTCAAAAACGTTCTTTTCTGGAAGCTGTATGTTCTTCTGAGTAATATTCTAATCAGCTATTTGAGCCTTTAGCCTTTAATAAATGCTTTAATTAAAGATTGAAAGATCACCTTACTCGAGATGACAGAGCTGGCAGAGGGTAAGACCCCAAGGTTCGTGTTTCCTTCCTCATTCTTTACTCTCGCAAAGTTACAGAAATCCCCATTACATTGACTTCAATTTCTCCTCTCAGTTCTATTTCGTAAGCATCATCTGTTAGGAGGGCATCCTACGTAGCAGAACTGATGTGGACCCTCTGTGCTAGGGCGCAGAACGGGAGATTGGAACTGAATAACTCCCCCGTTCCCAGAGAGCACATATAAAATGAGTATTATATGTTACAGATATGTATTTATCCCTCATGCCTTACCAGATCAGTCTTTATGCCTACTCAAACTGTGTGTTTGAGGTAGTATAAAGAAGGGGAGGTTTAAGATGCCAAAGCGGGTGGCTTCTGCTCCCCAGACAGTTGGGGACAACTCGGCACAGAGACACCTAGGACCACCTGGGTGACACTGCACGGAGGTGCAGGCTCAACCGTAGGAGCAGTTTAGCAGTTAAGTTTAGCAGTTAAGTTAAGTTTAGCAGTTAAGGACATGTGTCCTGGCTCATGCCTGGCTCTGCAGTGCTGGACTGGGTGTCCCTGTGCATACCTGGCACGTGCAGAACGGGCACAGCTCGTTGGTGGACTCTCTTGGTGGACACCAGCACGCTGGTGGGCTCCGTATGAAGCTGTGTTTACAGTGTCCCCAAATGGCAATACCCCGAGGAGTTTTGTACCCAACAATTCCAGCTACCCAGGGTCCTGAAAAAATACAGGGCACGGAGACCGCGACAAGTAAACAAGGGGCAGAAATGTTGGGATATCCCTCTTTAAGTCCCTCTGGATCCTGAGAGAGCATGGGAATTGGGATACTCTGTGTTTAGGACCTGTTTGCAGCGTGATTTACTTGAGGAGGGAAGTCTCACCTTGTTTAGCTGTGGGTACCTGGTGCTGCTATCAGGGGGGATGCACTTTGCCAATAATGAATTAGTTCACAACCCTTTCCACTGATGGAAGCAAAAGTCATTTCTCCCCTTCTACTGCTCCAAAGCAGAGCAATGTTCTTGGAGCTCTGCGAGTCAACAACCAGGACAGGAACACAGAGATCTCCTCACACAATTAAACTTTGTCATATTCTCTTTTTCTCATGCCTTGGCCCACACACCTGTGCGTGTCCCAGCCCTCAGCTGCAGCCTGCCCGTTGGCATGTGAATTATCACAACCTGCCCAGCTGCTGCCAGCAAATCTAGAGACTTTTCGGCAATCCCAGCAGCGTGTTTTGTGCCGTTCCTCTCCGGCAGGCCGCTCGCTGGCATCGCCAATGGTCTCCACCCAACATGGACATGAATTATTGACTGGCAACCACAAGGCTTTCGATTCCAAAAGAGATCAGAATAAAACCCTCACCTGGCTGCCACTTGCCAAGCTGCACTGTAGTCCCTATGCAATTGGCATTTAGGATTTCATCATTTCTGGCCAGCCACCAGTATTTAATATTCACCAGGAAACAAAGTAAGATACCAACTGCTTCTGGACTTCTTGCCCGAAGGTTTGTACTCGCCTTGTAAACCTCCTGAGGCTCAATCCTGCTGTCAAAGCAGATGCAGGGGTTGTCTGAGTTGTTTTCTGTTACTTTAACAGGCAAAATGTGTTTCTTTTCTAAAGCTTATCATCTGCATTTCTTTGAATGTCTTGAATTAGATGGCAGTTTGAAACTCAGATGCTCTGACCCTTTTAAGCTGTAATCAAAATACTTCTTAGGGAATTAGGGCTTGAATTTTCTCTTTTAAACCGTGGTGGTGATCAAGCGTAGCTGTCTGAACAGAGTGAGAAATAAAAGTTCAGTTGCTGGCTCTTTTGATGTTGAATTAGGACATATTAACCGGATTTGGTTTCTCTCTGCATGGTGTTTTTCTTTTATGATCAAGTAATTTACAGAGGAATTTACATATTTTAAGATCAAGTATATAAAACAAAGAACAACAGAAACCAGAATAGCTAAATTGAGAAAGAAAAATGTCTGTTATAGCTGCTGGCAAACAAAAATGTTTCTCCTCTGTGCTGCCTGGAATGTGTCAGATGTTTAAACTAAAATTGTTGCTTTATTCTATATTGGTAATACCAATTAATTCAGAAGAGGCGTCTTTTCCTGCTCTGCTTTGGCTTAGCTACTTTTCATGTCACGGCTGTTGCTAATTATAATGAATTGTGCAATTACAGTGCGCTGTTTTGATAATGAATTCACATTTTGTGCGTTTGCACAAAATTAAATGCAAATATTTATCATGGTGTTTAACAGCTGAAAGTAGTTGAGTGGCCAGGGATAAAAAATGAAGAGAATTGCAGTTCCTGTAACATGAGGATTTATGGGCAGAGTTTACTGCACATGAAGCATTTGTGCTATTTGTTTTGTGCAAAGACCTTAGCCTGGAGGAGGTGGAATAAACCTTCACAGAACTACGTTTGCACAGAACAGAGCAAAGGAGGAAAAGCTGGGGAAGAAACAGATCATGTAGACTGAATGAAATTGGTGTGTGTGCGAGGGAATGATGACAGCTCATGCACGTGGCCCTGGGAATTTACTCTATTTTTCGTAGTGTTTGTGCAGCTACTGAACGCACGATGCAAGGCAGAGCTGCACACACACAAATGCCTGCCCAGATTATTAGAATCTCCAACCAAAACCAGCTGTGGATGCAAAACCAGCTTCCTCAAACTGAAGATTGATGTTCTTTTAAAGGAATCTTTTTCTATGTTGGTATTGTATTTTTTTTTCCATTTGTTCACCTGTAGTCTCTAGATTTACCTGGTTGCAGTTGGTTCCTCAAACTGGAGAGAAGATCGATGTTCTTTTAAATGAATCTTTTTCTATGTTGGTGATTGTATTTTTTTCCATTTGCTCACCTGTAGTCTCTAGATTTACCTGGTTGCAGTTTTCTGCCTCAAATTTTTGCCATTTTCTTAGCTGCTTGGCCACAGATTTGGGCAACATCTGGTGTAAGATACCTCTCCCCTTTCAAGTCCTCTGTCCTCTCCTTGAACTTCTTTGCATTATTGTGGATCCAGTCTGTCCTGTGCTTGAAGGACATGAAGATTGTGGGGTAAATGAAGCAGGTATCACTAACAGGCTGATGTTAAGGCTTCTTGTGGACAAGGTTTCTTTAGATTTGCTGCCCATTCTGCACTAGGCAGCTCTGTGCATGATGAAGTGCCTTTACCAGGGCTTTAATGGAGACAAATTCAGCTGAGCCCAAGACTGGGATGAGTAAAGAGATTCCTTCACAGTAAGTAAAATCAAGCGACTGGTTAACACTCTCCATCCAGCACTTGTTCTCTGGTGAGGGGATAGCGTAATTCAGGATGCTGAAGCATGGATGCAGCGCTGTTGGAAAACTTGTAAATGGTGACATTAAGTGAGCTCTAAGCATTGCTTCTCTTATTCAAAGGATGAGTTTAAATCCTGTCTGCCCAGTCAGGATTCTTTCTCATAGCTTTTAAGTCTTTGTGGAAGTTTCATATCAATAATATACAATCTGCAGAGGGAGATGCTCTCCTTCTTGCACTGGCAGTTCTCACAATACAGTTCTGCTTCATCTTGGTTGCAGAGGGAGTTTAAATTCTGCAGTAGCTGAACATGAAATGATCTATTCCTCCTCTCTGCTGCTGGGCTCAGCCAGCCTCGTCTTTCATCCTGCAGGATGAACAGCCCAAAGGTTTGCACAGGAGGCCGGTTCCTGAAGGGCCTTCCCTGTGTTTCTCCCTATTTCCAAGCTGTTTAAGTCGGAAGAAAAGGCTGCAAGGAGGCTGCAGGGGGAAATCGTGCAGGCTACCCACATTCTTTGGACTGTTTTGCTACCACCAGCATTGGAGAGGGGAGAACATCTACAACAGGTTAAAAAATGGGGTACAGCATTTCCTGCTGGTCCTGAAAATATACCTCCCAGGGGCAGTGATGTTTGTCTGCACTTTGAAACAGAGCACAGGGATCAGACGTTATTGGAATGCTGCGGAAAGATCTTTTATTGCATTTTGTTAGACTTGAAATTTATATTTTGAAAGAAAAGCGAGGTAAAGAGACTGTTTCCATGATACAGAGCTACTACAGCACACAAATGCTCACAGTTTTCCTGTGAGCATTGAAACTAATAATTTGCTGCAGTTTTTATTCTTTCTATCCAAGTCTCAGGGAAGCCCATGAAAAGAGATTATTGATTTCAGTGATCATGATCTGCAATAGGCGAACTTACTAATCAAAACAGCAACCAAAAATTTTAGAATTTGTCCTTAAGAGAAATTTGCAGATGATGAATGATTTGTGCTGACATTTTCGTAGAAGCTCGGACATTTCCACAGTGCTGTCTAAATATTTTAGAAGAAAAAATTCAATTTGCAGGCATATATTTATCCAATTTTTACTGTTTGAGCTTTATGATTACATTTTCTGTCCTCTCTTTCATGTTGCACATAATCGGCATCCATGTGCTAAACAGTGGAATATCTTGTAGTAATTTTGCTTTTCTGAACTGTTAAGCAATTATTTGCAATCTAACAGTAACGATGCTCACAAAAACAAGCTCTGGATGCTATGCTGAAGCAATCATGGGTGAATCTGTTCTTTATAAGTTCTCTATATATCTGTTATTTATAAGTAACTCTTATTTCAACTGAAAAAAAACAAGGCGTAAGTTTGACGATTCCTCCATCTATGGCAGCCTTTATTTATTTATTGATTTATTTATTTTTGTTCTCTGTAGCACATGTGATTTAAAAAAAAAAAATCTCTCTTCACATCCCCCTGCCCTTTTGGCTAGGTGAAATTAGATTTATAAGAAGATAAATGAAAACACAAAAGTCTGCTATTTCTCCACAGAAGCTGATATTAGGCAAAACAAGGTCCTGCTGCATTCTTTGCAATAGAAGAGTGTTCAGTAAAGTAGAAGAAAAAGAGAAAAAAAAGAGTAGTCCCCAAAGATAAGTGCCCATGTTTTCTGTTATTTATATTTACCAGCTTAATCCAAAGAAACAAAGGCAAAATGTCTGAATGAAAGGAGCTGCAAACTTAGAAAAATTTATCCCCAAACCTAGATGCATTTTTCTTCTCAGAATGACTTGCAGTATTTTTCTTACTCCATTTACTGCTTACCTTTGCATCACTTCTTCTCCTTTATTAATCAATTATTTTAGTTTTGAATCTGCCTAAATACATGTCTGGAGGTCCAAAATGAAACAAAAGTCTAGTGTGATATTATGCTGCCTGCTTTTTATTACAATGAAATAAATGTAAATAGAATCTTTAATACTGGGCTTTAAAAGTGGTCATTCTGCTTATGTTTTGCAAAAAAAGAAACCAAACAAACAAAAGGCATGTGCATATTGGTTGACAGCAGCAATTTAGAGGTCTTTAATGGGGATACGAATTGGTTAAAAAGGAGCGGAGTGGATATGGAGTGGATATGAGCAAAGGTGGTTCTGTGGCGATGCAAAGGGAGCCCCCTCACTGCTGGGGGTGTTTTACTATCCTAGTTGTTACCCCCAAAATTGCAGCATTAAACCCCTTGTTTCTGCACTCAACTGGGGTTGTTCCCACAGCTCTGCCCTTCCTCCCGCATCATCTTCACCGCAGGGATCGCGTCTTCCCCGAGGGGAAAGAGCTCCAGCCCAGCCCAGGGAAAGGCTTGGAAATAGCCCCAGCACCATCGCTAAATCAGGGCTCTGGTGTTGACAATATGCAAGAAAAATCCTCAGGAACACACATTTTTCTTTCATTTTGCCCCAAACAGTGTTTATTGCAGTACAATTAAGTACAATGTTGTTGGTGGTAAATGTATAATTTTGCACTTTGTGATCTAAGGTGTTGTGATTATTACTTTATCCAGGCTGTTTTCCTTCTTCATACTGTTATCATCTAGCATCCAGTTCTCTTTGCATTAGTAGCTGTCCATTACCTACAAAAATATACAAATAAGGCAAAAATCAGATCCGGAGACCCAAGAATTCATGAACAGTGTGTGTTTTGTCCAAAATGCAGCATTCAAATAACTGAAACAAGATCTTTGCTTCTCAGTTTCTCTTTAGGTTAAGTGTTATAGTATATTAACAAATAATTGCTGTTACAGTCGTAAGCAGCATATGTTGCCTTCTAGGATGCAATTATAGCAAACAATAAATATATATTGCTTTGGAAATCATATCGACAAAACCTTTAATGCCCATAAATACAGCTTTAGTACAAGGGCAGAATGTGTTCCTGAAGATCCAGGCTTATCTATATATGGAATATATCTATATATCTATATATATATTTNAAAGATCCGGGCTTATCTATATAAGGAAATAGTTTGGATAATTATTTAAGAACAAGACTTTTTTTGCTTTAGGGACTGCTTTTGTGCTGGTAAGGGCTTACTTAGGGTTACTTAAAGTGACCTAAACAAAGATAACTGTGGATTAATTTTTACGTGCTTTTCCTCAAATAGACAAACCTTTAAATGTCTTTCCTGTATCTCTTCTCTCAACCTCAAGGTCTCCGATAATGACCTCAGAAAAGGCTACGTGTCTGTATTTTCCGAGCAGCGGTAGCTAGAGCCTTACCTGCTGGATCCAGCTGTTGAATTCGGAGACCCGAGTGAAGACAGAGGGTTTGCGGTAATAATTGCAGCCCAGAGAAGAGCCGAAGCTGACGATGCCGTGCACCTCCCACCTGCCATCAGCACCTTTGCAGTTGAGCGGGCCACCAGAGTCCCCCTGGGAGGAAGGGGACACGGTTAACAGCAGTCATGGGGTCAGGAGTTCTCATTTTCTCTCATTTTTTCCAACTTCCCTCCCCTCAGGTCCGTAACCAGCCCCTCTAAGCAGCGCTCTCCGGACTCACGTTGCAGCTGGAGGTGATGCCGTCCCCACCAGCACAGACCATGTTGGTTTTCACCGAGCTGCCCCACCAGCTGCTCTGGGAGCAGGTTTCGTAACCCACTACCAGCAAAAGCCCCTGCTGCAGGATGTCTGGGAGAGCTCCGTTTGCTGCAAGGGAACAGAAACAGAGGGGTCCTGGTACTGGGTGGCTCTGAAGGAAGAAGCAAGCTGCATTGCTAAGCGTCTCCCAGGGGTTGGGTGCTATTCCAGCAGGTGGGAAACTCCATAAAAGCTGAATTAAAGGAAGGGCTGTATGATCTATTCATTTTCTTATTCTTTCTTCAAAGAAAAAAAAAAAATCTTGACTTACTAGTAATTCTCATTCCATTTAAAAAATGTCTCTCTGTTAGAGGACTAAATGGCTGCTCTTTGTTCAGAATTTTGCAATTTGTTCTAGGAGTTGCTCCTTGAGCACAGTTGATGCTGCTGAAGTCTCTATTTTTTTCATTCTACATCTATTTCATTAAGAGTCCTCTCAGATCTTCAGCAGGATGGATTAGTATTAGCAAACGCAGCCCCCACAATTAACATTTGTGTTTTGGTATCCTCTGAAAGCCTAACACGGCCCTCTAGTGCATCAGGAACCAAACTACAAGCAAAATATACTCGAAGGAGGGAAAAAAGTCATACCATGTAGGTGGATTAGGAGCCTTGAGTTGAAGGACCTTGAAGGATTTTTCTGTTACAATTTAGTGTCTTCAAGTACTTACTCTGCAGCCTTCCCCATCCAGTCACATAGCAGGCGGTGTTGGACGCAAGGATGCTCTGAGCCGGAGGGAGGCAGGCCAGCGCGATCTGATCGCTTAAGGTGACGTGTTCAGCGAGTTTGATCAAAGCAATGTCGTACCTGCGGTCGTATGCACAAACAGGAGAGTTGGGAATGGAAATGAAGGGACGAAGACGGTGGCACAAAGCGTAAGACATAAAAGCATGAACATTTAGCTGTTGCACAGCACCATATGCAAGGGAGCGAGGAGACTGGAGCGGGGATGAGGATGTTTTCTGCACCCTCAGAGCAGTGGGGATCCCTCTGTAGTCACAGAGCAGCTCCTGGAGCTGCTGGTTTTGCACTGACAGCTGAGCTGGGAGAAGGAGGTTTCTTCATTCTTATCAGCTCTCCCCTGCACAAGGGTGCACGTTTCTGCTAGCAGCATTCTGGAAATGACCGTCCCCAGATTCCCCTCATGGGAAATGACCTCTCACAGATCCTGTTCACCAGAAACAAGCCCGTTTGAGGACTCTAAATCCAGGTGGCTGGAAACTGAGGTAATTTTTCTGTTAATGCACTTAGCTTGCAGCAAGGCACAGCAGTCCTTCAGCAATAAGGGTATTCCTACTAATAATGGTTTACATTTACGCCATTCATATGAAGGCTTCAAAGAACATTTTATCAATTGTTTTATCAGTTCATCCATTTCGCTATACAAAAGAGTATTGCACAGGACAGCAACTTCTCAACATGCAAAACTGCAGCTAAAAATGCCATTTATGACTAAGTAAATAAAACTGAAAGTTCTTTATCTTCTCTTGAGGAAGAAGGAGTGCAGACCGGAGACACAACTTTAATCCATTTCACTTAGAAATACCCCTGTGAACCCAAGCTTGTACCAAGGGGCTCCAGATATTTAACTGCCACCATTCAGAGGGCCTGGGTTCACACATCTGCATTTTGGCCCAGCATCTAATATATGAAAAAATACTTGCCACCGACTTACCCATTCGCGAGTCTATTTGGATTCCAATTCTCATGAACAATGATTTTTGATGGCGAAATTGCGACTGATCCTTCTTCCTCCACAGCTAGGTTGTATTTTCCAAGATACACTCGATACGTTCTAGAAGAGCTGGAGAAGAGGAGGACTAAAGATCATCACTGTTGTGTGGCTACCAGCTTATTGCAAAGCCACCCACATCTCTGCAGCTGCAGTATTCGGTAAGAACGCGCTCGAGACTGTAGTTTCACATCACACATAGTCTGTTTGGAGCTGTTTGGTGGCTGAGGACACAGCATCGTGTGCTGGACCCTTTCACCTCCAAGCAATCCTGTCGATTCCTGCTTAATGGCTCGTATTAAAGTGAGGATGCCATGGTCTTTACAGCAGATAGCTGCTATTCTTTAAACAATTAAGCAAATGGAACTACCTTTTTGACAGCGTGATAATGATTGCCTCCAGCATCATCTCTGATAAGCAGCTGTGAGATGCAGCATGTAATGTGCATGTTATAATGTGCATAATGTAATAGGCAGCACTTACAGTGGCAAGATGAAGCTAATTCTTGTTATTTTATGGGATCTTTTCTTCGATGTAGCACCAAAAACGGTATGTGCATAGTCAAGGACATGTGCTACCGAACCGAAAAGGGGTGCTGGTATAGAAACATTGATGATGAAGGAGCATAGCTGGACCTTATTATTTCCTATTTATACTTTCCCACAATATAAGAATATGAAAGGGTTACTGGAAAGGACTGGTAAATTCAAAACACTTGTGATTGATTGATTGATTGATTATTTCTTCAGCGAATGGGCTGAGTTGTCATCTTTGGTCTCACTATCAAATATACTGTAAAAACAGGCAGCACAGCCAGATTTTGACAACAACTTGAAAGGATGACAATTTCATAGTTCTTTACAGAAAAATAAGTATATATAATTGAGCTTTTAATTCCTTTACCTTTAAGAAAAGACATACAGTCCTTCCTGTGACCTCTTACTTGTAAAAGATGGGACATGAGACTGGCTGTTCTTATTTGGGAAGGGAAAAACTGGCATTAATATGTTTTTCTTCATCTATCTCTGGTCATGCACTGCTTTCTAGACACAGATTATAACTCAGATTTACCTAATGCAGTGTGCAGCTGTCAACACCCAGTTGGTGGCAATGAGGGTTCCTCCGCACGTGTGACGCCAGCTGCCGCTTGAACTGTATTGGAGGGAGACCTAGAACCAACATAACAAGACTCAGATTTTTGCTTATTTGTCATTGTTGCAGTTTCTCCCTGTACCCACAACACAATTTGCATTTGGAAGATGGTGGGAGACTTTTAAGCAACAAGAATTTTCAATTCCTACCCTGAGAACAGTTTCCTCTCTTTCCTTGTCATCCAAAAGATTTATTTTTAGAGTATTTTTTCCAAAGCTTCCACTAGGCCTGACCCAAATAGTACCTAAATTATTTGCTAGCTCTGTGTAGAGTATGCTCTAGTAGGTATCATTTTCTCCATAGAGTTTTAGTCTTTCTGTTTGAATATGGGATGGGAAACTTGGAAGCTCTGACTCTTGTTCCTGAGTATTACCTAAATCAACTGCAAGAACAGGAAAACCTTCATAATTAGTAATAGGCAGCACATTCAGAGCTATCTTAAAAAAAAAAAAGGTTTTGATTGATTAGATTGTATTTCGATTGATTAAAATATAATTTCAAAAGCTAAGACCTGATGGATAAGAGGTCTCAAATGAAATATATAGGCTAGTTTTGTTCAGCCCTGTGATGAGAGGGCAGCACGATGCAGAAATAACCAACCTGCCAGGGCCAGCTGAACGGTCTTGCATTTTCTCCTCCGACCACTCTAGACACAGCAGGGGGGTAGGCAGGAACCCCGCAGCCAAAGGCTAGAAAACAGGCAAAATAGGATGTATTTTTGAAGTAGAAACTCTAATTTTAACAGTTTTATTCTTTAAATATAGACTGCTTGCTTAGAGCATTGCAAGGTAGCAACCTAGCCTATGATGGGCACAAAGTGAAGATACAACCATCAGCCGAGACTGACCAGCGTAATATAAATTTGTCCTGCCCAATGATGAAATCACGTTAACTGAAAATATTCTCATGTGTCAGATGAGAAGCTGTTCTCTATATCACTGTATATCAGTGTGATCAAGTTAAGTAAAATAACTTGGAATTTGCCTAAGGTTGATGTTATTCATGCTGGTTGAACCCCTCTAGTACGAAAAGAATAATCTAGCACCTACTTGCTCTTTGGAGAGAGCTTTTTAGTTCATCCCTTTGCCATATTTTGTCTTGTTGCAGAATGGATCTAATTTCTCCAGTGAAGGAAAGTTGCAGTTGTGTTTAGATTCATTTCTCCCTTAGAACTAATGCTGAAATTGGGTACGTACCTGCCGTGGCCAGAGCCAACACAGCGAAGATGATTTCAAGCATGATCCCGTTTAGCTAGATGCTGCTCTTGCTGCTTTGCAAGCTACTTTATATGTTGATATCATTTATCTTCCGGAGATAAGACTTTACGTTTCATGTTGCTCTAATATCAATGGAAAAGTTGCGTAACTGTGGGATAATTTTTTATATACACAAATGCTTTTAGAAAAAACAGTTTAGCTGGACCTTGAATGCAGGCTCTATCTACAAATTTGGTCAGAATTTCCAGCGGAGGTGCATGTTGTCTGGAGCAGCTGTTTGCTTTCCCATTGCCTTGAATGTTTGTCACAACCATACTAGCAGAAGAAAAATATTGCAGGAATTATTTTAACATTTGAAAGCATGTCAGTAGCAATGTCCGATATATTGGGAATAACATCAGCAATTGGCTTTAATGAACTCTGGTGGTCCCTTCCAGCTTATATTACCATACAATTCAGAACCTGTGATTATTTTAAATTTTATTTCGTTTTGTTTCATTTAATTTCATTTGTGAGCAGCAACAACCACTCTCTACTGACTGAAAGACTGTATCTTCTTTTATAGATCAGATCTCATGTGTTACAGGATGTGCTTCAACCCAACAAACAGTAGTCCCTTTGGAGAGGAAGCTGCTTCAAGCAATACAAAGAACCAGCTGCCCAGGGTGCTGGAGAAACCCTAGGGTAGTGCGGTGAGCCCAGTTTGATTTTACTTCTTCACTTTTAATAGTTAGATCAGTAACACTTCCCTGCAAGAGAATGGGATTCCTGTAGCCTTAGAAATGAGCCTTTTCACATCTCAAAACAGCTCGCTGAGCTTTGGAATAATGCAGGGGGTTATTGGATAATAACCTCCTTTCTTATTTGGAATAACCCCAAATATTAAGGGAATAATCCCCTTAATATTTGGAATAATGCAGTGTGGGTGGTTAATGGATAAGTGTAAGGTACTTCATTTACACCATAGGACAAATGGGGCGAGAGGCAGGCACATAGACCACTATAAAGCAGTTGTCCCCAAAGAATTTTTTGCAATTTCCCAATTTGTTAGGGGATATTTGCTATCAATAGCCAACCTTACCTTGGGTCTCGATCTTCCTTCTTTCCTTCCACTACAGGAATCTTCCATCCTCTCTCATACTGATTATTTAAATCCCTCCATATCTCTTATCCCATATGTCAGATCTTACATAAAGGACAAACTTCTTTAGAATAGAAAAATATATCTTAATATCCAGTTTTGTAGCCACATTTGCAGCTTTCTGCTCTATATACAGACAAAACTGGAGGCTCCCCAGAAGCTGAAATAAATCTGTTATTTAATGTTGCTCTTAAGCAGCAAAATCCCTGGTTTTTATAGCTTCCATTCAGCAGTAGGTACTGATTTGGATGAGCGCTGCCTGGAGCATACATGTGGAAGGCAGAAATATATAATGCTATGCTGTTTTGTCTGCTACTTATGAATGTATTATCCTGCCCAAACAATAGTGCTTGAGCAAGCTGCATTCTGAATTTCAAATGGAATCAGCCAAACGCTATTCTGGCATCTTGTAGTTATTATCTGACAAAGGCAGAAGTCACAAGATTGACTGAGCACAGAAATGGGACTGTAAGAAAATTTTGTTTTGGGGATTAGCTGACTCTTTCCTTATTGTCTGAGTTCACAAGCAAAATAACTTACTGCCCTCTCCAGTTTAAATGTCATGTAGCTTCTACATTCTGTTTTGCCACTAAGGTTTTCACCAAATATCAACTAAAAATTGACTATAAATTTTGCGTGTTCAGTTGCTATTTTAATTTTCCTAATTTGTGAGCATGAGTATCCTTGTAAATATGAGGTTGTATTTACTTTAAGTATTTCTGCAATCATTTCATAAATATCCTACTGTTCTTTTACAAATAACAGTCAGGAAAGTCCTGTTCAATCTCACTTTTCCATTTCTTCTTTGTGAGGGAACTCTGAAGCTGTTCTTTTATGGCAGGGGGAGGAGGGAAAAGAGATAATAAGGAAGATCACAGTATTTTGAATATAGAACCCTCTCAAAGGTGTTATTTGTTCCATTCTTGCTTTATGGAACAATTGCTTATCCATCTCTTCCAGGTCTAATTAGACATAAATATCTTGGACTAAGAGGACATCCTACTCTTGGCATTTCTGTAAGTCAAGAACAAAAAGCTCAACCTCCAGCTGATACCAGGGTGGCCTGGAAGCAGCTCCCTGGAAGCTCTGATCCTCTTCATGCCAGATGCAGCACAGAAACAGAGCAGATCCACAGGACTTCAATAGGAAATGGAGCAGGAACTTCTGGTATGTTCTGTTTAAAAAAAAAAAAAAAAAAAAAAAACAATAGCTAATATCTCTTTCAATACTCCTAATATATAATTTATAATGTACTCCATCACTTCACTGAGGGAAAGCAGGGATTGGGAGGCTGGGGAAAGAAGAGAACAGAGACCCCAAAAAGAAAAAAGCCCCCAAACAAAAAAAGACGACACTTCAGTAGTCAGACTTGGCTGAAGGTATTTATTTAGAAACAACAGCTTTGGTATTTTAAAACCAACCAATCTTTAAATCCCTAGAAAGTGTGACATCTCCCCCAACAGCCAAAACAAATCAATGCACAAAGTCTCAGTATGCTCAGAAGAGGAAACTCACAGATCATTTACATTTCCAAGTGGAAATCCAGAAACAATTTCATTAAACTGATTTTGCATTCTACAATGATAAAGGCAGAAAAACCTGTTACCATCATTTAGATATCTACAGTTCAAGTGACCGACCTGTTACTGAAGCAGAGGCAAAATTATTAACATCCTTTCCCTCCCACCACTCCCCAAGCAATAAATTAAAAAATGTAGACCAGAGAGGAAGTTACACTAAGCTTTTCTAGTTAAGTCAAGTCTCTGAAGGGAATCATCACTCTTTATTTTGCTGTAAAGTTAAAAAAAGAATCAAAATATCAAAGGACTTTGTATATTTCAAGTATTTTTCACCACATGGATTACTCTTAGGGAACTGAACAGCTTACAAGGAAAAAAAAAAAAAACATGTCTATTACACAAGCTCCTGGAATAAACTCCTGAATAACCACGTTCCAAGTCACGGCTTCCTCTCTTAACAAGGCACAAAAAGGATTGTTGCTTTCAAAAGGTCCTTGTTCTCAGCTGCAGAATTGTCAGACATCTTGTGCAAATGGAGGCTGAAAGCAGGACTGTTAAGTTCACTCAGACACTGGGATAGTCCCATCCAATTAAGAAAACAAGGTGTTGTATCAATACCATTCCTTTTGCTTACTGCGACAGGGATCTTGAGCTTCAATTGGTTTCCAGTTCATTCCTGTTTCTCAAATCAAGTTCTGCACCAGCTTCACGTTAACTGGGTCCAGTTCAGACCAGGAAACATATTTGTTCTTTAGGCACTGCAGGACTTCGAGCAGTGCCGAGAGTGAAGAGGTGCTGTCCGTAGCTGTGAAGTTTCTCAGCAGTTCAGTGACTAGTGTCAGGGACAGCTACCTGTAATAATGGTTAACAAGTCATTTTGTAGAAGGCAGAAGACAAATCTCTCAGATGTCAAAGGCAACCAAATAGCAGTGGAAAGAATGAAAAAGGATGCAACGGATTTAGTATTTCAGGACACAGCTGTACACACAATAACTCAAATACCTCCTGACCACTTCCTCCTTTTGCATTAATGATTTGATCATGATCATAGGCTTATTTCTTCGCCAATTCCTTTGATTTGCATTCTCTATCGTGTCCCACTTGGCCACAAGGACCTTCAGCTCTCATTTCTTCAGAGAGTGGCAAGTATTGAGCCCCCCCTTGGGATCAGGTCTGAACTCCAGTGTTCAGCATTAGAAAACCAGTGAGCTGACAGGCCCACTGCCTGCTCATCTTAGACCCAGTACCCTTTGTCCAGCCTTGGCTAGTCAAAAATTAATTTGCTATTACAGTTTGGGAAAAGAGGACAACAATCTAAAGCCAGAGCTTTTCCTTTGGCAGTTCTATTTAATTGCTTCCAAATTAAAAGGTTTTTTAAAAATTACTCTAAGGAAAGCTGCCTCTGAACAATGCAGCTAGCTCACACAGCAAATCCAGTCTAGTTTTCTATTTCCATTCCATCTCATCAATATACAACAGGAAAATACCAGGACTAGAAGTGGAATCCACTGTCCCATTTCTATTCTGTGCTAACTGTCCCATCCCCAGGCATTAATTCTAAGGCAATTCAAACAAGGATTTCAGCTTCCCTATGCATAAGTGGGACGCAGTGCAGTGCAACCTGAACCTCTCATTCTCAGTTAAAAATAAAACCAATCAGACAAAACTCAGCCTTTTTTATAGATCAGCTATGTATTTCATATTTATTTTAGAAACACTAGCTCAGCAGTCCTCCAAAGGCCGGTAAATGTGGTAGAAGACTGAGCCGTGCTCAGGTGTCTATGAGCATTTACCCCAGACCCAACAAGTTGCCTACGAACACAGGCTTGTGTTTGTGTGTTCTCCTATGACCCAGCACACAATCAAACGTGGTACACAGTAGCTAGGACAAGTACAGAACCCGTCACCCTCATTCCTTTTCTGCATAACAAGGAACAGCATCTATCAGGGCTTCAGCTGTTCTCTTAAATACAAGCAAAGTTCTACGTGGATGAGTGAAAAAAGGACAGAAGAGCTGCATCTGCCTTTAACTGCAGCCTTCTGAAGGTTTAAGGACTGACATGGGATTTATTTTTTTTTAACGTTTGCATGAGCCCTACCACTCCAATCCCCGTCCAAATCCTACTTTTTGCAAGAAGAGGTCATGGATCACGTGTTGCAAGAGACACCGAAGATCCTCCCAGTCAGAGAGAGAACCTCCCTAGGCACAGGTTGACAGAAAATTCGGTTGATGACAGTGGAGATCAGCCCAAGGCAGCAGCCTTATACCTTACTCCTGAAGAGTGGCTTGGCTCCTGGCCCGCAATATTCATTGTAGATGAGTTTGAACAGAAATAGGTGAAACAGTGTGATTAAGGAGGCCACGCTGAACCAGAACAGGAAGGGCAAGCCTGGGTATTGCTTGGCCATGTGTTCCTCGTGAGCCAGAATAGCTTTTAGATGGAGTGTGTGTCTCAGGTTCTGCAAGTGGACCAAATCTGTGGATATATAAAGCAGCGGTGTGATGGGCTGAGTCACCATGACAGGGAAGGTATGGCCTCGTGCCTCGGAGGTCAGCTCCACAGGCTCATTCATACAGCCTGCCTCACACGCGTACAGTCGAACTGGCTTGTCTTGGAACTTCACAGACACGTGCAAAAAGGGTTTTCCTTCTGCGTCCAGCAGAACAGCCAGGTTAATCAGGTCCTTATTGTAATGGATCCCACGTAAGGAGTAGCTGTTATGAAGTACATCAGGGTCAGCCTGAAACTGAAGATGGTTTTCTGTGAACTGCAGACCCCCGAAGCTAAGCACCATCCCCTGCATGAGTCCATGGACCCCAGCTGCCACGAGACCCTTACATCCTCGTTTCTGGAGAGTCAGCTTCCACAAGTCTGAGAGCTGCAAGATCTGCGTGACACTGGTCACCTTTGCTGGCCACAGGTTCTCCGCGTGCATGGTCGCATGGCCACTGAAGCAGTGGTCTGCGTAGTTCAAGCTGGCTTCCATTTTCTCCCTGTCCTCGCCACTGATGTGTGGATCTAGCAAGGGAGCTGGCATGGTGGACAGCACATAGTAGAGGGTCATGTTAACAGTCTCGCTGGATGGCGTATGCAAGTCTGTGATCTTTCTCATTTCGATGCCTATAACAAAAACAACAAAAGCAGCATGACACATGAATATGACAGTAACGAGGAGAAAAAGCAGTCCAGTTGCACATGCTGTGTGATGCTCTTAGATGTCCCTGGTAACAGCTTTATGCAGTTAGAACAGGACAGTCCTTAACTTCCATGAAGAAAGTTCTCCTTTATCCTGTCACTGGAGGTCAGCCCATTTCCCACACAGGAGATGGCTTGCTGGACAAGCGAGTGAAGTCTTTAAAGACTAAGGAGCTTGACACAGCGAAGTCTCCTTTCCAAAGTGTTTTTAGCTCCCTTTTGCACCCCTCCTTCCTTTCCATCACAAGCGACTTGGCTGCCTAGGAGTCCAGCCTGGAATCTCTCAAACGAAACCTGTTGCCTGAAGCTACTTTTTTCCCCAGCAGCAGGTGCCCTGTCTCATGCTAAACCNTTTTGCACCCCTCCTTCCTTTCCATCACAAGCGACTTGGCTGCCTAGGAGTCCAGCCTGGAATCTCTCAAATGGGAGTCCAGCCTGGAATCTCTCAAATGAAACCTGTTGCCTGAAGCTACTTTTTACCCCAGCAGCAGGTGCCCTGTCTCATGCTAAACCAAGTACTAGTGGCAGATGAAGGGTTCTGATGAGGAATGTTCTCACCTAGCATTTTACTTATGCGATAAGGATGAGTTCAGTTTTATAAAGCACCCCAGGTTCTTTATTATCCCACAGCATCCCTTCTGGTACAGAAACACACAAGGAAGAGAGAGCCTTTGGAAAACTCCCAGTAAAGCAAGCGAATGAAGCTGCGCGTCACCTTCCTCACCTGAAATGAACAAATCCGCCCAGGTCTGCTGGTGCTCCTGCAAGAGATCTTCCACCGCCATCTGCATCACCTCCAGCATCTCCTTCTTTGCGGCCTCCCTCAGCTTGCTGAAGGTCTCCTCCAGCCGGGAGACGTCGATGGGCTCCGAGGTGTGCACCACGGAGAGCAGCGTCTCGTCGAACTGCGACTTGGGCGC
>VWPW01000790.1:25689-94365 GCA_013389825.1 Crypturellus undulatus
GCAGCCCCGCAGCCTCCCGCTCCCTGCGGAGCGGAGCGGAGCCTCGTGCGGGCGAGAAGCGGCCTCCATGGTGCCCCCCGCGCTGCTGCCGCCGCTGCTGCTGCTGCTGCTGCTGCTGCCGCTGCCGGGCGCGGAGGGCGGCGGCGGCGCCAGCGCCAGGCAGGAAGGTAGGAACGAGCCGGGACGGGACGGGACGGGACGGGAGCTCCCGCTTCGGGTCTTCATTAGAGAGGCGGCAGCTACGAGGGGTTCTCATTTTGTGACAAATACGAGTAACGAACACACCTTTGTGTGCCATCCCGGACTCCTTATGCACCTCTGGTCTCCCACGCTTGTGGGGCCCACTTTACCCCCAAATTTGGCCCCCGTGCAGTGAGGTATGTTGCCGAGGAAAAGGAATTTGGAATTAATTATTTTCCAATTGAGTTGCTTCCAGTATGAGTTCAAGGTACCTCTCTTCTCTCCTAAAAGTTCTTTCAGGTCTCTGCAAAAGCGCTGAGTGGAGTTATGTGTGCTTCAAATTAAATTGTTACCGAAAAACTTTGGGAAATGTAATTTAATGCAGAGATTATATTATCCACTGTTAAACTATGCACTGATTTTTCTATTTAGCCACAGTGTTAATGGTGTTTTCTTAAATGTTATTTAACAGGAAGCTGCACAATAATATTTCCCAAGGCACAGCCTAGGGATAAATTCATCCCTTGTTCAGAAATGCAGCTGCAACTGTGCTTTCCCTGTGGAATCAGGGTAGAAGTAAATAACTGGATTTTTTTTTACCAAACTCATCTTGTCACTGCGTTTTACCAATTCCTTTGTAAAAACTTTTAAGTCTGCTAAATGTCATTTATTACTGTTCTACAGATTGAAAAGTAGAGGGCTGGCAAGGTTGGCTCCCTGCTTCAGGGCAGAGCTCGTGCCCCAGTCCAGCTCTCCAGGTTCTTAGTCCCACTTTGGCTTTGTTGAATCACGCTCTGTTCAGATTTTGCTGAAACACCTTTATTAAATGTATTTCTTATATTTATAATGATCAGCACGGCCTAAGGAGTCAGTGGGGCCCGGCTTAACAAAATGAACTACTGTTTCCACTTATAAAAAATAACTGTGATGTGGATGATTAGGAAACATAAAACTGCTCTTGGAGGTTTAAAAATACCTCCAGTCGGTTATGTCTGAAGAAAGGAGCCTGAATGTGCATTGATAGGGTGGAGAAAGAAGGCAATACTAAAAAGTTTCATTTACTATGGAAGTAAAGCAAATAGAAGTTAGAAGTGCTTGCTGCTCTGTCTTTGGAAGTGCCCGTAGCTGTGCCAGTGTTCAGCTAAAACTTTGGAGAAAGACAGAAAGGAGTTAAAGGGGAAGGAGCGAGGCGGCCCGCTCAGCACAGCGCTTCCAGGGCGTCTCTTGGGATGGAAAACTCTCGCTACTGCAGAAATTTCTCAGAGCAGAAACTGAGCTCCCTGCAAATTAGTAATGAGAAGGGAATTTTTCATGAGGAATTCTGCGTGGGGGGGTGGTTGTCTCTCTGCTGGCTTTTCCGTGCTCCTGAGAATTCACATGCTGCACAGTGAAACCTTTTCTGTCTTGGAAATACGACACCGCTTCCTGTTCATCCTTGGAGCCTTTCGCTCTCTCATCTGGTCCAGCAAACTTCTGGCAGTCATATCAAACGGCGTATAAACAGTTTGTAGCTTTCTTGACGTGGTGGCATGACAATGCATTCCTAATTTATTTAATGTGATTCCTCAGAATTCAGGCTGAAACAATTGCACAGCATCCAGGCTAAGGCCGTTCTTTTCTCCTGTCATCTTTATCATATGCTTTTTCTTCCTTTTTCAGGTACTAGAATGTGATGTTTGTCTTTACATTCCTCCCTCTTGACAGGCAGGATGATTTCCACCTTCTCAGAAACTGTGGTTTCAGAACTACCTGATCAGGCTGCCATGGTTTTCTGCATGCCACCATAGGACTAGATACTTTAATGGTTTTGGCATATGCCTTAAAGACATTCATATTTTACTGATTTGTTTGCACCTTGTGCTTCCAAAGGGTGCAAGCAACTGGAGTGTGCTGAAGGAGCTGGATTAGGAATGTGCTTCACAGAGCTAAAAATCTGCCTCAGAAATTGCACTTAATGTAGGATTTGGATTCTTTTGTTTGTCAGTCCTTTGTCTGCATGAATATCTAACAAAGTACAGTTGAATTTGGCCTTTTACTGCCTGCTCTCAATGTCTTCTCTTTGTTCTGATGGAGAAAAGGATTTGTCCTTGGGAATGTCTTACTTCCTAAGCTTTAGTCTTACCCTTATGTTTTACTTTTGACACCCTTGTCAGGTCTAGCTAGGATTCCAACTCCTAGATTCTACCTATCTGGGGTATTGGACTTCCCATGTCCTGAATATCAGTCTGAGCACACTAGGAAGATACATCTGGAACATCCATTGAAAAATTCATTGTTCCAACAGGAGCTGTTCAAGCCAAGAGAATGTACTTTCAGTTATTCCTGGTATTTTCCGATGTCAAAATTGGATGGCAGAATTCATATTTAAACACACTATTGCCAGAACCTATACAAGTTCCTATTGAAATAAAGGTATTAAGATGAAGTAGAGCTTTTAATCACCCAAAAAGAAACCAGGTCCTCTGCAGAATATTCATATTCCAATAGCATCCTGGAGAAACTTCTGAAAGAAAACTTCACGATTTTGCTATATCATTTCTAAGGGACAAGATAGGTAACATTGAAAGGGATAGCAGAATTAAATTCACATTGTGTATGTATGGAAAAACTTGTGGAACACAGTAGAAAATTGGAGCGACTATGGAGGGGGAATAATAACAGCCTAATTTTGGTACTACTACTTTACACATAGTCAATGTTGAGTGCAAATCTATGGGCAACAAGAAGCCAATTACACTAAACGCATGACTCCAAAATGGTCTTTTTTAGTGCTTCTATTTTTTTTATCTTCAAGTTTAATCTCCTTCAAACTGAAGAATCATAGCTCACATTTGCAGGGTTTAAAAACAGTAAATTGTATTTTATTTTTCCAGCTCGTATCTTAATTAATTTTCCCCCATTTTATACCCAGGATCAAGTTCTAATCTTTGCTGCACAAGTACAAAACAAAGGAACACCCTTGGCTGCACTGCAGCCACTGCATTGAGAAATTCACTTCTCGATGATTGAATTTTACCCCTAATGACTTCCCTTTAAGAACAACAGTTCCTACTTTGGTTCAGTGTTTGCTGGTAAAGCCTCAGAGTTACATGTGGAAACAAGCAGACTGATCATATGTCTCTTGTGCTTTCTCCTGCAAACAGAAAACCTGCTCGTCCTTACTGTTGCGACCAAGCAAACGGAGGGCTTCAGACGCTTTAGAAGATCAGCCCAGTTCTTCAACTACAAAGTCCAGGTGATGACCAACGGCCTCAGGAGTAANATTTTCCCCCATTTTATACCCAGGACCAAGTTCTAATCTTTGCTGCACAAGTACAAAACAAAGGAACACCCTTGGCTGCACTGCAGCCACTGCATTGAGAAATTCACTTCTCGATGATTGAATTTTACCCCTAATGACTTCCCTTTAAGAACAACAGTTCCTACTTTGGTTCAGTGTTTGCTGGTAAAGCCTCAGAGTTACATGTGGAAACAAGCAGACTGATCATATGTCTCTTGTGCTTTCTCCTGCAAACAGAAAACCTGCTCGTCCTTACTGTTGCGACCAAGCAAACGGAGGGCTTCAGACGCTTTAGAAGATCAGCCCAGTTCTTCAACTACAAAGTCCAGGTGATGACCAACGGCCTCAGGAGTAGCTCGTGAAAGGGAGTTTTGAAATGGACACTCTTGAGTGGTCAATGAATAAGACTTGGTCTCAAAGAATTAAACAGAAGCCCAAGAGAGGACATGCTTCTTCAGCTGTATGAGAGATACTGTGGCAGCTGGCATTGCTGCAGTCTTTCTTATGCCATCCCCAATAGTGGCTTGAGATGAGATCCATGATTCCTGCTCAAGGGAGCCCCAAGACACATTTCCATTGCAGTGCTGAAACATAATGGTGCAAAGTGAGAAGCTCCTGTCACAATTCAATGACTAGTGCATATGCCTAGTGCCTCNACTCGTGAAAGGGAGTTTTGAAATGACTAGTGCATATGCCTAGTGCCTCCACCCCAAAATTATTTTGTTGTTGTTGTTGTATTTTGCATTGGGAGTGATCGGGACTGTGAGTTCTGGTCCTTTTCTNTTTCTTATGCCATCCCCAATAGTGGCTTGAGATGAGATCCATGATTCCTGCTCAAGGGAGCCCCAAGACACATTTCCATTGCAGTGCTGAAACATAATGGTGCAAAGTGAGAAGCTCCTGTCACAATTCAATGACTAGTGCATATGCCTAGTGCCTCCACCCCAAAATTATTTTGTTGTTATTGTATTTTGCATCGGCAGTGATCGGGACTGTGAGTTCTGGTCCTTTTCTGTGGGTTCACTAGACCTTTTGCCTGTGTCCTTTAGGTGCTGGGATTGGACGAGAAATGGCAGGGCGGAGATGATAAGAAGCCAGCTGGAGGTGGGCAGAAGGTCCGTCTCTTGAAATCAGCTTTAAAGGAGTACGCAGACAAGGAAGACTTAATCATCCTTTTCGTAGAAAGGTAATATATTGGAAAGGATTTGTCCTGAACTTAATTACAAGGCTTTTTGAACAGGTTGTTACTAGGAAGAAACTAACTGTGAGGTGGGTTGCTTGTGGAAGAGGCGTCCAGATCCCCTGCAATTTTTCTCCCTGAAAATTTTTCCCTCTGTGATCTCCTGAGTGTTGATGTGAGCTGCATCCGTGGCAGCTGGAAAGATCTTACATCGATGGGCTGATTCCAACTCTTGTATAAATTTGATAGCATTATACCTGCTTCTGCCAGGGTGGAATTTGGCTGCATCTGTCTCTAGAGAACAGAGAGAAAAATTCTGCAGGCCCTTCTCAGTGGAATTATTTGTGAGACCGACTGCAACACACTTAGTTGGATAGAGAAAGTTACTTTGAAGATGCAATTCTCTTGCAGCGAATGCAGATCTCAGTCTGGGAGCACTGAAAATTAGTCAATTCTGCTGAGTAGTGGAGAAACAATGACTGGAATCCAATATGCAGGGACTGGTGTCCAACATAGGTCTCCACCACAGAAAGCCCTGTGGAGAGTGGCAAGATGCCAAAAAATATAAAACGCGGTTTCTTTTTTTCAGGTTGGAAGACTTGGTTTCGTTATTGGTGAAAACTTTCTAAAAGTAGGAATGGTTGAGCATAGGAATAGGCTGCATGAAGGAGCCTATGGAACCTGCACAATGGAATCTCCAGCAGTGGAAAGGCTTAAAAATCTTTAAAGCAATTTCCCTTGGGGCCATATAAACCTGTTCAATCCTGCTTTTAGGCAGTCACTGGACTGTCTGGATTCTTGAGATCCATCTGTGTTCTGTTGCTTTCTAAGTATCTTTTACTTTGTGCAAGATAACACTCTAGTTAGTTTTAAGTGAGACAAAAATATAATATTGTGAAGTAGAACTAAAAGAAGGAGATTCTAAATGATTTCCCTGTTTCTAGTTGCTTTTCTCACTGACCTGCTTTCCTGACTCCATTCCTTGCTTTTTTTGTCTTTTGCTCTAGCTATGATGTGCTCTTTGCATCGGGCCCCGCGGAGCTACTGAAGAAGTTCAAACAAGCCAAGAGCAAAGTTGTTTTTTCAGCAGAGAATTACATCTATCCTGACAGAAAGTTGGAAGCCAAGTACCCTCAGGTGCGAGATGGAAAGCGCTTCCTGGGCTCTGGAGGTGAGAGACCAGCTCTGCTCCTGTCTTTCATTTTCCCTGCAGAAAGGGACATGGGTATGAATCACATCTAGAGGATATGAACCTGCCAACTATTTGCAGTGGAACTGATTTTTCAGGGGATGTTTTCTGATGCTGAAAATTAAGGGTTCTTTCCCAGTGTCATTCCATGCTGGGAAGGGTGATTTATACATGCTTTTACTTTATGTGAAATAAGTGATTATATGAATCTATCAGTACTTTTCTTTTTTGCTTTGTATGGATTGAAATCCATACTTCATCCTTATTCCTGCAGGCTTCATTGGCTATGCTCCAAACCTGAACAAACTTGTAGAAGAGTGGAAGGGAGAAGATGATGACAGTGACCAGCTCTTTTATACAACTATCTTCTTGGATCCAGAAAAACGGGTGAGCGTACCTGAATTTGTTGTAGGAGGAATTATCTGAGAAGCATTGCAGGTGAGCCATTTCCATGCAGCATTCTTGCTGACAGTTAAGTAAACCATGTATATGTTGCCCTGTGATGATACAAAAGAGGTCACTAGTATGTCCCGTTATCCTTTTCCTTTTTGCAAATTTGCATTCTAGCAACCACATCCTGTCCTATTATCAGGTTTTAACTTTAGACTTAAAATCTGACTATGAAGACAGGGAGCTTAAAACAAGACATATTGTAAATTCATATGTTTGTGCTGATGTTTAAAGTGGTCAGTTGTCATGAAACCAGTCTTCTGCCAGGGGATATGAAATCCAATCTTTAAGTTTTATCTTCCCTGCAGTCTGTGATACTAACTTAAGACACACGCAGTCTAGCACTGACGTATATTGTAGATAAAGGGGCAGATGAGGTCTGAGCACATTTGAAGTGATGCAAGGGACAGAGGTTCACAGCTTTGTAAATACTGATGTGCCACAGGACAGGGATCAGGCATCACATTGGGTAGCCCTACTGGAAATGAAGAGGTTTGCTTTCAGCAAGCATCTCCAGACCCTCAAAATTGCATCTCCTGTAGCATAGCCTGGAATACTGAACACAGGAATGGACCCCAGAAGTATCATGTGTTCTAACACCACGTGTTGTGCTGGAGTACACATTAATCCAGCCCACAGTGTGATTCTGCTTCCGTTGTCCCTGCCCAGTTCTGTGTAACACAGCGCTGGCTGGTTGCGAGGGATGCCAGAAATGCTTGAGAAATAAGAAGTGAAACCGTAACAGTAAACTCGGCGCGATCGTTAAAAATAGTAAAGTGCCTTCCGCTTGCTTGGAAAAGGAGTTGGATTTTTTTATCTCCCCAAATCTGAGTGTGGCCTGTGGTATTTTAACATGAACCGCTCCTTTAATATTCTCATCTGCAGCCCTGGCCTTATGCCACTGACGGCTGAGTAATTCCACTGACTTGGCATTCAGACACCGGATGTTAGCACCCTGCTGCCCTTTCCAGAAATCAATCTCTGGAGGTGCCTGGAGGGACACTGAGCTCTGTTATGTCACAGCTTAATTTTGGTGTGACAGAAATCCATTCAGCCCTGCAGTAAAACAGGTCCGAAAACAGAAATTGCACGAGCCGGTCTTACTGTGTTTGACATTGGCACCTGGGGCAATATTTGGGGAACCCTAGCCCTGTGAATAAATGGCAAGAAACTGCCTTCACAGCAGGTATTTTTGCTGCCTTGGCATTCCTGCGTATTATGCATAAGTCTTATATGACTATGGAGCAAGTGTGCTTCATTAATATGCTGCATATTTCTCCATTGTTAGGATTCCCAGAGCAGTTTTAAAGTGTTTATTTATATGTTTGTGCCTAATATATTTAAACTGTTTAAGGACTGGTGAATTGTTTCAAATGAAAATGGAAAAGAGGATCAGCTGGGGGTATTTTTAGTCTTCAGGGCTTGCAGAATATGAAAATATGTGTTGTATCTTCACTTAACATGAAGTCTGTCACATGTGAAGAACGGGTGCTTGCTTGTATTCTAATTAAGGTTATTTATCTCGCTTTTCTAAAGGAAAGTATCAACATCAGTCTAGACCACAGAAGCCGAATCTTCCAGAACCTGAATGGAGCTTTAGGTGAGATGGAAGAAGAGACCTATTTCTCCTTGGAATGCAACTGAATGCTCACACCAAAAATACAACTATGATGTGGTTGAAGAGATTAAATTTCAGAAATTCCTGCCCCCAAAGAAAGAGCCCCAGTAAAAATCTCTGCCAGCGTCCTAGGATTTGTTTGCAATTTTACTGTGACTAACTGGGTTCTGACCATAGTTCCTTTCTCACTCAGGGGAATGCAGGTCAGGTTTTCCATCTTACACTTCCTTGCCACTTTGATCTCCAAGCATGTCGGATTGCATTAGCCTTGGGGATTGAAACTGGGAGGGACTTCCCTGCAAGTAATAACACACAGCCCTGCCTAGGGCCTGCCTCTCTTTCCGCTTCACAACGGTGTCTGGAATGACACACAAAGTGAGATGCAACCTGACACTGCCTGTGAGCACTCACTGACCCACACCAAGCTTCTGACCAGCTGATTACTCTAGTTTGGCGAATGTGACCCACCTATTCCCCCGGGACTACTGCCTAATGTTTTCAGTTTACTGTCTTGGTTCAGCCCATATTTATTTAATCATGGAAAAAATGGTAAGGCAATGTTGTTTTTGGCTCTTGTGCTCATTGTAAGGATGCAAGACTGGAAGTGAAACCCAAACCAGTCTACAGTTCTGAACATTATTTTTTCTTCCTGGATACAGTCTGTGGTCCTCAGACTCCTTGTATACGTGGCTTTCTAGGTCCATGCTTTCATCTTCTAGCAATTGTTGGTAGAAACATGGCTTGTGTTTCTAATTACTAACAAAAGTCACCCGTTAACATGATGGCAATGTGATTTCCAGATGAGGTGGTTCTGAAGTTTGAAAATGCACGAGTGAGAGCAAGAAACTTGTTATATGACACACTGCCTGTGGTGATTCATGGAAATGGACCCACCAAGGTAAGAAGGAGCCCTGAGATAGGTTTGGTATGAGTTTGTTGTAAAGTAATCCTTTGTGTTTGAGCGTATCAGGCTGTTATCCTCCCACATCCTGAGTTTTCCTGTATCCATAGTCCAAGGACATAGCAGCAAGATGGGTTTGGTTCAAAGATCAATTTGTGCTTAGACTTGAGGGCTGTCCTGCTTTTCAGACTCTTTAGTCCAGGAAGAAGAAAAATGAAGTTCTGATTTAATCTGATCTCACACGGGGATATGGAGGCAAAGAAACTCATATGGCCTGTATGTGGAATATGGCAAATTTCTTTTTGCAGCTGCAGCTGAACTACCTGGGAAACTACATTCCTCAAATATGGACATTTGAGACCGGTTGCACTGTGTGTGATGAAGGCCTGCGGAGCCTCACGGGATTTAAGGTAAGGCTGGTGTTTATCCCAAGCACTAGAAGAAGACCTTACAATAGGATCTTGTGGTTTTGGTGACATACAAGAGCCACCACTTCTCTCTTCTTCTCACTGAATGTAGGATCATGCGATGCCACTGATTCTGATTGGCATTTTCATTGAGCAACCCACTCCATTCCTCTCCCAGTTCTTCTTGCGGCTTCGTAACCTCCATTACCCAAAACAACGGATCCAGCTCTTCATTCACAACCACGTAAGTAAACTTGGTCTCTGACAGTCTTTGCAAATGCTGGGAAAATGTTTACCTCCCATCACCTTTGCAACCTTTGACTAGACTTCCAGACTCTGTAGCTGTTGTTGTTTTTTGTTTTCTAATTCTTCTTTTCGTATAGGAACAGCATCACTTGACACAGGTGGACTCATTTGTTGAGGAGTGGGGCAAAGAATATCTTGCCATCAAAGTGATTGGGCCAGATGATGAGATGGAGAATGCTGAAGCACGGAACTTGGGCATGTAAGTAAAGAGGCCAAACTTGAGAGCTACTGGAGTCAGACTGAGTCCAGGCTAAGTCTGTTAAGCAAATGTTTCTTGTCTTTAACTGCAACAGAGTAGCTTGCTATGATCAGGAGGGAGAAGTATGAACTGAGGTCTGGATTTGGGCCAGCTATAAATGGGTACCTGCTGCTACTCATTTGTGCTGGGAAAACAAAGTTGGCTAAATGTGGTGTTGGCTACATCTTTTGGCTGCTGAAACTGATGTGCTTTTACTGTGGTAGCCCTCTGGGTTTTCACCTGACTCTATTTTTTTTTGCTGTCTGGCCATAGGGATTTGTGCAGAAAGGATCCCGACTGTGACTATTACTTTAGTTTGGATGCTGACATAGTTCTGAAGAACACAGAGACTCTAAGAATCCTGATTGAGCAGAACAAGTGAGTTTGTTGGTCTGTGTAATCCTTACTGGGTGTGTTTCACCTTGGGAATTTATTACTGTGAGATGTGTAGGGCTCTAGGTGAACTCTTCTGGGGATGGAATGTTCAACAAATGCCTCTTATTTGTTCTCTTATTTTCACAGTAGTGGCCAAACACTGAATTTTAGGCAATGGATGTAAATCATCCCTAGCTTTGCATTTATTTAGTGGCTAGAATAAATCAGATTCTAGGAGATCTGCTCATGGATGCAGTTATATATGAGACTGTGATGGTATTTGCCTTGCTGAACTAGACTTTTTATAATACCAGAGTTAGTAGAAAGAGCATCTGAGAAGAGGGAGAATCTGACTCTTACAGGTCTGTGGGTTGTAAATCTTTTCTTTTTCTTCCTGTGGTAACATCCTGTCTTGCAAATTCCATTTTCTTTTCTATTCACAGGCTGGTGATTGCTCCACTGGTAAGTCGACATGAGAAGTTGTGGTCAAATTTCTGGGGAGCGCTGAGTCCTGATGGGTACTATGCACGCTCGGAAGATTATGTGGATATTGTTCAAAGGCGGAGGGTGTGAGTATGCAAAGATAGTTTCTTTTTGATAGAATCTCTTAAATATAAAGCTTGCAGATGCATATGTTCATCACACACAACTCTACTCCCAATTGGAACCTACTATGTGTTAGCCCTATGCAGAGATCATGTGTACTTCAGGCAGACTTCTTTACAGAGTAAGGGATTGAGACTTCTGACAACTCAAATTGCTTCATTTTATTCATGTCATGTTTTTCCACCTGTGTATGTGATTCTTAAAATCACTTCAGAGCTTTCTAACCTCTATCAGATGGTCTTCATAAAACAATATGTGATCCTTGGATGAAAGATTCACAAAATATTATTGATTCGTTTGTGTTCTTGAGGATCCCCCTTTTTTAGGTCAATTTATGCACAATGAATGCTGGAAATCAGCTTATGCACTTTTGGCTGGTTCAGTCATTTTAAATCATTAGGAAAAAAAAATGTTGATCTTTCTGGGAAGAGGTTCAAGCCATTAATTATGTCCCTAAGAGAAACACACACAGTAGCAATTAATTGCTTTCACAGCAGATTAGGTTTTATGCTGTTTCAAAGCTCTGGCAATGTATCTGATTTTTCCTGGAATGACAATTCCTTTCGGTGTGGTTCCTCCCTACTGATCTGAATTGGCTCATATTGGGTAGCCTGGCTGATATTGCAGTGCTGCTTGCCATGCCATCGAGTCTTGCAGTTTCTTTCTTACTGTTATATCATGTCTTAGTCTCCTCCTTCTTTGTTTCAGTGGGCTTTGGAACGTTCCCTATATCAGTGGCGTTTACATGGTTAAAGCCACTGCTCTGCAATCACAGCTTGACCAGGGAGATCTCTTCCACAGTGGAAAGCTGGACACTGACATGGCTTTCTGCCATAATGTTCGGAATCAGGTCAGTTGAGGAGAGAAACTGGCAGTGGAGAACTGCATTCCACAGTGGAGGTGACAGGATGAAGTGATCCCAAGGCATTCATTCTGTCAGGGCATGGAGCACAACGCACTGGCATTACTTGATTCTATGCAGTCTTGGAACCATGTGGGATTTCTGTCTCACTGGAAACCACCCAGAGCCAGGGGCCATTAAATGCAAATCACATATTTGTTCTTGGACCTATTCAGGTCTGCTCTAAATGTCCTGAAATGTCCTGAATTTTCCAGAGAAAAAGGAAAAAAAATCATCTTAGGGCATCTGCTCTATTCTAGTTCCATCCCTGGCTGATGACAGTCACAGGATTGCTGGCTCTGGCTGTAATCTTTCGCAGTTACTCAGATCCAGGGTAAAAATTAAAGTGAAGGCCCACAGGAGAATGAGTAGATAAACAGCTCGGAGGCATCATCACTGCAGTGCTCAAGTCCAATGCTTATATTGCATAACGCCTCACAGGAATGTGAGGCCTTGAAACACAGCTTGATTGTTTCCCTTTGTCTTTCAGGGAGTCTTCATGTACCTGACAAATCGGCATCAGTTTGGACACATCCTCTCTCTGGAGAATTATCAGACAACTCATCTCCACAATGACCTCTGGCAAATATTCAGCAATCCTGAGGTGAGATAACTGGCATGCTCAGCAGGCCTGGCAGTGTGGGCTGTGAAGTCCTCATGATCAGCTTCACTGATAAAGAAGGTCCAGGCTTTGTTGCGTGATGTCTCTCAGGTGGGATGAGGAGCACAGTCACAGAATTTAAAGGGAGGGTGTGATTCATAATTAAATCTGGATCTCTAAAGCCTGTGAAATACTGTTGCTTCAGTGCATGGTCTTTCACTGCCAGGCTGTACAAAATGACAAGTTTGCTTATCTTTTAACTATAGGACTGGAGAGAAAAATACATCCATGAAAACTACACCGCAGCTCTGAAAGGGAAATTGGTGGAAGTGGTAAGAAAACATTTCTTTTATGCATCAGAATGGGAGATTAGCATGAGGAGATCTTCCAAACCCATCTGGATGCCACCCTGTGCCACGTGCTCTGGGTGTCCCTGCTGGAGCAGGAGGGTTGGACTAGGTGATCTCTAGAGGTCCCTTCCAACCTTAACCATTCTATGGTTCTGTGACAATGCTTGTATTATCACCATTCTCATTCTCAGAAGTAAGCAGCTAGGTAACGCCTCAAACTCTTGCAGATTCTGACCTTTTCAACAGGATACGTGAATCAGACAGCAAACTTCTGTGAATATTTCAGTGACTTTAGTTACTTATCACTTAATCTGGCCCTGTCTAACATCTGTCTCAAGCACCTGCCCTGGCTTCTGCCATTCTCACTTGTCTACTGTTTTTTCCAGCCCTGCCCAGATGTTTACTGGTTCCCCATATTCACTGAGGCTGCATGTGATGAGCTGGTGGAAGAAATGGAGCATTATGGCCAGTGGTCCACGGGTGACAATACGGTAAGAAAAAGCAGGAGCTTCTTCATTTCTAGATCACACCATTTTCTGTGAATGTTTGTAATAATAGTGTCTCCTCTAGGATGACTTTAGAGCCAGTGGTTAAATTGGGAAACCGGATGCAATAGTCCTAATTTTGCTCCTGATTAACTCTGTAATTTTACACACCTTCTCGTATGTCAATTTTTTTTCTTCTGAGTCCTGAAGCTATAATTTTCAGCCTTCTGATGGTAATATTGCCTAACTTGTGGGTTGAATTAATCTTTAGTATGAATTTTCCATCCTGAAAATACTGATGAATAAACCTTATATTATTTATAATTACCAGAAACAAAGGCTTTTTGTATTTGAAGTGCCTGTCCTCACAAATATTTTGATGATTGGATTTCAGGACAGCAGGATACAAGGGGGATATGAGAATGTCCCAACTATTGACATCCACATGAATCAAATTGGCTTTGAAAGAGAGTGGTATAAGTTTCTTCTAGACTATATTGCACCCATCACAGAGAAAATGTATCCAGGATACTACACCAAGGTAGGTACAGCTTGGCACCTCCTGCTTTTGCAACTGTGTAAGGGAATGGCCCTGATATGTGTACATACTGATACACATACTGCTTCCTAATGTGGAGGAACTGAACCTCATGCATGATCAGTCAGAACATTCTCCTGATTTTACTGTGTTTCTTCTCTTTTAGCAGTGAAATACAATTTAAATGTTACACCATGCCTGGAACTCAGTAGCTATGGAACACTATAGGCCTGTAACGTGTGTATTTTGTTCTTCTCCCCTGCAGACTCAGTTTGAGCTGGCTTTTGTAGTTCGCTATAAACCTGATGAGCAGCCCTCTCTAATGCCTCATCATGATGCTTCCACCTTTACTATTAACATTGCTCTGAACCGAGTTGGAATAGACTACGAGGTAAGTGTTTGTGGGTATGTCAAGAGCCAGACCATGCAATACCAGCCATCTGGGAAACCCTTTCCCTATCCATACCTGGGCTCTTCACTCCCAGGAATGTAATTAATGACTGGGTTAAGATAGCAGGTTTTTGAGGAAACACTAAGCAAGCTGGGCCTGTTGAGCCTAGAGAAGACTGAGAGGGGATCTGATCAATATGTATAAATACCTGAGGGGAGAGAATGTAAAGAAGATGGGGCCAAACTCTTCTTGGTGCTGGCCAGTAACAAGATAAGGGGTAATGGGAAGAAATTAAAACAGGAAGTTCCATCTCCATGTGAGGAAGAACTTCTTTACTGTGAGGGAGACAGAGCAGTGGAACAGGCTGTCCAAAGAGGTTGTGGATTCTCCTTCTCTGGAGATCTTCCAGGTGGATGGCCACCCTATGTTCTAGGTGTCCCTGCTCGAGCAGGGGGTTGGACTAAGATGATCTCTAGAGGTCCCTTCCAACCTCAACCATTCTGTAATTCTGTGAACATCTGTAGCAAGGAGTTCCTCGAGCACCTTCCCATGCTTTCAGAAGGGCCTCCAGGAAAAAGCAGAAATCCTTTCCCTTTCCTGCTTTTACTAACCCAACCTCTCTTGTTTTGCTCCTCTCAGGGAGGAGGCTGCCGATTCCTGCGCTACAATTGCTCCATTCGAGCTCCGCGGAAAGGCTGGACCCTCATGCATCCAGGACGCCTGACCCACTATCACGAAGGCCTTCCAACCACCAAGGGGACCCGTTACATCGCAGTGTCCTTTATTGACCCCTAGAGCCATGCTTCACAAGAAGCACCTTTCCCTGGCCCCACTCAGTGCTGACTTGGAGTGGGAGAAGGGAATGCTGTTGAAAGTCTCCGAGGCATTGATCAAAGCTATTTGGATATTGATGTTTTTAATTATATTTTAAGACTCCACTACTGGAAGATCTCCCTCTCTGATACTGCAGGTAATATCTAGGAACGTTGCTGTAGAAGTTAGAAGGAGATTTTGTGCCTTCGTTTCTGATTCTGCTTCTCATCCACCGTTTCTTGGAAACTTGCAATTTACTTGAAACTTCACTGCTCGGTTGGCTTTACAGAAACGCTTTCTTGGACTGGAAATCCAGCTTTTTGGAGGCATGTCACAAGCTCTCTCCAAGCAGCTGGAAGCCCATTTCCATCCACTGCATATACAGGAATGGACAGTACAGAATCATTTCTGGACACTATTCCAAATATCAACTCAATCAGGGAACTGGCTCCAGGAGTCATAACTCCTGTAACAGTTAAATGTAGATGAAACTCAGTACGAAGAGCCTGAAGTTCATCTGATTCCTTACCTCTTTGCATTCATTGGAAATGTATCGTGAAGTTCCAAGCAGCAGCAGCGGTGATGTAGGTGCTTTGTGTTAGCTAAAGGAAAGTAGGCTTATTATACTTTACCTCTGGAATTAAGCTGATGAGAGAAAAAACATAGACTCCCTGTCATTCCCTGTGACAGGGGAGCATGTATACCCAGACAAAATCAGACCAGGTCACTATGTATAGATAAAATCTGTACTGAAGAAAGGGAAGGCTGAGAACAACTATATTTGCCAGGAAGGCTTTATTGCAGAATCAGCTCAGCTCTATCCCAAATTAAGTTTGTCAAAAGGTCTAATTATCTGGTAACAATCCAGAGACCCTAGTGATTTTGATGGCTTCATTCCAGTTTTTAGTGATTGTTCTGATAGTTTCCTTTGCATGTAACTTGAATGAGCCATCACTGTAAAACAACTTAGATTGATTTTCAGTATTCACATTATTTAAAATTCCCAAAGAAACTACCCTGCTGTCGACACCTCTGCAGTGGGGTGAGACCGATAGCAGCGTGTGGTTAGAAAGTGCCCTGTGAGTGGGGTGACCAGAGTAGAGCCGTGGTTTATGCATGTTGGAGGGGGAATGGGGAAACCTTCGGTGCCTTTGCGTGAGCTCTGCTTGTTAGAAACTTCAGTTTTCTGAGTGTGCCAGACTTGTGCATTGCACAAGCAGTAAATCAGTATGAGAAAATGTTTTTAGAAAATAAGTTTTCCTTGTCTAAGTTCTCTCTGTTTCCAGACTCCACCATCTAATTCAAGTGTCAGGTGCAGAGACACTTCATCTAGCCCAGGGCACGTTAACGTAGTCGGAGCTGCTCTTACCTGGAGACGTTGTGTTCGAACAGGGCATCTTGCACTTTGAAGGGACCCCAAGAAAGTGCCATAAACCCTTTTCTGCTGCTTCCCACGTGCTTTTTTTTGCGCTGTTTGAATGCTACACAGTCATGCACACCAAAGGGAGAAAAATCCAGGCAGGCACAATCAGTTTGAAAAACACAAAAATTAACTAAATAATTCTCGTTACTGTGGTCCCGCTCGCGTGACTCTCATGCTGTTACCAAAGGAAGGGGCTTCACAGGCCCATTATGGAGAAGGCATTAAAAAGGTGTATGTATTCCGTGTATTTTCAGCTTATTTCGTTGCGTTTTTTCCTTTTTTTTTTTTTTTTTTTAAATTCTCTACCCCATGCCGTGATTGGAGTTAGTGGGGGCCCTCCTGCTCCCTGGTGCTCACAAGTGATGTACAGTTTCAGTCAGGCCGTTTGTATTAAACCTTTACCTTAGCCTGGTGGCCGCAGTGATGTCATTGCTGGGGTGTCATTGCTGGGGTCGTTGCTGGGGTGTCATTGCTGGGGGTGGCACTGCGGCGCTGTCATTGCTGCGGTGACAACGGCGCCATTTTCTCCCCTCTTCTCCCCGCGCCGCCTACAACTCCCGTGAGCCCCCGCGCGCGTTGGGACGGAGCGGCAGTGGTGTGCCCCTCAGCCTACGACTCCCATGAGCCCGTGCAGTCGTGGGGTGATGACGTATGCGCCTCCCGTGACGATGCCGCGGGGGTGAGATGGCGGCCTTGCCGGAGAGACGGTGAAGGTGAGAGGCGGGCGCCACCCGACAGGAGGGCAGGGAAGGGACGAGCGGCCGCGGCCGAAGCTGCCCGGGCCCGCGGCGGCGGCGGCGCTCTGGGCGGGACGGGATACGCCGGCGAGAGGCGGCCGCTGCGGGCAGGGTCCGGCCTCCCTTCAGAGGTGCGCGGAGCGGCGTGGGGAGAAGACGCGCGCGCTTCCCGCCCGCGCGTGAGGCGGGAGGGGGGCACGCGCTTCCCGCCTTCGTCTGTGGGGGACACGCGCTTCCTGCCCGCTCTGTGGGACCTGAGGGGATGGCGGGGGCGCGACCAGGGCCCTTGGACATCCCCAGCGCCTCTTTCCTTGTCGCTTCTGCTGCAGATTCAGGCTGGAGTCGGCGCCGCGGGAGGAACGGGGAGAGAGGGTAGGCTGGAGAGGAATCGCTGACCCCAAGGCAGACTCGTGCTGGCCATGTCCCACCTGTGAAAACATAACTCCCACCCTCTAAGTAAGTGGGCGACTGGGTCAGTGCTGTGGGCTGGGAGCCTGTCTGTGGGAAGAGAGAAGGAAAGATTTTTTTTTTTGGTCGTTTGAATAATTTCTAATTGGAGAAAATATGGTAAATTATTTGTAAAAGACAGATAGCTTTCCTGAAAGTAAAAATTTATCCATTTCTTGGTAGTTGTCTGCACTTTTTTTAAAAAATGAAGGAAGCTTAATTAAATGGCAGCTGATGCTTGACAATCCACCTTTACTACTGTTATTTTCCCTATAGCGCAATGTCCCTGTTGTTTACTCGTTCCAAGTCAATCACTGCAGTGAAGAAGGATAAAAGACACATGGCTGAGGTAAATGCTTCTCCGCTTAAACATTTTGTCACTGCAAAGAAGAAAATCAATGGTATCTTTGAACAGTTGGCTGCGTACATCAATGAGAGCTCCTCATTCCTGGAAGGTAAGCTATATTCTTGAACTACAGTCTGTAAGAGTGGTTTCCCTGGTTCAATAATTCCCCATGAGCACACACCAAAAAAAGATTCATTCAGTTAAACAGCACTAGAGCTGTTCTTATTTTCACTTGCTACATTTGTATCTTTAGCTAACAATATTTATGTGAAGAGAGAAAATCATTCTATTGAGTGAAGCTCAGACTTTATGTTTTGAAGCTGGTTTAAGATTATGCCCATTATAGCAGTGTCTATAAAGATGTTAGTTATGTTTTCTTTTTCCTATGTTGCTTTGGGCTTTTTAAGTGGAAAATGCAAAGTCCTTTAGGCTTTGTGTTCTATAATCCTTTGAGGGTCACTATTAGTGGCATGTAATGTGTTCCAGTAATTGGCTTTAATAGCTTAAGACTTAGACGCAGATTATTTAAGGATGCTGGAGTGTTTGAGATGTTGCCTCCCTTCTGCTTAAGGTAGTCTTAAGCATGAGAATCCTTACTAGGAATACAAGAGATTCCAGCTGATAAATGTTGATGCAGATTGGTTCAGGGCATGTTTCAGGGCTCCCCATGAAGCTATTTTGTTACATGTGTTAAATCTTGCAGAAGTGTTTCACCAGATACTAGTGTGATTATTTCTAGAGTTCTGAAGCATGCTTTTATTTATTTATTTATTTTAGAAACACACAGGAATGTGGAGCTTGACCCTGTCACCACAGAAGAGCAAGTATTGGAAGTCAAAGGTTACCTCTCAAAAGTCAGTGGCATTAGTGAAGTGCTGGCAAGGCGACACATGAAAGTGGCTTTTTTTGGAAGGTGAGTCACTTGTTCGTTTTGCCTACACTGCTCTACTCAGTAAAGCAACTGCCATGTTTAGGATTGCAGCCAATAAAAGTATTTATAGAAACATAAGTGATCCAGCTTCCTAAATGCATCGTGTGGCAGAAATCTCTGGTACTGGCCCTGTTGCAAATTGAAAATAAATATTATAGAATGCAACAGTCTAATTTGGAGTATTATTAAGGAAATGGAGTGGTCTTTTCACAGGTTGCCTGTGGCAACTAATTTGTTAGTACTTCTGGAACTGCTTAGGTTTTTAGAACTTTCTGTCTTTGCTATCAAAACAAGGCTATCCAAATCTCAAAAGATCAGATGTATGTGTCTTTATTCTGCCATCAGGACAAGCAATGGAAAAAGCACTGTGATAAATGCCATGCTATGGGACAAAGTCCTTCCTTCAGGGATTGGACACACCACCAATTGCTTCCTGCGTGTAGAAGGAACAGACGGGCATGAAGCTTTCCTACTTACTGAAGGCTCAGAGGAGAAGAAAAGTGTTAAGGTATGCATTGGAAATGATCCTAATCTGGAAAGTTCTGATGAGGAGATAATTATCTTAACAGGTTTTTAGCACACAGGAAATCTTCTAAGTTATCCATCTCTTTCTTAAACAGACCGTAAACCAGTTGGCTCATGCCCTGCATCAAGATGAACTTCTGGATGCTGGCAGTTTAGTCAGTGTTATGTGGCCCAATTCCAAATGTCCTCTCTTAAAGGATGACCTAGTGCTGATGGACAGGTGAGAGTGCTTTCTTACCTTTTCTCCTTAACAGAGAATTAGTACAGAAAAGTCTTCAAATGCACATTTAGTAAACATAAGGAAACTGACTCTCTCCTATCCTTCTCAGTAATTAAGAGTTTCTCTTTTTTTTTTTTTTTTCATATTTTTCCACCCCAGAACATGGTGTAGCTTACACATGGAGAATTAATACCCAAAGAAAGAGCTGGAACATTTATTTCTAATTGTTTGTGTTTAAATGCTTCAGATCTTTTCAAACAATAATAATGCCATCTTTCTTCTTATTGCTAGCCCTGGCATTGATGTAACCACCGAGCTGGACAGTTGGATTGACAAGTTCTGTTTAGATGCTGATGTATTTGTCCTGGTGGCAAATTCTGAATCTACGTTGATGCAGACCGTACGTTCAAGTCTCTTTGTTAACGTTCAGCACTGAATTTGGCTGAATGAACATGAAATTGGCTACAAGTTTACACACTGGCATGTCTATCTAAGAGATTTTGTTCCATTTTTCTTAGGAGAAACAGTTCTTCCACAAAGTGAATGAACGTTTGTCTCGACCCAATATATTTATCTTAAATAACCGCTGGGATGCATCTGCTTCTGAACCAGAATACATGGAAGAGGTTTGTGGTGTGTTTAAAACTCTTTTCTTTCCATGAGCGTTATGGAGTCCATTTTGACTCTGCTCTTTGTGCCTTAGAATCAGGCTGTTAGATGTGATTGTTTTACAGTTTAGGTATTAACCGCTCTAGTGCAGTCTTGAGTGAGTATAAAGTAGTGGTCAAAATGGGACACTGAACATTTCTGAGATGGAAGCCAAGAGCTTCACAGGGTCTGTTGAGGATATATCACTTGGATAGCCTCTGGAAGATTCTGTAAATTTTATTTTCTTTTATATTGGTAGCTTACACCAGCAGAGGGCATCTCATTGCCTGATCTAGCTGTTATGAGGTGGAGCCTCAAATGGATTTAACTGAGCGTGGGGTTTATCCTTCAGGTGCGTCGGCAGCACATGGAGCGATGTACCAGCTTCTTGGTGGATGAGCTGGGTGTGGTGGATCGAGCCCAGGCAGGCGATCGAATTTTCTTTGTGTCAGCAAAGGAAGTGCTGAATGCCAGGATTCAGAGGGCTCAAGGGATGCCAGAAGGAGGTGAGGAAAGCTAGCAGAAATTTACATTCTTTCTTTTAATGGAAGAAGATAGAGAATATTTTGTCCCAAAAGTGGATAAAACTGGAGAGCATCATACTATTAGAAGGGCAACGAAAACCAAATGAGATAACTTAGCAGCAGCTGCATTGGCCTCAGAGTAAAGCAGGAATGTTTCCTGGGGTCCAATATTTGATTGCTTTCATGAAATTTTGGTGGTTGCTTTGTACTCTCCTTAGGTGGAGCATTGGCAGATGGATTTCAAGTGAGAATGTTTGAGTTTCAGAACTTTGAAAGAAGATTTGAGGTGAGTGTTGTGTGCTAAATTTCTTTTTAAGTTATATTCCTGAGTGACTGGGGACTAGAGTAAGCATGGAATGGACCCTATCTTGAAAATAAATTATATGGGAAAGAAACTGGGTTAGTATGTTTCTGACTGCGGCTAATCTTGGCTACCTCTTGTATACAGGAATGTATCTCGCAGTCTGCAGTAAAAACAAAATTTGAGCAGCATACAGTGAGAGCAAAGCAGATTGCTGAAGATGTTCGTCTTATCATGGATTCTGTGCACGTTGCCGCCCAGGAACAGCGGTGAGGAGATGCTAATGCTTGGTGCTTGCATTCTGGGAGTATTCCAAGGGAATGGGAGCATCTCTGCATTCTGCTTTGCATTTTAAGTGCAGAGTGTTTGGAATTGGGAGGGCCATGTACCAGTAGTAGTTTTGCCTTTAATAAACGAAAAGAGTATTGGAGGGGGAGCCTCCTTTTTGTCCTGTATATACATAACATATTTTAGATGTTGCCACTTTTTGCTTTTGTACTGGAAAATCTTTCATTTCCAGAACTCCAGAAGTATTTATAGTTCAGAGATGTGCTAACCTGTTTTTTTGATGAGCACTTATTTTTTTCATCAGAGTTTACTGTCTGGAAATGCGAGAGGAGCGACAGGAACGTTTAGGTTTTATTGATAAACAACTGGAGCTCCTTACTCAAGACTATAAGCGGAAGATAAAACAGATCACAGAAGAAGTGGAGAGACAGGTAAGGAAAAGTGAGTGCTTAAAAACAGAAGAGATAACCTGAGAGAGTCACCAGCGTGGTCTTCATTGCTGTACAGAACATAGGTCTGTATATTTCTGAGCCATGATTTATAAAACATTTTTGTTTTTTATGTCAGCAAAATTGCATTTTGCATTTGACCCACAAAGGCCTTCTGCAAAATCATAGTGCGTGGTTGTTAGTGCTTGTTAAGAAATGTGTGATTCAAGTGGCAGTTTCTATCTCTCTTTGAAACAGATAGATAGAAACAGATAGATAACTCAGTCCTCTGTGGCTGTTTCTCCAGGTATCAAATGCAATGGCTGAAGAAATTAGACGTCTCTCAGTGTTGGTAGATGAATACCAAGCGGATTTCCATCCATCTCAAGTTGTTCTTAAAGTTTACAAGAACGTAAGTGATGTTTGCTTTTTACAGGTTGCGTAAACCGTGCAAGCAGACCTTATTTTGGTCTGAGACAGCAATTATGCCAGCTCTTTGAGATTTCATTTTGCCATTTAAGGTGTGAACAAAGCCTTTCATATTTGTCTTGCGTTGTGGAGGGGAGAACTAAAACCTGTGAGCTGTTTCTTAGCTATTTTTAAGCTCAATAACTTTTGTTTGTTTCTGTCAGGAGCTACATAAGCACATTGAGGAAGGTCTGGGCCGTAACATGTCGGACCGTTGCTCCAATGCTATCGCAGCTTCCCTGCAGACAATGCAGCAAGAAATGATAGGTCAGACAGTATTTCTCTTTCTCTTTACTGTAATACAAAACAACTAGTTGGATATTCTGTGGTTCTTTTTGCTCTTGCTGATAGGCAGCTGGTAGCTGCTTAGCTTCTGGTTTTATTAGTAATGCTTTAGAGGAGTAGTTATTCATCCTTTTTCAACTTTGTGCCTGAACTTGTGCCCTTATTTGCTAATAAATGTGATCAGTCTGCTTAATCCTTTGTGAGAATGAGAGAGGAATCATGCCTTTGGAAACTTCAGGAATTCTCAGACCAGGATATTAATGAAACACAGATGACTTATAATTAGAAGCCTGTCTGCATGCAGCCTTTAGTGGTGTGTGGACAGAGTATGGCACCTAAGTGCCTTTTAAAACTCGTCCTCAGATTCTGTTTTCCAAGCTGTTGCTGAACTATAAACTTTGCCTGCTACCTGAGGGATTTGGGAGGGTCCCTAGAAGGATTTATTTGTGACCTGATGTAAAGGTCTAAGCACTGAAGAATGTTTTCTGGAGATGTCTTTTACTTTGCAAGATATTTGGCTTTAGGAGCTTAAAGATACTAATAACAATAACTGCAAAAAAATAGAGCAGTCAATAAGTATCCTGATTACAGAATAGATGTCCAGCTGATTCTGGTGAAACCAATAACCTTTTTATATTTGTGTTTACTTTCTCTCTATGCAGATGGTTTAAAACCCCTTCTCCCAGTGTCTTTGCGGGGCCAGATAGATATTTTAATTCCTCGACAGTGCTTTACGCTCAGCTATGATCTGAACTGTGACAAGCTTTGTGCTGACTTCCAAGAGGACATAGAATTCCATTTCTCTCTTGGATGGACAATGCTGGTGAATAGGTTTTTGGGACCAAAGAATGGTCGTCGGGCCTTGATGGGCTATAATGACCAGGTAAGATACCTCATTGCATGGTCAGTGATTGATCTAATGCTTGCTAATTCCAGTGACTGCTGATGCCCTGTTGGTGGGAAGGGCTGTGCTTGTATTCTGTTTTTTTTCTGTACTTTTTTTTTTTTTGTCTTGCTTTTCTAATTAGATTCAACGCCCTTTAACACCAGCAAATCCCAGTCTGCCTCCTTTGCCTCAGGGTTCTATGACCCAGGAAGAGCTCATGGTGTCTATGGTGACTGGATTGGCCTCATTAACTTCCCGAACTTCCATGGGGATCCTCGTGGTTGGTGGCGTGGTGGGTTGACAATCTGAGAAACACTTATATAAATATTGTTGGAGCAATATTGTTGTTGAAAAATACTTACCCTGCTGATTTCTGTAGATATTTGTGACTGACAGATATCAGAATACCTTCTCTTTAGATCTTCCATTGTGTATAAATATTGAGCTTATTTTAACTACTAGTTAGGTTTGAAGCCAGGGTTGTGAAGCTAAATAAAAGCAAGTTACCAAAAAAAAAAAAAATCCCATTAAAAAAATCTTGTATATCCCTCACTTATTTTTGTGAGAATAAAAGAAAAACAAATAGCTTTTCTTTTCCTATTGACAAAAGAATCAAAAGGGAGATTGAAAATGAAATTTCTGCCAGCGGGCTCTGATTGTATGCATCTGTATTCGTGGAAGGGAAAGGGTGTGCTTAATTTTAGATACTATGCCTCAATTTTCTTAGGGAAGAACTTTCTGCTTTTTTTAACTTCTGGAAAAAACGTGGTTTTTAATCCTAAAACTAGAGCAAAGTAGTAGATGTAACTTAAGTTACTTTAGTATTGGGTCAGTTCCTTATCTACGTAGTATTCTAGCATCAGTGTCTAAGGACAGATGACTTCTCAAAGGGAAGATTGTTGTCTAAAAATTGCCTTTTACCTTAGAAACAGAGAATCTGTGAACAGCAGAATTTACTTTTGCACTTGTAAGTGTAGTTTAAATTATGATTGTAAAGAGCTAACATTGTTCTTGACTGATGGTCGTGGTTTTGTCTACTTGTTTCATGTGTTGGTTTTTAGGTCTGGAAGGCTGTGGGTTGGAGACTGATTGCACTTTCTTTGGGTCTTTATGGGCTTCTTTATGTATACGAACGTCTCACTTGGACCACAAAAGCAAAGGAGCGAGCTTTCAAACGCCAGTTTGTAGAATACGCTGGTGAGAAGCTGCAGCTCATCGTCAGTTATACAGGTTCTAACTGCAGCCACCAAGTCCAACAGTGAGTTACCTACATTCAGCTAAAGTCTTCTCTTGACTTCTGTGTTTGTTTTCTGTTTGTTTTTTAACATAGCTTGCAAAAATAAGACAGTTCTGTGTATTGAAGTCATTTTAAAAATATGTTTATACACGTGTTTTAAAACAGTGTTATGTTTGGTGAACTTCCTGTTGTTTGGTTGCTCACCAGCATTTGGATGATTTTTAGCATAAATCTTGATACAGTGTGCTTGAATCTTTCAAATCATGTGGGTTTGTCTCCAAAAGATTTTCATGCAGAAATAGAAAGATGTTCTCATTGTGAGCTTTCCAGAGTCAGTATCATCACTGTACATCAAAAGGGTTTATTTCTTGAGTTTGCTGCTTGATCTTACCTTTCTTCATCTCTAACTCTTCTCTGTCTTGTTTTGTAGAGAGCTTGCTGGAACATTTGCTCACTTGTGTCAGCAAGTGGATGTCACACGGGAGAATCTTGAGCAGGAGATTTCTGCCATGAATAAAAAAATTGAAGTTTTGGATTCACTGCAAAGCAAAGCCAAATTGCTCAGGTTAGACTTTATTGTCACTTATACACAAGCATCTGCATATAATGTTTTTTTTCTGCAATGTAAAGTTTGCTACAAATTACTCAGATTATGATGCATCTTTTTAGTGCAGCGATACCATAGTTTTTGATGTGAAGGTATCAAACCTCCTCCTCTGCCTGATAGCCTTCCCTTACACTATTCTCTGAAAAGTAATTTGTTGCCATCTATTACAAAGCCTCACTTTAATGCTATGACAATATAATGTAGTCTCTATAATGGGCAAAAAAGTCTCTTGGATGTTGAGAGATTCTTGAGGGATCAGTGAGCAGTGGACAGCTCTGTTCTTTTTTTTCCTCCTGCTAGCAGAAGGAAAGATGCTAAGCCACTGCACTGTCACACCTCGGCTTCTATCTCATCAAACAACGCTTCCTTCTTTCTCTTGATTTGTTCAGAATTACAGTTCCTTTCCACTTCCCCCAAAAATAAAGTCCTCTACTCCTAAAAGGTTTCTGCCTGTCATATTTTACACATTTGATTCTGTTGTATTTCTTTACCCTGAAAAGGTTGAACTGGGAAGCTTTGGGGTTGCTGGTATTTTTTGTTGTTTTTGTTCCAGTTTTTCCTCTAAGTATTTCTTACTTGCCACTTTGAAGCTATAATCAATAATTTGGCAATCCCAAACTCAAGCTCAAGTTAGCAAACAAGAGTCCCTGACCTGGAGAGCATCATTTTGGAATAGCCCTCTACCTACACCTTCCTGTTGACGAGTTCGTGTTTCCTTCAGATTAGCTTGAGAAAAACTGTTCTTTTCATCTAATAGAGATTTCTTTTCAGCTAATAAAGACTTTTTTTTGTCTTTGCAGGAATAAGGCAGGTTGGCTGGACAGTGAACTCAACATGTTCACACATCAATACCTGCAGCAAAGCAGATAGTGTGAGAAGAAAAGAAAATCAACAGTTTCCCCTCACTACTATCTTAATTACTGCAGAGAACGTGGTGGGTGATGGAAGCCCCAAAGGGATGAGCAAAAGCCAGTTACTACGTTTCCAGTCACTGTGCGAGCAGTAGGATTCTGCTTTCCCATGTCGTGTCTCAGCTCTAAACACTATCTGTTTGTAACTTATTTTTCCTGCTTGGGAGGCTGGGCTACTTCAGAAGGAATGTCTGCCTCATACGTTAACAGGGGGCTTTGTAAAGCAAAATGAAATTTAGAACAGTTTTGTCAGTTTATAAATTTGGTCAGTTTAAAATAGCAAGCGTTTATCACATTAAGTCATTCTAATACATCTTTCATTTTGGATTCGGTCATTTTACTACATGCGGATAGACATTTTTGCGTTGAAAGCCCCAAGTTCATGTATGTGTGGTAAAGCAGCTATTTGTCTAAACGCTGATTTCTTGTGACACACATGTATAAAGATGGTTTCACACTGTCATGGACTTTAAAAGTACTGTATCTCCTGGGTTAACCTTCAGATACTACAAAATATGACAACCAGCTGCACCTTATCTCTTCATAGAAAAGTTCATTGCTGTCAGCATGTTCAAAACTATGAACAAAACCAGTTACCTCCCAGAGTAAGAGAGAATAAGATTTTGATTTAGTAAACTATCTTTGGAGTTGGTTTCTTCCTCTTCAGAGGTCTCAAGTTTATCAAAGCAACCTGTCCTGTTTCATCTCATCGACAAATGGTTTGTGCTGTAAAGAAGCCAGTAATCATTTTGATGTCTTGCTAATCTGTTTTCTTATTGAGGAAGAAAAACAGGACTGAAAGGGAAAGCCAGCTGACAGAATGCAAATAATTGCATTATGAGATAAATTGATGAATGCATTTTCTTGGAAATGCATAGCTGTGTTTCTGGAAGCAGTACTTTGGGATTCCATTACCACTACTTGGCCACAAGGACAGCTGTGGATTACAAACCGTAAGAGATTTTGCTCTGTGTGGAGTTTCCATAGGATAGAACAGTCAGTGCAGTAATATGATTAATATGACTTTTTTTTTTTAATGCTCTCTACTGGCAGACAACTCAAATGCATCTTTGGGTTTTCCTCTGTGCAATTTTTAACTTTGTCTAAGATTTAGGAATTGTAAGGACTTGAATCTCTTCATATTGTAATTGGTGAAGAAGAAATTCCCACTGATTTCAGTAGCACTAGGATCAGGTTCCCTTGTTGCAAAAGTTTTTTTCCACTTAGTAGATCCGTATTATATCACATATTTTAGATATGATCTTTCTGTTCCCCCACCCTCAATCTCTAAGGAATCCAAAATCAGCACCTACAGTCTTGGGGTTAATGTGAATGGAAATCTGTCCAGCATTGAATATTTCAGAAAATATGGGTCGTCTGTGAGCAGGTCCCAGCTGTGAGTTCAGAACTACAGAAAGTTGTTTTTGTTTCGTCCTATTGACGATGAGATTTTGTACTCCCAAAGGTATCAGCTGGCCTTGGGATTTCTCATTCGTGCTCAGATGCAAATATATGTGCCTGTGACAAATCCACTGCTTCACATGAAGTTCCTGAAAGAAGCAGCAATCTTGATACTTGAGGGGGAAAATACTGATGTGGCAGTAAATACTCAAAGCTGTTGTAATCTTTGCAGCAAGATCTGAGGTATCCTGGATCAGTTAGAAGCTGGGGTGGGTTTAGACTCTTATATCTCCCAGGCTGTCCCTTCAGATCCATAATAAACTACGTACCACGCAGCTGAGTTAAAACACTAAGCACATCCCTGATAAAAGAGGGTATTTGTTGATTCCATTAATAAACAGCCCTAGGAGGGAGCTGACCAGACTTCTGAAGGTTGGTGCTGCTGCCCTCTTTTTAACAGGCCCAAAGGGGAAACCCAATGAATGATCTGAACTTCAGAGCTGCTGCTTGGTCTCTAAAGTGGAAGAGATAGACACATTCTTAGAAAATGGTCTTGCTGTTGTGCGTGTTTCTGGTACAGCGCAGATTTTGGTAAGGTGCAGTTTCATGCTGGAACATTGAAACATAACCTATAGAAAGGGGGAAGAACCACTTGAATTTATTAAGAAACAAGACGGCTAGCATAGACAGGGAAGTTTTTTGTATGTTTAATTTTAATTTTTTTTTGAGTATATGTGTGACCCTTGTCACTAGAAACCAAGTGATTGAGAATCACAATTTAACGGAATTGACCGTGAGTTGCATTTCTCTTTAAAAACTAAAAAGAGACTGTGCTGCTTTAATTCAGACTGGGGGAGGAATGAATGGTATCAGCAAGGAGGTTTTTCTCTTTTGCTTTCCCTAGGTAATAAATAATCCTTAGAACAAGTAATTCTAAGAGCGGTTTCCCCAAACTCCTATTAAAGAAGGCCAGATAAATGCACTTTATCTTATTGCTGCTATTTATTTTTGTCGTTACGTTCATGGAGCTCTTCAAAATCCTCTTACCGGTGAGTTTTCCGTCTGCTGTACTTAAGGCGATAAATTTGCATGAATTTATTCCTGTATCAAGGCTGTAAACATTGGAAACCAAAATAAAAGAAAGAACTGGGAAAACGGTTTCTCCTGCCGGGTCCTGTGTGACTTTGCGTAAAGGCTCGAGCTGCGTAACTCTAACCCAGGCTCAACAGCTGCTTGTACCAGGTAACAGCCACCGCGGCGGCGGTTGTAGCGAGTGTCTTGGTTGCCGGTAGCGGCCTTAGGGCAGGATTTTGAGAGAAACTCCGCAGTTTTAGCCCGGGATATGTTAGCCCGGGAGGGCAGTGCGGGACATTCCTCCCTCCTCGGAGCCGTTTTCCCTCGGCCGGGGCGGGACGGCGGCTGCGCGCGGCGGAGGCGGGGCCGGGCCGCCCGGGCGAGTCCCGCCGCTGCTCGGGGAGCCCCCGCGTGGCCCCCAGAGGCCTCGGAGAGGCGGAGAGCGGCCAAGGTGGGTCCGAAATGGGGCGGAAAGCGGAAAAAAAGGGGGTTTAGCCGCGCGGTTACCACAGCAGCCGCTGCAGGGCGGCCCGCAGCCTCCCCGGGCCTTGCCCTGGCCTTTGAGGGCGGGTTTCTGCGCCTTTCGGTAACCAACACCCCCCATCGCGGGGCCGGTTACCACATGGTGGAGAAACACCCCTTTAAGGGCCAATTTCACAAGGAATACCCAGGGACTTCTCCGCCGTGCGTTGCTCAACTGTTGGAAATCTTTCCTGCTTGCGTTTAGTTTCCAGGGTGCCTCTGTTTTTTTCTTTTTTTCCCCCCCTTTTAACTGAAAGAATCTAAACTCCCTTTCGCAAGGCGTTCTGAAGCAGTTTCATAAGCTTGATGTGGCAGGGAGCGCACGGGGTGGCGGCTGAAGGATTAGCAGCTTCTTGCAGATCCTGCCGAGCGGCCTTCACCTGGTAAAACCCGCACCAAAAGTCCCTCGAACGATGTGTTGTGTCTGTGGTGTGGTGGGTTTTTTTTTTTTTTTTTTTCCTTTTCATAATATTTGCTTTCTGATGAGCAATGATGCCGTTAGCTGTGTCCCGCGAATGCAGCGAGAACCTGAGTTTTGCTCAAAGAAATGTACATGCATTTCAACTGCTTTGAGTACATTTTAAGTGCTCTAACTCCAATAATGCAGCGTTCATTTCTTTTAAATGGTGTATTTCTCTGGGTGTTCTTACCACTGTTCTTCTAGATTTGAGTCCTTGTCTCCAGTTGCTATGGGCCCACGTGCCAAAACAAATCACTTGCCCTTTGGAGAGGAGTTTAGGATTCCTTTAGAACTAAAGGTTCTAGGGCAGTGTGATAAAAACTTTACTAGGAAACCTCAATAATCACTTTAGCCAAAGGTTATTTCTTATTTTTTCTGTAGTAAAACATTTTCTTCAAACTTAAGAGGAGCTTATTATGTTGTGTCTATGTTGAACAGCTTGGCAGCTCTTCTTCCAAAACAAGCTTCTATTTTGTTCTTCTTGTTGTTTAACTCTCTCCTCTTCATTCCTGATACAAAGATACCAATGTTTAGTGGTTAATAGTCTTGGAATTATCTGAACCCTAGCCCAGATTTGAGCCATCATTGAGTTTTTGTGGCCTTTCTGGCTGGGGAATGTGGAGGATAGTTTTGACTAACTACTTCTGGATATAATGATGTAACTAATATTCACTGTTCATATTTTGAATGTATAAACATATCAATATTATCAAAATATGAGCTTTGATTTAAAAAAATAGTAAAGCAGAATTATGTGTAATTATTTTCTCAGTCTCTCAGGCTATGAGAGAATAATGAGAGAATGTCTCTCATCTGGCTTTTTGACATAACTGTTTTTCATGTGTTTTCTCTGTAAAAGTTTATCTCTACTGAGGCAGCCACCAGATTCTGAGCCCCAAATATCTGACTGCACATCTGAGGGAAGGGCAATGTGTGTGGTGAGGATAGCTCTTAGAGAGCTTAAAGAGTTGTGAGATTGGCTGATTTCTCAGGAACAATGATAGCGCCCAGTATTCCAGTAATCCACAAGTGATTATTATATAGAACCTTCTAAAACTGGAAGTAGCTGGTTTGTCCTGAATCTGCTTCTTTGCTAATGCTCCCAATGATGTCATTTGTTCTTTTTCTGGCTTTACAGGAAAAGGTGTCCGTACAATGGAGTTAGAACACTTGAAGAAGCTGCAGCAGGCCAACCTGGACCTTCTCGAAAGGCTCAGAATAAAACAGGAAGAGATCAGAAAAAGGCTTCCCAGAAAAGTATTCTTTCCAGCGTCTCTTCATAAAAAAATAGCTACTGAAATATCTGTCCCTGTGTCTGAGAGAGGTGTATGTGTTGGATCAGTGCTAGAAGTGCCAGGAAGCAAATGAGTTTAAAATGACAGACAGCAGCTCTGTTAGTGCAATTGGTTGGTAAAGGAGATCTCTACATACAGATCAACTGTCAGAATGTACAGTATGGAATCAGAAAAGTAGCTAGAGTTGCTGTTAATACTTATCCTCAAATATGTTCTCATTGCAAAGGCTTCAGAGTTCACTTCACACCTAGGAAGGTCTTTCTAGCTAAGTTATGAAGAAGAATCCTGGAACATAATCCTCTAGTTGCCTCTCAGCATAAAGGCTCAGAATTTAGCAGCTTGTCCACTTAGGAAAGAAACTGCATATAAGTCTCAGTGGATCCCTGTTTTATGTTCTCCAAGCATTTAACAACGAAGTCTTGTAAACAGTATTTATTCCCCCCAGGACTTAGAGGGTAGGCAGGCTAGACTGAGAGGCTGTTTCTCTTAAGTGAAATGTCATAATGAAAAGCGTTTGTAATTTGAACAATGTCCTGAGATAAGAGAGTCTCTGTATTTACAGAAGGAGAGCAAAGTTGGTGCTGTAAAGGCTGCAGCTGATCCAGCGGTGTTGGTTTCTGTGGAGCCCAGGGCTTGTGCAGCCAGAGCAGCCCTCTGCTCGTCACTTGGACACATGATGCGCAGCAGGAATGGCAGAGAGGAAAAGCAACGGCAAGCAAAGATGCAGAAAGAAGTAGGTTCAGATTTCAGCTTCCCTGGAAAAGAGCAAAATACTTTGCCAGTGTCGTCAATCATTGCAAGTGGCAGAGAAACATCTAGAGTGGATAGGGACGACTGTGCCTCAAAAAGACCAGAGAAAGAATCCTTCCATCTGGGACACGGCAAGAATAGAAAACAATCCATTCTCTTACACAGTCTCCAAGAGGGAGACCAACCTACAGCTCATCTGGACCCATCACTGAGCAAAATACAAAATGAAGAGACCAGCAAGGTTGCCCTCATTAAAGAGCCCATAACCCCTAAATCAATCCTGCTGACACCTCAGTCCAAACATTTGAAGGTAAATGTTGAAACCAGTGCCTCATTCAGTTTTACAACTTAGTAGGGAGATGGGGGAAAAGGTCAAGAAAAAAATGTTTAAATTAGAAGTCAGTATTAGAACTATGCCCTATTTTAGCAGCCAGAGGCTGTCAGCAGCTCCGTCAGTGTCTGACTTCTTTAACTGTTGAATCACAGGAAGATTCTGTAGTTTCTTGGCCTTGAAGACTTTGTGTCATTTGTGTATGCTCAGGGAGAACAGCATGACGCACTGTTGCTGCTATACAACTTGTTTCCTTAAGACTGTTGGTGTGATTGGCCTGCTCTTTGGGAATGTGGGATGCAGGGATGTTGGCATTCTGCGGAAAGTCCTTGTATAGACTTTCTTTCTACCTAACTTTGGGCAAGTCACTTGCCTTCTCTTTCTATTTTACAGCCTAAGAAGTCCAGGGGCTGGTAAGCAGATCCCTGGTAGGGGTATGGACAGAATGCAGACTCAAACTAGGCTGCAGCTGCCACCTACCTCCCAAGCTGTANCCTCAAACCAGGCTGCAGCTGCCCTGTTTAAGCAGCTGCCACCTACCTCCCAAGCTGTATCTTAGCTACTGGAGGTGCAGGAAGTCTTTCTGAATTTGGTTTTGGGTTTTTTTTTTCAGCAGAAGGAAACTGGTCATGTGACATTTCGATCTGAACCTTCAGAATGCACCATCCCTGCGAGTAGCTGGTCTGCACGTCCTTTCCTGGGTTATGACTGGATTGCAGGTGAGTGCTAAACATGAAGCAAAGTTTTCAGCATTAGGTGGTAATGTGAAGATTGAAAACACACGCACAGTGAAATCTCTGGCTTGACATGATGATAAGCTCTCCTCATTATCCTGTCTCTGGTATTGCAAACCTTTGACTGCCCTGAATCTTTTGTGTGATGCTTACTTTGGTGCTTGCCTGGGTGCAAAACATCCTTGAATGTTTCTGTTGATCTTTTCAGGACTCTTAGATACAAACTCTTCAGTAGCAGAAAGATCTGACCAATATTTTGCTGAGCTGAAGGCATTTCGGCAGGCCAACAGAGAAGCATGTATCCATGAATACCACCTGCAGTAAGTGCATACTTGGGGATTTAATGAAGCAGATCCCTATAGATTTTCCTTTTCCCTGTGGGAAGTATAGTCTGGCTGGAGTGGGAAGCTCTAAGCGTGGCTCTGCAGGACTTTTACCTGCTAGACAGAAGCTTATGCTTGGAAAAGGTGGGGGCTGTTCAGAGAGTCTGTCTCTCCCAATCACTGACAGTTTTGTTTGTGTGTTTCTTTAGGCCCAAGGCTCTGGATTATGTGTTTCCTGAGCAAGAACCAGATTTGATAACCAGCTCCCATAAGTGTAAGATCATATTTCTCATAAATGTAAAAATCAGATTTCTTCCTAATCCAGTTTCGGTGAACAAACCACTGGGTAGTCTTTGGCTGTCTTTTGGGTAGAGTTCCATACCACATAAGTAAGAGTGTTTTATTTTTAACAACTACTTCTACTCCAGACTCAGCTTCCTACTCTTCAGAGTCTTGAGTCTTCTGGGGATCCTGTCAATCAGAGTCATTATTTTTGTCAGTTTCTTGTAATTTACTAAGTTCTGTTTAAAGTTTAGGGTGTTAAATTTTGGTTTTGCTTTTTAGGAACCTGTTTGGGGACAAGAAATGTAAAATATATTTTTTCTGAAAAGCAGCTCTGTCTCTGTAGAACACATGTATGATATTGTAGTAAAAGAAAGTTTTGTGGCTCGGCTTGAGGAACCTACTGGCAATCTAGAAATACAGTGATGATTCTCTATGGCAGGTGTTTACTGTTATCGGCTAAATCAGCGTCTCTTCACGGTTCCTGTGCATCCAGAATCTGCCTGCCCTGTGTGTAAGATTCCACGAACCTATTGGCCCCCAGAGACTCAGGAAGAGCCAGCCTACGTCAGGTAGATGAGAATTATTACCTTGGCTCCTCGAGTTCAGCATATTACGATGGGGAAGACAAAGACCATTCTGTGATGGAGAAGACAGCTTCAAAATCGCCGTGTGGTTCTGTGAAATAGCTGCTTAGAAGGGTGCTGTTCTCAAGGTAGAGAGATGTCTGGCTTAAAAAATACCAAGAACAGTAGGGATCTCTGAGGGAATCTGACCTATACATGTTAAATGTTCTAAGGCGCTAATCTGAAATTATTTCAGTTGGTTCGCTTTGGGATTAGACCCTTGGATTTTGACTGGGGAAGGAGAGGAAATTCCTGATACCTTGAGAAAGGTGTAGGCAATTATTTCCCTTCTATGGTTGCAGGGTCAGCATTCCCAGATCTACCCTTATGCCTGCCTACAAATACAAAGCCCATCGCAGGAAAAGCTTTGAACCTGCTGACAGTCTGGCTTTACCCTCGGTGAGTTACCGTCTTCTTGCTAGTACTAAAAGCTACTTTGGTGGTTGTAACAGTGCAAGAGAGAAAGAATCTGGGACTCAATCATTTGGGCAGTGGTTGCACTGAAATTTCTGAGCTCTGTGAATGGGAGGTCCCTGATATGTGATGGGGTTCTGATCTGGGATGCTGAAACAGCAAGAAATCCACTGATACCTGAAGGGATGAGTGTGGAAGTATGTAACCAGTGTAATGTATATCACCCTCTATAGAGAGAATCTCAAAATGCTTTGCACTGAGGAAAATAAGTGTCATATAGAGCTGTATAGTTCTGGGGCATGAGTCATTTAACCCGTTTTAGGTATCAGCAGAAGAACCATAGCTAAGAGTGCCTGTTTCTTTCCACACATGTTAGGGAGTCTGGATGACAAACTTCTGTGGAATATCCAGATTGTATAGTGGTCAGACAAAATCAGCAGTTTGTTGGAAGTTTGGGTTTAAAACTTTCCATAGAACTAGTCCTGTATTCAAGCCAATTGGCAACATTGCAGGCAGTATTACTGACCAGATCCATCCTGCCCTAGAGATTTCCAGGGAAAACATAGGGAGAAGCCTGGTTTGAGATCTGGGAAGATGGATGAGTCAGTTGTGAACCCAGGAACTTGACCTGTCTGATCTTATCACAAAATAAACTTGAGATAACTTAACTCATCTCAACTTCTCAAGTTTAGAAATAATTAAGCAGTGAAAGGTAGAAGAGTGTACGGATACACAATTCCACTTTATTAGAAGAGATTTCTTCTGTCTACCTTCAGTCATAGAAAGCTCCTCAAAAGTTAAGTATCTTCCCAAATCTCCCTGTGGAGAATTTCTTATTTAGAAAGACTAGGCCACAGTAGCCTAACAGGAAAGGTATTCACATGTAGTATTCCCATCTTTTCTCACAGCATTGCCTGGTTGGCTGGAAAAATGTCATCTCTTCCAATAACCCCACACTCAGCAGTTTGGATCTGCGGGCTTTACTGAAGGACAAGACTTCTCACCATCCTCACCTGGTAAGAAAAACCTCTTAACTGTTCCTGGAGCTCTGTGAACTGCACTGCTGGGAATTGTAATCCTGTCTTTCTAAGCAGTATGATAATTGTGGTTTCCTCAGCAAATGAAGAAACCTGGATTATGCTGGGTTTTGTTTTCTTGCCTCCTCCCAGAGCAGTATGAATCAGAGCACTTCGGGCTCCTTATCTCTACAGGGAAACAGTTTTCTTTTGCTGCAGTCTAGACTTGTGTGCGTGGACATAAAAAAGCAATGGGGAGCTGCATAACAACACCACGAAGTTAAAAAGCCTCTTTTAATCGCCAAATTTCATCATAATTGAAAAAGTCACTTTGGCATTGTTAAATTAATGATGTATTCATTTGGATTCCAGAATTCCGTGTCCAGAATGTCAGGAGGAACCAGAACTGACCAGCTCCTAAACCTGATCCATTTGTCACGCTTAAGATTTAACAGTGGAGCAAGAGAGAGCAAAACAAGCATGGACAGTTCAGAGCGCCTCAAAATTTAAATACTACTACCTCAACTCTAATAACTGCTGACTTGATTGCCTCAGGTAAAGGATGGGGGCAGAGAATGGGAAAGACTAAATTCGATGAATAAATCCTTGAACAGGAAATATTCTTTATTTTCCTAGTCATGCGCATTCACAAGTACCCAAATGCACATACCTGAATGTACAAACTTGTCTGTGTGTTTTTACCTTTTTTTTTTGCGTTTCTGCAGCTGCTTTAAGGAGATGCGTAAACTTTGCTGCCTAGGGCTTGGGAAGGGGATGTGGACACGGTGATTAGTACTGTTGTCACTAGGAGAGCCACAGCAAGAGCTGTGTACATTGCTCATCTACCACCTCAGTAAAGTAAACCAGAAATGCAATGTTAATTCTGAAAGCCAAGGTAAGGAACTGCCTATGAGCAGCCTGGCACAATGTGGTACATGCCACTGTGCTCATTCCAAACATGTGAGTAGTACCAAAAATGATTATTTAATTCAATAAACTTGGGATATTCAATAATTTAGTTTAAAAAAAATCTTGTTAATATAAATCCAGGGTCTGTAGCAACAGGAGTACATTATGGATCTGAAAAAAGTTAGAATGATATTTTATTAATCAAAAAATTAGTTAATGCCTTAAAATGTCTGCAAGTTATTTTTGCCTCTTGATTTTTCCAAGTTTTTTTGGAGACAAGCCCTTGAAATTACTGTACCAAAAGAAAGTGCATTATGTGGTATGATTTGTACTGTACGGAATGATCTTACTTTCCTTGACTAAAAACAATAAAATGAACTTGTTTTGTTTTGTTTTTTTAATCCTGAGTAAGTTTGAAACAGAAATTCCTGCTGTAAGGATTTTTGTAAGATACTGGGAAATCTTTTCTACTGTTATTTGCATACAGAAGCTTTGAATCAAATTTATTTCTGGGAGCTATCTTGACAGGATGTCGATTCACAACAGTGAGATTTTTAGCTCCTTGTTGTTTGCTCTTTGTTATTTTCATATCCAGTATGTGATTTGTTCATCATTAGATTTTACATCATCAGAGGTATGGATTGACATTTTTATTGACTTTTTTTTTTAAACAAGGAAAGGAAAGTTTCATGATTATGAAACCTTAATGTGAGGCCGTTAGTGAAATGGAAGGTGAAAAGCATGACTGATCAGTTTAGAGTTGTGTAGACAGTGGAAAGTGAATGGAATTTGTCACATTATTTCTGTTATTGAAAATGCTTAAAAAATCAGCAAATACAAAACATTAATTGCAAAATGGTATACCACAGTAGGACATTTTCAACACTTCTACCACCTTGACTTCCCACTAAAATATTAAAAGTTATAAGTATTTTCCTATTTTCTACTGAAATAAGTAAGTTTAGTAAATATGAAATTTAGTAATAAGTAAGTAAATAAAAAAAAAATAAGCTGAGGAAGCCTGAGCTCTGAACCAGTGGAAAAGATGAAGTACTTGGTTGAACATGTGTTTCCCCTCTCTCTCCAGTGCCAACCTGGGCTTGGAGGGCTAGATCACAGAATCCCAGAATGATTGAGGTTGGCAGGGGCCAACCTCAGGCTAGACTAGACTAGATCATCTAGTCCAACCCCTTGCTCCAGCAGGCACAACTAGAGCTTGTGGCACAGGGTGGCATCCAAGAGGGTTTGGAAGATCTCCAGAGAAGGAGCCTCCACAGGCTCTCTGGGCAACCTGTGCCAGGGCTCTGGCACCCTCGTAGGAAAGAAGTTCTTTCTCATATGGAGATAAAACTTCCTATGTTTCAATTTGTACTCATTACCCCTTGTCCTGTCACTGGCCACCATGGAGAAGAGTTTGGCCCCATCCTCCCTACATTCACCCCTAAGGTACTTGTCCATATTGATCAGATGCCTTCTCAGTCTGCTCTTCTGCAGGCTAAACAGGCCCAGCTCACTTAGTCTTTCCTCATACGATAGATGCTCCAGTTCTTTAATCATCTTTGTCGCTCTCTGCTGGACCCTCTCTAGAAGCTCCACGTCCCTCTTGCCCAGGACTGCCCCCAGTGCTCCCGACGTGGTCTCACCAGAACTAAGTAGAGGGGCAGGACTCAAAAATTTCACAGTGGGAACTGATGATTTCTGTATTAAAATAATGGCACCTCATGGCACTTTATATCACTTTCTTTCTCTCAGTTTTTATATACTTTTTCTTTTATTACTCTTTTTATTAAGAATATAGTTTTAAGAATAGAATAACTTAACCTTCCTATGTTGCTTGTGTAGCTACATATTCGTATCAGTGCAGAGCAGGTGTATACCATGATGAATGCAGACTCCTCTTTTGGCTGCACTGATTTTTTTCAGGGACAGGAGATCTGAAAGTGAGTAAAACCTTATATTTTAATCAGAAAATGTGACCTTGTACTTATACAGATCCCTCATCTTTTAGTAAGAAGGTGGCTCATACGTAGTCAGACTTTTGATCTTTTAATCACATTTCAAGACAAAGTCATCAAAAAGATGTTCCATCTTTGCATGTGACCTGCAGCCGCTGTCAATGAGTGCATCCCTTCATCTCTTTTCTCATGATCACTCTGCTGAGATCAGTCTTATGTGCCAAACTGTGGATACTGATTGTATTCAAGATGTCAAAGTAACTTGCAAAATCTTAATTAGCATAATTTGAACAGCACTAATGCAAGGAATAACAGAACTGTCATTCCTAGAAAGTGACATCATGCTTTCAGAGAATCAGATTTTATTTTTATTTATTTTTGAATATGGGGACAAATTTTAAAAGGCAGGCATATGAAATACTCATCACTACTCTACAGACAGGTGAAGTTTGTAAAAGGCCTGCGCAAATTGCAGCCTTTGTATCGTGTGCTGTGAAAGTAGTTTGAATGTGGATACATGAATGAGGGGTACAGTGCAGTAACAAATGTTTGCACAGTAGCTTTGCCTTGTAGTAAATGTTATGTAATCCATGATTTTTTTACACTTTCTTGAAGGAGAGTCACTGAGATGTGGTAACTCATCACCTGGGGTATCCTGGAAAGGAATTTATCTTTTTACTGGTAGAAAAGTTGTATTTCCTCTAGATAAAGCAGTTTCCACATGTAGGCTCCGTAGCACCCTAAGATGTGGTTGAGCCCGTGCTGGAATCTGCACTTCTAGGGGAGAACACAGGGTGGAGGTAGTGTGTTCGGGAAACCAGGATTGTGGATTAGGAAAGTGCAGGTGGGAGAGAGGCTGGAATCCTCCACGCTGCTACATGGGTGATGTGTGTGATTCCAGTGAGAGTAACATAGGTATCTGGCAAAATTGGGAAGTGCTTTATTGCTCATAAGTCAGTGCCACGAGCAGTCTGAACAGCCAAGGTGAAGCCCAGCATTCTTGACTTCATATATATATATATATGTATGTATATATTTTATATATATATATATATATATTTCTTTTTCTGTTCATAGTAATCAAAACACGCTGGCTCAGTCTGTGCAGCTGTGTCTGCTGTTAACGCCTGGCTCCCATGTGTTTACTGATTCGTATTGATTCTCTGCTGGCATGAGTGATAACTGCCTGATGCTTTGATGGTAAAGCTGGTGGTTTAGTTCCCCTTTCTGACTGTCTTTATCTCTGTGTAACTGTGATTCATAAGCTGGGAAATCTAGTTTTGCTATTTAAATGAACACAGCAGAGTAAATAATGTATTTGTTATTGGTTTTGACAAAAAAAAAAAAAAAAAGGTGGAGTTCAGCCTTTAAAAATGAGCTCCCTGTGCTTCTCAACAGCAGTGTGCTGCTGCCAGTGCTACTTTGTCCATGTTTGCTGCCTAGAGGAGCGTTTCGGTGAGGTTTCAGGATCTGCAATATACTGACAGGTTTCTTGCTGTCAGTGCCCTTCACAAATTAATATCAAGATTCGTGAATGAGGGTAATGTTGATTTATTCATTCTGGTGTGTTATCAGTGTTTCAAGGAATGAATGTTCAGAACTCTTTTGAGTGGTCTTAGATGAAATGCTTGCACCTGGCAGGGGTTTGCTTTCGAACCGATTGCAAACTTTGATGTTGGCGTGTGCATCTCCTTGGAATTTATATCTTCATAGCCCAGAAGAAACGTTTTGTTTTCAGACTGTGTCAAATATGGAAACAGGAGAGAAACCCTTCCCCTTCTTTTTTGGGCTTATCTCCCCACTCCCAATTGCACCAGCTTCTTGGCTAATTGCAGACCAAATGTAAGGAGCTGCTGTGTTCACTGGGTGTTTTCTTTTGGTTACTGCAGAGCAAAAATACGGTGCTAGGGAGAGAAGAATAAGGCCCTAGATTTTCTGTGTTCAGATTCTCAAGTTAAAGTTTTATGGTAGTTTTTATTTGCTTGTTTTTAAAAAAGTGATCCTGACATACACTCTGATTAAATTATTTCATGTTTCCTTTTTTTTTTTTTTTTTTTTTTTTNATGATATTTTTTATTTGCTTGTTTCTAAAAAAGTCATCCTGACATACACTCTCATTAATTTATTTCATGTTTCCTTTTTTTTTCATTTATTGACACAAAGGAAAGCTCATCTTGCTTCAGTTAACAACTTTTATAAACCTCAGCTTTTAAATCAGAATACCAAGAAAAAAAATGAGTTACCCAAAAAGTATGTGACAGAACTGGAAACTAATGTTTCCAAATCCTGTGTTTTAACCACAAATGAACAGTCCTCCCCAGCATTGTTATTTATGATTTTGAATTAAAATACAGAGAATTGGAATTCTTAGTACTTTTCCAATTTCTTTGTTGTATTTCCCAGACACACAGAGATTACATTTAAACAACTCAAACAATAACATTAGTAATTGCTTAGCAATTAACAAATGTGAAATATTTGTACAAGGAGTCATTAAGTAGTTCCAGGGAAACTTGGGCTCATCTCTTCATTATTTCAACCTGAGTGAGATTCTTTTCCAGCACTATCGACCTGTTGAATTCATTAGATTTTGTCTGCATTTGTGTGTGTTTTCTATTAATAGAAGGAAAGGGAAGACTGGAAGCTTCAGTAATCCTCTAAAAGAATGTGTTTATTCCTGAAGTAAAATATCAATTAATGTTTGGAGTACGGTAAGATCATAAGTAATTTCCAGTAAGTGATAAAAGAGAGTTTCATCCCGAAACAGCTGGGAACTGCTTGTTACAGATCAACTTCAGGGGTTAAATGCTTTGCTGAAGTACATGAACCTGGCCCCTGTCAGTTCAGTTCACACCAGCAAAATATCTGAAAATAGATCTCTGTGAAATGACAAGGCTCTGCAAAAGCCTCTTTCACCTCTCATTTTGGCCCTGTCATTCTTGGATCTCTTACTTGATAGTATTTCTCACAAATGTTATTTGTTTAGCATCTTCTGCAAGAACTTATGGACTGGAAATTGTGGAGGGCAAGCATTTCTCTTTTGATTATGTTCACAGAAGAATAGCAGCTTCCAAAAACGGTAAGTGAAAAATGGATCAGGTTTTAATGAGAAAGTGAATCTTGAACAAAACATCCACACTGGAACACAAGAAGACTATTAAAAGTACTAAGTCAAATACTCAAATTTTAAGAAAAGCTATCATTAAAATTTCTTTGCACATGTCCACTCCCTCTAATACAGCTTCAGATTATTCAGTCAGTCCAAGCTTCTCTTGGTAGCTGTCCTCTTTCTTCCGATCTAAGTTTTTCCATTCTTTCAGTTGATTCTGTTTGTCCTCTCTAAATGAAATATATGAAACACTCAAAAATTTCAGGATGAAGTTTTCCTTGAATGCAAAGGGGAGATGCTTCGTCTTCCTGGTTCCATTTCCTGGTCACATTCTAGTGAGGAGAAATTGCTATAAACAAAGTCTGATTTTGCTCCTGAGCCCAGGTCAGACCAGAGTGATGTGAAGATGCTGCACTGCAGGCAGCTTCAGCAGCTGTTAGGGACTCCAGTGCTTCGTGGGAATGGAATTGGTAGAAATCAAATGCATTCCCTATCAAGGGTAGCTTTTCTTAAAGGGGAGAGGAGCCTAAAACTAATAATGTTGTTGTAGATCATTTACGGTAACAGTATGGTTATTCCAGCAGGAGAAAATACTTCTCAATTAAACTAAATGTGTTAGAGCTAGTAATGTGTAAGTGTTAGTATAGCATAAATGGAAGAGAGGGCATGAATTGAAGTCCTCAGCCTTCCTGTGATATCAAAATCTGACTGATCTTTATAACCCCCCAGCTTTCTTTACTGCTCTATTTATCAAGTGTCTGAGGATGCACACTCGAGCTTGTCTGTTTCTAGAGAGATATGAGAGGAAGGGTATAAAAGAATTGACATTTAAATAGTAAAATCTCTGTCAAGGGTTTTCTCTGTGGAGAATGACAACATATAAATCTGTCATTTTCTTCCAGAAGCTGCAGTCAGAATTACTGAAAGTACAGACATGATGAGATCTTTCTTCTAAGGTCGTCTCTCTCTCAGCCAGTCTGTAGGCATAGTAATTCTGTGATAAGGTTTTGGTTTCTTTCATGGAAGCCAAGTTTTTCCTGATAGCACACAGTTCTCTGTCAGCTCTTCTCATTTTTCAGTCTGACTCAAAATACACTTTGGTTTTGAAGTTACTGTGCACCAGAAAAAAAAAAAAAGCCCTTCACAAAGATTATAATTTCATAATATTATTTCTTTATTAAGGTAGTCTTATTAGTTTGGAGGACAAATATAGGGTAAGACTGTTTTAACCACAGCACTTTCATGTAAATGACCTTTGCAGGAGAAATGAATTTTAAAATAAAGTCCTGTTATCGTTATTGTTCAGATGGTCAGTCTGACACACATTTTGACTAAATTGTTTCGATCAAAGCTCCGAATGACTCAACACAATCAAAAAGCGAATAAAACAGCAGGCATATCATCATATATAGTTTTGCATATAAACCGTGAGTGCAAATCTCCTGTAGCAGAAATGCAGAGTTACTTCTGCAGATACCTGAGACTTTTAAGTACAGCAGTTACAAAAAGTGACTTTGCTATGTCTGGATGGCAAGAATATAGCACTACCATATGTTGTACTATTTAAACTCTGGAGATATTCACATGGAAGTAAGTAGAAAGAAAACTAGGGCACACAAAAGAGAGTCTAAGGGCTTAGTGTGTAACAGTTCATTGGTTGAAGCAGGACTTCTTGCAGTAAGTCTAAAATCAGATGCAAAGATACCCTTTTTCCTAAAGAAACTATATCCTCTGCTTTCTAAAGAGCTGTTGCAACAACTATGTTAAGGTGGAGAGTCATCAAGCACAATTAACACTGACAGAATTTCTAAGCTTTCTGCAATCACGTATTGGCTGTTTCACATAGGTACTTTTTGACATTATATCTTGTAATAAAGCTTACTAAGGTTTATTATTAACACCGCATAACCCTGGTATTTCCCAGGAACAAAGACCAGGATGCATCTCCTTCCGTTGGCTGTTAATTGCCAAGAAATTCTCTGCTCAGCAAGAGCACAGCTGATTGAGGCAAAAGTCCCCAACTGCAAACAAACAAGGACTAATCTCTTCTTTTATTTTAGGTGGCTAGTTTTGCATGTTTGTGAACCTTTATATGAAGAAAGAAAGTTCATTTCTTTTTCTATTACTTTTACTAGACAATAAAACTCTGTAGGCCCATCAACAAGAAACCACAGTAACTGAAATGATTTGGGATTTCCCCCGTGTTTTGGGATTTTATTATGATCTGAGCTGATTGCAACTGATTTTTTCCTACTGGAAAACATAACATAAATACAGCAAGAGCCTGTACTGTCGTCTTTGCTCATCACAGTGGACAAATACGTGAAGGTAAATTGCTAAATCAGGATAGCTCTGCAGATCGTGTTATCAAGAATGGCTGCAGCATTTTTAATGTATAACATGGGACACAATTAAATGGACTGATAAATATTTAATACAGGGGATAAGGGAAATGTATGAGCCAGAAAATTAGTATCATAATCAGAGCAGTGTAGAGAGATCCTGCTGGCCCACTTGACCTAAATTAGACTTTTTTTCTTAACACATTCAAATAAGTTTGAATAATTTGACAACTACAACCAACTCAAAGTCCATGGGTTGCTTGCTAAGCAGCATTTCTCATATTTCTCAGAAAGATCACAGTGCACCAGTGTTGGTCTCCCTCCTGTCCTCTTTGGGCTGCTGAATGATTTCCAGAAAGATTTAGCACGTTGGTTCACTTACAATGGCAAGGAGTCTTCTCCTTGAGCATTGCTGCTTCTAACACCTAAACCAAAAGGAGATTCAGATGCATGTTATCAAGAAAATATTATAGATAATAATGCCAAGCTCCTAAAGACCCTGCCTTTTGTTTTTTTAGACATTCCCCGATGGACAAACACAGGAATGAGGGGTTTGTTTCTATTTTTTTTCTGTTTTCTCTTATTATTTTTCATAATGGAGGATTATTTTCTAGGAAACCCGGGCAACATTTTGAGAATGATAGCGTGGGTTTATTTTAAAATAGAGGTACTTCTTCCCATTCCGGATATGGCTCCGTTTGGAAAGCCCCTTTTATTGTATTTGAATGAAACCAAAACAAATGAAGTCTGAAATTAATGCATTTACTTAAAATGCATACAGGTTGGAACATTCTTATTAAACACAACCTCTTAATTGCTGTTGGCTTTACTACAGACTTGTAATAGCCTTATGTGCTATTATAACGAAAAGCCAGCAGCAAAATGAGTGCTTTCTGCTTCCCTCCTTTTATGATACCTAGTTCAATCGAGAAATGAATTTAAGAACAAGAAGTTCTAAGAGCTGGGAAGCCTGATTTCACTTTGGGTATGTGGGATGAGCTCTCTCTTGTCTAAGGAGCAGAAGCTTCCACTGCAGCCTTTCCCTCAATGGGGGCATTACTAGAAACTTTCTTTTTTATCCTAATCACCATTTATCATGATTTATCATTATTTATAAATATCTGCATCTTCAGCCAAATTTGTTTTAAGTTTTCTGATAGAATAACAAATAGACAATTTAACAATTAGAAAATGTAACAATATTATGTTGTTAAAAAGGATCTGCTGCATGAATATGCAAAAACTGCTCAGTGTGCTAATTTTAACCTTATTTCTTTAATAAGATGGGCCAAATTCCCTCTGTGTCATTCCTCCTGGGAAAGTCTTCTACACGTGCTTTTTTATACTCATATTTTTTGTTGTTGGGTTATTCTTGTTATCAAATACATTAGCGTCAGTAGTAAAAATGACAGAGGTTAAATCAGGTGTGTGATAGAATCTTTTTAGGCTGTGCGTTATGTTGGTTCCTGTCCTTTTGCCATTGATAGAAGCTGATCAGGAAAAAAAACAAAACACAAAAAAGGACAGAGTTCACCCATTCCCCTTTTGCCATTTAAAACAATACTTCATAAATCAAGAAAATTACCTAATGTCATGTTACAGCATCAGGTTAAGACATTTTCTAGATGATTTTTTAATTAGATAGGAAAAAGAAAAATGTAATATTTGGATACTCAGATGCTTAACTGTCTCTACCTCCAAAGCATATCTGCCACAAGCAGTTTTTATAGCTAAGAGCATTTAGAAGTCAAGAAATAAACTGGTAGACTGAAGAAAGGAGGTTAAACTTAGAAGTATGTGACAAGAATGCAAAATATGCCTTTTTATAAAATAAGTTGCTGGAGAAAAAGTAAAAGCAGCAGGTTAAAAAGAAGAGGGTTACAGGTATGAGTAGAAGATATGGACATCATTCCAGGATCACTGTCCCAGAAACCTCACATCATTTGGTACTCTGTGGTAGTGTCGGGGAAGTGGCTCTGGGGCTTCACTAACAGGATGAATTATCCCACTTTCAGTCTTTTCTAATTTCTTTTCTTCTTCTTCTTGATGATAAGGGTGAGAGGAGGGAAAAAAACATGGGTGTGAGAACACAAATTCTCATTACTTCCCTGAGCACCTCAGAGTGGTTTTCAAGGCAGTCTGCCCTTTTTGAAGTGGGAAACTTTTACTTTTGTCAAAAACTTTTAGGGCAGAGAAGAAAGATGAGTGACACTAAAGCAACCGAAATCTTTCCAGGCAACAGAGTGACATCCAGCATAAGAAATCAGGGAGAGACGAACAACGAGTGACAGTCCAAGGGACAACTGTGAGCAACAGGAATTGGGTCTGGAAGGAGAAAGACAGATTCTCAAGGGAACTCTGTGGTATGTCAGCGTTTAAGTGATAATATGGAAAGCCTAAACCTTGGCAGAGCTAACCCGTGTGGTTGTGAGATTTCACACACTCATTCAAACAGGAGTAAAATGACTGTACTGAAAAAAAAGAGTGTGTGTCTTACTGGGAACTCTCTTGAGGTTGGGTGCAGCTCAGCATGGCAAATGGCCAGGGCAGGCTTGGAGCTGTGCCTGGCCAGGGCTTTGGGGAGGTGAAGTGCTTGCCGAGGGCAGCCTATATGACTCAGGGACTCGTCTTTCTCTATAGCCAGTGAATGCAGCCAACCTGCAGAAACCTGCCAGCTCGGGGACTAGTGATTGATGCGGTTTGGTTTTGTTTTGTTTTTCTTTGTTTTTTTTTGAGCACGTCCCCCCCTTCCCCTTCCTTCCAAATTGTTTTCTCAGCTTGATTGAGACTCGAAGCTGCCGCCGCCGCCTCTTGAATGGCTGGAGCAGCTCTGGAGGGCTGAGCACGCGGAGCCCCGCGACACCGAGCGCGGCTGGACCAGACCCTGGGGCGCAAGAGGAGCAGCCCGGCTCCCTGCCCGGCGATGCTGGGCGCTGGCGAGAGCTGACGCTGCCGTCGCGGATGGCTGCCCGCAGCCTGGCCCCGGGGCTGTGGCTCCTGCTGCTGCTTCCGAATACCCAGGCAGCCCCCCAGGTAAGGGTGCACCTGCACCTGCGGGCGGGCTCGGGAGGGCTGCAGGGTATTTCTGCCCCCCAACTGGGTGCACGAGGCTGGAGCTGTCTGGAGCTTTATGCGGACAGCGTGGTAAAGGTGTAAAGGTGCCTTTGCACCGGGCATGTGGGAGAGTTTGGCACCACCAGGACCTCCACGGGCAGCAGCTGGGGATAGTCCGCGTCTTTTTGTTGGCTTTGGTGGTGTTGCCCCTCCAGGTACAGCTGGGAAATAAGGGGAGATTTGTTGCAGGGAGAGGAGAGACTGTTCTCATTTGTTTGGGGTGAGTGGCTTTTATTTTTGCTGGGGGCCAGGTGCTGTCTGACAGACACGGTCCTTGCACAGCTTGGCTCAGAGACCTTCCTCTCTCTGCTGGGGAGTCTGATCTGTAAAAATGAGAGGCGTAAAGGCAAACAAAGCAATAAAATACCTTCCTCTTTACAACTCCTCACTCCTTTGATCCTGACTTCCTCATGAATGGGCCAGGATTTGTGCTTCAAATTAATTTAAAACAGACACAGCCCCCTACTCAGGTGATGCAGTAGGTGCAAGCTAACTCCCTCCTCACATCATTTCAGTTCTTGTGGGCTTTTTCCCCCTCTCCTGTGGATCATGCAGCAGTGAGCCCTAGATACCTGGCATAAATCTGGGTAATTCTTATGACCCTTATGCACAAGTCTTTTTTAAAAAAAAAGATCAAAGTCACGGAAGCTCTTTGCATAGGTAAAGTTAGTATCTGCTTGCACACTGGATTGGTTCCTGAAGTTGTTTTTCCTGTCAGTGGGAATACAAGCATGTGACAGCTTCAGATAGCTGTCTGTAGATTGTAAATAAATGATATTGTGTGCCACTTCGGCTGCCAGGAAAATTTTACCTAGACTGACTCTAATTTAATTAGATCTTTGAAAATAACCGTGTCCTTCATTTTTTTCACATGCATTTGAAAATGATCATCCTCACCTTTTGGTAAGAGTAGGAGTTTTGCCTGGTGTCTTTGGCTGTTAAGTTCCCCTCCCACATTACAAGTTTGCTCTACTTTTCCCTGATTATCTTCCCTGCCACCATCTCCTTTCTGTAGTGATTCCTCTATTCCATAGGACTGGAGTCTGCAGTTCTTTCTCCCTTGAGGAATACTCAGAGGACACTTAAATAAGTATAACTGGTCTGCTGTATGCAAACTGCTTTGAAGGAAAGACATTAACAGAAAGATACCTAAGATATATACTTAGCTCTTGCTGGGTTAAGTATTTTGTTTTCATTGTGCTTCTATATTGTCTCTGTCATAGCACTCCTTCCTTTTGCTGTGTCTGGAAAGCAATAATTAGCTCTATTTTAAACTATATTCCTCCTTGCTTCATCTGCAGTTTGGGTTTGTTTGTTCTAAAACTAATTCTCACCTAATAATATCTCTACTATCAAGTAGACGAAACAAATACTTAAGGTCTTAGATTATCAGCTTCTGACTTTAACAGTGTCAGAATTTTGATAGGAGTTTGAAAGGGAGTCAACTGTTCTGCTACAGCATTAGTCAGTTCTGGAACAGCCAATGCTGGTAGAAGATTTTATTTTTACTGTAATATGCTTTTTTCCTGACTTACAGCTCATTTGTAGCAAGTTAGTTTCTTACTCTGCCTCACCATCACTTTTTCTCTATGAGATCAGAAGCCCATAAATGAATGAGTCAAGCCTTGTCCTGACTGAATTTCAGAGCAGCTCACTGAATTCACCACCACCTTTGCCATGGCCATTATTTAAATTGGGAGAGCAAATGTATTTGTAGATAAAAGAATAATGAGAAGAGCTATTTTCTAAAACAAATTCTCAAAAAAAGTCCAAATGTCGTCTCTCAAATCTGTGTTCGGCTTATTTAACTGTGTCTTGGTCTGCAAAGCTTAAATAAATAAATAAGGTCTCCGAAAGTTTTCACTCAAGGGATCCCTAGCCATCCTGTCATGGAGAAATCCCAACATTATGTGAATTGGGATCATTTCTTTCTGAGCATGTAATCCATTTCCTGCTGCATCAAAACCTTTCAGTGACTGCAATGAGAAAAAGAATTGTGAAATTCAGTCTCCAGCCTAACAGTGCACTAAATCCAGTTTAAGAAGTCCTTGCAATAGATCAAAAACTGAAGCAAAGTACTGATCTGATGCACAAAATCATGTCCTGTTTAAATTTATTGCAAGAAGGTGGACAGATTAACTTCACAGTGACAAGTTTTCAGCTATACCAGGGTTAATTTTCTATACGAGCCTAGCTTATTGATAGTTGAAGTTCATCTTTTCTCCTATAATTGGCATAAAGCAGTATCAGCTCTACACTGTGTCCCCACATCCTATCAAGATCAAATCAATTTTGATATGGCCTATGATCCAGAAATAATCCCTGCAAGGTTTCACATTACAGCTGTGTCAGCCAACAGAGAACTGTCAAAGGGGAGGCCCTGTTTATGGCTGCACAGAAACACCAGCTCTCATACCCTGAATTAAGTGATTTTGCAGCCACAGGATGAGTTGTTTCACTGCAGTAACCCACAAAAAATGCAGCTTCACAAATTCAGAAAACAGAACTTTGTCACTGAGATGAGGTGGTGTTTCTTCATTGAGATTGGATGGTCTTTTGGTGAGGGGCCAGGGAAACGTGCAGTATTTTGCTTCTGCCTCCTTCTGGGAACACTAGCAGATGGTGCAGAAACTGCCTTAAAAAGTGAAATTATGTGACTTTTGCATTTCCCTGACCAAAGATGCTCTCTTTGAGATTTGTGTTTTGAGACTCAATTAAAGTAGGTTAGAAAGACAGGACAATAAAGAGATGAAAGGAGAACAAATACTTTGGATATCATTTAAAACAAGATTTTGAGATTTTTTCTTTCTGTTCCTTTTAGAGATTAGGAAAAATAACTTGGCTTTGCTTTGTAAAGCTTTTTGGAATACCCTTGATGAAGCAAAGCCAGATGCTAGTTACTGATGATGACTATAAGCTACACCACACGCCTCTGTTTCTAGACATTCAAGGAAGAAGAGGATGACATTGGGCAGAAGTGAAGGGTCTCACAAATCCTTCACTACGAAGTAAGCAGTAAGGAGCGAAAACAAGGAAGGGAATGTTCTCTCACGGGCTAATTGACCATTTCTGTAAGCTTGTTGGAGACAGGAAAAATGATGACACTATAACCAGACAACTGCTTACCACTTTCTTTTCTGTGGGCTCTACAGAGACTATATATACGCTGTGGAATCAAGAAGGTAAAACCCTCCAGCGCTCACAGCTGATGTTTCTTTTCAAGAAGATAGTAGCACTGAGGTTTTTGAGGATTTTCTTCTGTCTTCTTTGCTTTTTCCTTTCATTTCAGGACTTATTTATGAGCAATTAGGACCAGCTAAGTCACCTTAACCTTCAGCTTCTGCCTAGCAAAAAGGCTTAATTTAAATTAATTGGTTTTGCTCTGGACAAATTAGTTATATTAGTGGTAATTATACACTCTTGAATCATTGTAATTAAGGGTTTTTTTGTTTGTTTGATTGCTTCTTCCTGAGACAGGAATATATATTTCTATATTTTCGTTGCCATCCTTGAACATGTAGAAGAAAGGATACCTTGGCTTAAGCTCCTACTAACATATGGGGTAATGGTTCAGTGCATAACGACTTTGACTATTTGTATTTTAAACTTATTTATCTAATTCACCATTTTATAGGAAACATGCTTCATTTGATCTGAATACTCACAACCAGAAATGTCTTAATGCTGAGATTGTGCTGGCAATGAGTGCAATAGAACATAAGTGCACATTTTTTTTACTGCCAGTAACTTTCCCTTTTTATCATTATCTTCTTGATCCCTCATAAGATAAAGTGCAACTTTTTGCATGAATTTTTCCCTTTCTTTTCCTCACTGGCCTCATGATTTTTTCCCCTCGTGTGGGTGATCTCTATTTTGATTAAGGCTTTGCTGATAAAAAGGTCATTTTATCTAAAAACTTCCACTGCTGGCTACCAACCGTTCAGTCAGAAGATAGGAAACTCAGAACATACTAGTTCCCACCACTGCCACTCAAAACAAGTCTACCTTAATATATATGTGTGCTGGGGAGATTAATACTGCTACTGGTGATCAGAATTCTTCTCAAAATTTCACTCATCTAAGCAGGATCAGTCTCTGCTATCACCAGAACCTTGTACAGCCACAGCATAAAAAGGCAACTAGTTTTTCCCCTTCTTTTGTTTAGATTAAAAACTGCCTGGGATGTCCCTTCCGTGAACTGCTTCTCCAGGTTTGGGAACAGAAAGACACTTTTAAGTTGCATAGGAAGAGCTGAGAGAACAGAATCTTTAAGTTCTGAGGGCCGAGCTCTGCCCTGGACTAGTCAGACAGTAAAAACTCAAGTCATTTTGATATTTAGCAGTTGAGGAGCAGAGATTCTCTTTGTGTTCCAGGCTCAGGGCATAACAATCTACCACTGCATAAAAATGGCAGGTTGCCCTTGAAAACAGACATGTCCTTCCAGCAGCCTTCCAGAGTTCATTCAGATACATCACTCCCTTAATTCTGGAGAAATCTGAGGGTTTGTTTTGGCTCAGCCATTGGAGTATTTGTGAAGTATTTATTAACAATCTTGATTAGCCTTACAAATATTTCAGAACTCAGTCTTCAATCTGCATTCTCACCGCGAAGAGACAAATATCTGTTAAGCATCTTGGATGGATTTAGTGGCTGCAGATATTGCTATATTTCTGCAGTTAAAAAGGAGAAGCCAATAGCTGAGGAACAAAAAGAGAAAAATCATATCAGTCATATCACTCTGTCTCCTTACATACTAATATCATATCTAAGATCAAATCAAGAAAAATGAAATCAAGAAAATGCATAAGTTATCTTTCCAACATCTAGGCACAAAGTGCTGAATCCTGAAGGGAACGGGATTGGTAAATCTAAAATCTGTATCCTTAGTGCTTCTTGGTGAGATATTTTCTCACAAGCAGTTTAGTCTCTCTCTGTTCCTGACTTTGTCTTTCATTTCCTTGAGCGTTTGCTTCCTGGTTTGTACAATTAGGATAATGGTAAAGAAAGAGCCTCAGAGCATGGAGTAGTAACAAAATGAATTTAGCTACCTGTATAAGGCTGACTCCTGCTGCTTTTCATGCATGAGAATTTCTCATGAGAAAATAGCTGTAAATTTTCACTGTCATGGAGATCCTGCGGTCATTTATGAAACGGAGAAGCCCAGGGTCAAGAACTTTCCAAGAAAAAAGTTTTAATTTTGGCTTTGCCAAAACAAAGATAATGATATTTGCTGAAAGCTTTCTATAAAATTGAGTTAATGTTGCAAACGCAAGATTTCTCTGGAAAAAAAAATCTATTCCAAACAGAAAAAAGAATACCAGTGCCAGTAACAAGATTACCCAGGAAGTATTTTTATGGTTCAACCTAAGTTTTATGCACAGTAGCTTGAGAGAGCTTGCTAAGAAATGAACTCTGCCCTGGGATAAGCCTCTGTAAATAACAGATGTCTAGCTCTGTTCCCTTCAAAGTCAAAGTTAAGTACACCCTTGCATTAAGCTATTTGTGAAACGAAATATGCCCACGTTTTAACAGCTACAAATAATCATCAAGAAAGTTTTCCTCTTTCTGTCTGGTTCGCATAGAGGAAGTTTCTCTGCCGTGTTGCAAGATACACAAAATAGAGGATCAACGTCAAATTCATCTGAGAGTGTGAATACATGGGGGATTGGTTCTAGAGGAATGTATTGGTTGGAGAGTCTTCAGGATCATTTCTGAGTGAGTGAGTGGTACAGCTCAGCTGCTTTACCCCCATTTTCTTGTTCCATCTCCATACCACCCTTTTAAGGTAGAAATTACTTGTTTTCAGCAATCTCTTCCTAACTGGAACTACTAAGCTATTAAAAAAATAAAAAAAGAGAGAGAGAGAAGACAGACAAACTAGTGTTTTACTGCAAACTTGCACTCTAATTGGAAGCTGTAGGAAGTAGTATTTTACATATGGGTAGAGCGGTTGCAGATGGTAAAGCTGAGGTAATACACTCCTTCAGATGCTGGGTGAATTGTCTCAGTTCAGGCCTGCTGCTACTCAGTAATTATGTAGGTATTTGTTCCCTCTTTACTTCTGATATTCATAACACATAGACAGAAAAAAGGAAACACATTTTGCTTGTATGCCTGTCACCCCTTCCCTCTGTCCCCAGATCAGACTTCTGCAGAAAATGAGTCCTTAATATAAGGTATGCTGTCTACAAAGGGACAGCCTCTCTGCCTAGTTTAAGAGCAGAACTTTGCATCATTGCACAGCCCAGAGAGGTAACAGCAGGAACCAAATAACTTTTGGTTTTGGATAAGAACGGAAAGCCATAATGCAGAGTGTGAACTGTGTGTTGTTTATTACCGAAAGGAACTGTAGGAGGTTTTGTATTGTGAATCGTGCCAGCTGAACAGATGGCAAACTCCCAAAGATATTTTGTGGGTAACTATGAATTAGAAGTAGTGGGTTCTTCAGAGAGCTTTTTCTCATCCTTAAGGACTGTGAAAATGATTTGTTAAAATGACTTTTTCCAGCAGAGCATCTTGTTTGGTGAACAGAAAGGGTGCTGCAGTGATGAGCTCCTACCTGGGTTCTTGGAAGCTGCATTGCTGTGACGTAGCAGATTTCAAGTGCTATATAGATGGCCGTGGTATCTAGCTGCCCTCTTGTGGAAAGAAAAGTATGTTGAATATCCTCTTTTACAAGTGTGTTTTTATTATTTATGCAGTAATTTGCAGTAATTTATCACATCACTAGCATCAAGGCAAATTTGCAATCGGGATTTGTATGCTTGAAGCAAAGGGCAGAATCTCATAGTGAACAGAAGATTTTGAGATTTTAAGCAAAATCAGCTTTTAAATAGTAGTCCCTTCCTTGTGCTCGTAGACAGGCACTATTCCTTTATTTAAACCTGAGAAGAGGCTATTAAATAAGATGTGAGCTTATATTTTGCATAAATTCTTTATTCCTATTCTCATTTAAAATTCAGCCTCATTTGCATCCAGAGTTGGTTGCACAGGAGAGCCAGGAAGAAAGGATCAGATTTTTGTGGCAACTTCCCATAGATCTTACAGACAAACTAATCCAGGATGCCTAGATATAGCCAGGCTGCTGCCATTTCTTAATTAAATTTCTTAATTTTCTTTACAAAACTCTGCAACCCATGGCCCATCACTGAAGTGGTTCTTGAATGACCCTTTGCTAAGCCTGACTGATCTCATTGAGTCATTTCTTGTTTAATTTATCTCTAGGGTGGCTGCCTAAGCAGGAGGCTCCTCCACACAGAAACAAGGAGATTTCCACTTTTCCTGCAGACTAAGGCTGTCTATTTGGAAGAGAAAAATAAAGGCTGCACATTTGTAAACTTGATGTGAGTCAGGTTGAGGGAGATATCTGCTGTTTCCTCTATAGAGTAAGCTAGAAACAAAACTGCTTTGCAGCGAGGCTATGTGGTTAGTGCAGAAATGTGTCAGGCAGGATTTCTTACTTCTATTACTGGACCTGGATTAATTTTAGCGGTTTCAGTATGTTTCTATTTCTAGTCCTTTTGTTAATTTCTGAATTGACTGAAAGCTCCTGTTTTCTGATGTAACCTTTGTCAAGTTATTTAACTTCTGTTTTTTATACTCCCACCATGGAAAGGCCAGGGTATTAAACAGCAGAATATGGTTGTGAGATTAATTGGCTATTAAGTTTATGCCCAGCAAACAAAGGCAGTAGGAAATCATAGCTTTTATTTCTAACAGTAATGGGAAATTCACCTGCAGAAACCAGGATGTAGGTTTGTTGAAATCTTAGCTGTTCTAGCATTATCACACAGGAAAATCTCTGGGTAGCCTGCTGGTTCAATCTCTCTGCAAAAAGTCACCAGTTATATCTTCTAGCAAATAGTGAAAATGAAATTCAGATAACATTTTTAGGGGGTTATTAAGGGAGATGCCAAATTCAAAAATCTGATTTCTTCATCAGAAAACCTGTAGCACTGTAATTTCCCAGAGGGTGTAATGGCCTCTGCCATAGCGAGGTGCAGTCTGAGTATCTGCATCTTGATGTATTTCATAGCTGAGTCTTTTTCCTAAGCTAATATTAGAGCTTTTTCTTTTTTTTTTCTGTCTGAACAAGTATCAGTCACGTTGTGACATCAAAGTTTGTTCCTGAAAACCTTTACTCACATAAGAAATGGCTTTAGTTATTTGAATAAATGACTTCACTGCGTAAATAAGAATTTGTGGTATTTCTTTCAAGGCAAAATCTCTAGCTCCAGTTAAAATGCAATGATTAAGGGGTTGTGATTTTTGTGATATTTAATTTATTTTCTAACTAACTGCTACAAGATTTCTTGTGAAAGTGTAAACTATTCTAACAATTAGCAAGAATTTATTGGTAACCTTGATTGGCCCTGCAGCCAATCCAGAGGCCATCTAGAGTTTTAGGTTGAAAGCATTTTGGCGGCAGGGGGAAATGCCATTTTTTTGTCTTTTATTAATGCCAATCTTTCTTTTATTGTATGAAGGAAGGATTTGACTTCTGACTGCTGAGATGCTTGATGCACAGATTGGATGACATTATTCTGGCCCTACGTTTAAATCGCATTCAGAGGAAGGGCCTCCTGAGTGAAGATACACACTAAATCATTGTTAAATATATTGACTATTGCAGTCTTTGCTTAAGTTTATGTACAGTAATAATCCAGTTGCTTCTGGGATACATGGACTTTCAGAAAGCTGTAGACTTTCCTGTGCCATTTGCAACAATCATCATGAAGAGCACCATACCGATATCTGCCCTCATACAACAGTAAATGTTTTCTAATTGTGTCTTTGATCTGTTCAAATTGCTAGGTATCATTAATTCCATCTCATTCGTGTGACACACTTGAGAACTGGTTCTACGATGAAACTTCACGACGCTGCTGTTACCAGTGCCCCCCAGGTCAGTATGTTTATAATGTAGTCAAATTAACACAGACTTTCCATTAGAGATACTAGGAGCCATATACATATCTGCAGATTTGCATTTTGGCCCTGAAGAAATGTGCAGTTTCATGAATTACTCTCTGGTATGAATCCAGTTATGAATTTGGTTTTTCAGTGCCTGGTCTCTTGTTCAATCTGTATACAGAGAAGCTCTAAAATAGAATACTCGACACTCAGAAGTAGATAGAAGTAGACTGGTCTAAGGATTCATTTCAGCTTGTTTCAGAGCATGCAATAGATCAGTGAAATTGTGAAGCCAAAAATACACAAAAAGTATAGAAAGGTGGTGTGGAAAAATGTTCCATAGTTTAGTTCAGAAAGCGCCTTGCATGAGAAAGGGAACAACCTCTTTTCAGGGGACAGAATAAACTTTGTCAGAAGCCAAGCCATGACTCAAGGCACATGAGGTCAGAAGCAGAAAATACCTTGGTGAGAGAAGAGTCCTGGAAATGTCTGAATCTCCCCCTGTCGGCCAAAAAGCCCCTCGGTGGGTGGGGCATTTTATGGTACTTCACGACCCATTTTTTGTTCTAGACACAAATTTTTTTGTTCTAGAAACATTTTTTGTTCTTTTCCTTTTTGAAAGGAAAATTTTGACATTATTTGTGCTCTCATAATAAAGAAAGGATTCGAGCCTGGTTTGCCAGCATTTGTAGGAAGTTGTATCAGGACATGCTGCGCTACTCCTGAGCAGACCACTAGAATTGTTCAAAAGGTGTTGGAGTAAACTAGACCAAGGGATGGAGAAGCTGAACTGGTACGAAGTAAAGAGGCTCTGTTCTCCTTAAAAGACACAATGACAAATGTCCTGGCAGGGTCTCTGGGCATTTGCACGTCCTCATGTGTCAGTCCTGGACAGCACTGCCCATTTTCAGATCCACATATGCTCATAAGAGACTTTTTCTTTCTAATCCTCCACTACTGCTCCAAGCAGAAACCTGTCCATATCTGCTTTGCTTGTTTTAGCCTCTAGATCAGATATCCAGCTCCACAGGACAGTGCTGCTACCAACACTCCAATGATTTCCCACCCACAGTTAATGGCAATTCCCAAGAGTGAACGAATGAACGTACTCAAAACAGAAAAACACCCATATCATCCACTTAATTTCATTATGTTTTCTTCTGTACAGGTTATTGCTCAGGCTTTTATCTGTATGCTGACCTATCAAGGCACTGAGTGGAGGATAGTTTGAAAAGCCACTGCTAGGCAAGCTTCAAAACTACTGAAACTGGAGACACATCCCTCAAAAGAGGGTCCATATGTGCGGGAAGTTTCAAAGACCTGAAGTTGTAGTTTCTGGGACTCTGGGAGGAGGGAGATGATACCCATGCAGGTGCACGTGTGCGGTTCAAGCGCTGAGATTCAGCCCATCACTGCAATCAGCCCTCACCTTGACGAGAACAGTTTCAGACAAGCAGTTTTGAGGAGGTGGAAGTGACATGTTTCAGGCTTGTCTGCTGGTATTTAGTGGGCTAAATATAGCACAGCTGTTTTTACCTGCACTCCCACATCATGTTTGCCAAAATGCTTAGTCGGCAGGTCTTTTATCTGCCAGGTTTCCCCACCCTATTGTTAACCCTTTCTGACTGGGTGATGCAGGCTATGTGCTGAACTTAGTTTTATTTTTCCCTTCTTAACCATCTGTAACCCATTCATGTCAGGCACACGATAATCCGTAGTAATGACCTTGATGTTACCATGTGTAGTGTTACTGTAATGGGACAAATGATCCCATGAATGGGAAAAGCAAGAAAGTGTTAGAAAAATCTATCAAGAGAAGTCTCTGGTAGCAGTAGCAGATGAAACGGGTAAATGAGTATGCATTAACACTTTAGGATGGCTGTCTCTTGCACTTCAGAATGCATTTCCGTCATATTTTGGTTTTCTTCCTGCAGGCTATGTTAAAAAGAAAGCGTGTCCCACAGACCCACATCACTGCATGAGGTGTGGACCTGAACAATATCTAAACGAGGAATCCCAGAAGCCACGATGTGATGCTTGTGTATCATGTCCAAAAGGTAGTTGCTTTGCTTTCCATCACACACACTTCACACAGTGATTTCCTCTCTATATATTTTATTTATGCTTATATTTTATGTAAGTAGAATTTTCAGTATTAGTTATCCAGCCTTGACTTGTGTTTTAGAGAGCAGAATGTTACCTTGCACATAAACAGTGTCACTTTCTATGACTGCCTGAAAATTCTCTCATCCAAATGCCATCCAAGTTTAATTTCTACTTTCTATCTTATATTAGATAACATTTATCTGAAGATTTTGTCTGCAGGCTTCCCCAGTTATTCATGACTTGGGACTTCTGTATCCTGAGTCTTTGAAGTGATGTTGCTTTGGGCCCCTCTTTGCCTCTCCCTTGCGGGGCGATCCTGCAAGATCCCTTCTTACTCTCACAGTTTCCTCCATACAGAATCTGACCTTGTGGAAAAAGCCCCCTGCTCCTTCAATTCCAGCCGTGTGTGTGAGTGCCGACCCGNATCCAAATGTCATCCAAGTCTAATTTCTACTTTCTGTCTTATATTAGACAACATTTATCTGCAGCCTTTGTCTGCAGGCTTCCCAGTTATCCATGACTCAGGACTGTTCTGTATCCTGAGTCTTTGAAGTGATGTTGCTTTGGGCCCCTCTTTGCCTCTCCCTTGCAGGGCGATCCTGCAAGATCCCTTCTTACTCTCACAGTTTCCTCCATACAGAATCTGACCTTGTGGAAAAAGCCCCCTGCTCCTTCAATTCCAGCCGTGTGTGTGAGTGCCGACCCGGCCTGTTCTGTCAGATGACTCTTAAGAACACCTGCGCGCGATGCCAGCGGCACACTGTTTGCAAGCCCGGTTTTGGAGTCAAAGTCAAAGGTAGAAATCCCCCTATATTCTGACCTTGGCCCTCAGCCTGAACCCGGAGCGTTTGTGTTGATTCTCACTTGCTTATTTTTCTCCAGGCACCTCAACAACTGATGTTTCTTGTGAAGAGTGCCCTCCTGGGACCTTCTCTGATCAGAGCTCCAGCACTGACATCTGCAAGCCTCATACTGAGTAAGACCATAGTTTTTTTTAAAGAAACTAGACTAACTAATTACTTAAAGCCAATAAAGGACCTAAAAGGAGACCTAAAGCTAATAAAGCTGAAGGGAGACCTGTCAACTCCTCTGGTGCAAAGTGGACAGGCTTATCTGAGAGCTAATAGAATAGATTTGTGCCCATGCGCAGAGTTTAGAAAGCCTCTCTTTATAACTGTTGCACAATTTGGTGTTGCAGGAAAGTAAGGATCCTTCTTGCCTTCTTTTTAGCTTACTGAGTACAGCGGGATTATACACAAATGTGAATATTGTATTTGCAGCTCAAACAACAGCGCCGTAAGGAGGAGGAAAGGGTTAGTGACTTTGTCGCTAAAAACAAACAAATCCACTTGGCACAAAAATGACCAAAGGGATGTTTGTCCCATAGGAAGTGTCTTTCTTATCTTCTGCCATGTAGTTTCCTCTAATGCTCCTACGCTGTTCTCTCTCATTCCCTAGCTGTGCCAAGTTAAACAAAGTAGCGCTGAGCAAAGGAAATGCCACACACGATCAAGTTTGCATGGACCAAGCTCCCACTTACCTCACCTCAGGTGTTTTGTCTGTGAGATTAAGCAATAAAACAAATAGCTCTGATGTGATGACACTTGAGAAGCTGGTGACCATAGCAAGTATAATTCTACGTGATACAACAGCTGAAAACCCCACTTCAACTGCTGAGGAGAAAGCTCCGGCTGGCACCTTTCCTACTTCAGATGTCAAGGGGAAGAAAACAAGGGGAGGTAACAAAGATAAAGTGTTGCTCTGTCTAGCAGGTTTTATTTGGATATATTTTTGGAAAAAAAAGCTATTCTTATGTGGGAGCTTCCCTAAATCCTTGCACCTTGTGAAATGATATCCCACAAACACGCAGACATACTAACAGTTCCCCCTCGGCCTTTTCTCGGCCTCTCCTGTCCACCCTTTCCCTTTCTGTGCTGTAGGTGTTGTTCTTTGGGGAGTGCTTCTCTCTGTGGTAGTACTACCCGTGAGCATGCTGTTATTTTGGAAATGGAAGGTTTGCAAGAGACGGATCCTCATCCTCAAAGGAAAGCGTGAGTTTTAAAAGCTATAAGCCATAGCATGCTGTCTAATCTCCAAGTATGAGCCATAGGGGAATATGGCATATACCTCCTAAAAACCTCCTAAAATTTTAGGAGGTCACTGGGGAAGATGATATTTAATAGTGCCCAGTGAAAGCAGGTCAGATAAGGGCTCTAGGCAAACTGTTTGTTCAGCATCTTGCAGTGCATTAGGGAAAGACTGAAGGAGTTCCAAAGTTATGGAGGAAGATAATTTACAAGCTGGGTGGCAGAATGTTAACCGGTGATTTCTTCTTTCAGTGCCAACCCTAAATTAAATGATACCTGTGTTTTCTGAAGTCCTTTGTGAGTATTTGTTGGTTCCTGGGATTGGGCTTGATGTCACTGAGCTGCAGAGGAAGGGAGATTTTGCTGGTAGAGGCGCTCTGTAGCTTCGCCTACGTTCCGTGTTGGGTGTACCGGGATATCCGCATTCCCTCTTTTGTGGAAAGCAGGATGTGCCTGTGGTAGGTTGTTTGTGTGTGAGCAGGGTGACGGGCTGGTCTCGCAGCTAGACCTGTGGCTCTGGTAATACTGTTCTAATCTGTGTGCCCCACACCAAGCTGTGCTAAATGAATGCTCTCTTTTATCAGCACATCTGTACACCGTCACCGGACACAAACCCAGGCCCAGCTCGCAAGGTGAGTGGTTGAGCAACCAGTAATCATAATCCATCTCCTAATAACTGCTCAGTTTTAATAGGAAGCATTAATTTATGAAACTTTAATTGCAAACATGGAACATTTTCATGTCAAATGCAGAGATCTGATGTGCCACAGGACAGTCCTGTTCTCAGTCGAGTGCAGTCCGGGAATGGCCTGGCTGTGACAGGCCACTAGGTGGCACTTTTTTCCCGTTGCACCCGTGGAATTGGGCAATGCAGCAGTGCTGGGAGGCTCCGAAAACACCCAGCTCCCTTGTTCCCTTCTGGGCATTAAAATCTGGGGGGCGTGTTAGCCACACCAACCTCTACAAATCCCCTGAAGTAAATTCATTTGCCCTGTTAACTAATCCCCCCCCACAGCCTTTCCACTGACTGCCTAAACTCCTGTGTCAGATCCTTCTCATCACTGTAAATTAGATCATTTTCCATTAAATCATTTCATTCACGGTTCTTGATGACACACCTCTCCTGGCTTGATTTTCTCCAGGCAGAATTTTGCTCTCTCGCTTGAATTATGCATTAGACCGTGTTGCTGAGCAGCACTAAAAGGCTGGCATGGGGATAATGCAGGTGGCAGCATGTCAGAATGGAGTTAGATTATAAACCTGGGCCTTCCAGATGCTCCAGGAGGGTGCGTTATGCTCCATTCCTCCCACCTTCCTCCTCCTTTCTCCACCATTCCCTCCCTCTATCTATGCATAAAATCCCATCCCTCCTGCACCACCTTTTAGCATTAATCTGACCACACAATGAATTGATACAATTTGTTAATCAGTTGAAAGCTTTCACTTTTTTTTTTTAGTAAGTTATTTAGCTTAACTAGCAAGTGTTTTTAGTTCATCGTGGTGTTAGATGAGGCGAGGGGAGTGATGAGGTAGTCACCAAGGGTTTTAGGAAGGCAGGATTTTGCATTTTTGGCATCCCCATGTCACTGGTTCATCTCAGCCGTATCACATAAGTGATCTTCACCTTCAGTGGTAAAGAAAGCCCAAGGTAGGTGGGTTAAGGTCTAGCTGGTTTAGGATATGACAGTGATATACCACAGCAAATACTAGTATTCTTTTGGTTGCTGTGATTTCTCTTCTGATTCTGTTTCCTTTTTAAATTGCAGATTCTGATGCAGTGAACAAATGCACAGTAAGTCTGAAAGATATTCCATAACAGGCCATTTTCCATTTAAAAAAAATGATGTTGTTAAATGCTTTATTAAATAATATCAAGCTTTTAATTTGGACATTTTACTGTAACTTGATTCTCTAGGCATAGAAATGAGATATATTAGGACTGGTTGCTTTTATGTCTTGGTCTTCCTCCTATTGTGTCTCGTATGGTGTTAAATGTTGTACTGCTACCAGTCTTGCTTGTGGAGTGTTTGACTTTGCCCTGTGCCATTCATGTGTCATTCCATGGGACAGCAGCCAAACTCATGGGAAGAAGGTGCCTTTTCTGCCTCTGGGAGACCTTCACATGTCACTCTAATCACACAAGTGGGACTCAGACTCTTCTTCTGTCTCCCTCTGTGTCAGCAACTTCCTCTGTAGCACTTGACACAGCCATAATATGGGCACAAGGAGGGTGTTGTTAGGCAAAGTTTCCATCAAACACCATCTGGTTTAACAGTACAGCTTGTGGGTTATAAACCACATGGTTCTTTAGAAATTATTATGCATTTGCATCCAGGCTGGGAGTGCGTCGCTAAGTTAGGTTTGTAAAATGGCAAATAGATGGAATTACAAAGGTACATCGGCAGCTGAGCTGCAGCCAAGGCAATGGAATTCACCAAAGTATCCACCTAGGTTCAGCAAGCAGGATCTCAGTGGAAGTGACATAGAACCTGCTTACTGGTTCCTGCAAATCTCACTGAAAACTTGTCTGTGACATTAGGTATATGAATAGAATATAAATATGACCCGAAGTGATGCAGGAACCTAGCTGAAAGAAACTCATATTCCTGTATCAATTAGACACTTTGGACATTTTTTTTCCCTATGACGGGCGTCATGTAAGACACATTTTGTTATTCTGACTGCCTCAGAAAGATTCTCTAGATTATTGCAGTCCCCAAAGTGTTATTTTAAAATCCCAATTCTACTCTCTTCTTTATATTGACAGATCTTAGTGACTCCTGAAAAAATGCCAGAAGAGAAGGAGTTACTTGACAGAACCCTCCCTTTGGAAACCGACAACTTGGTGTCCAGCACAGAGAAAGTGGGTAGTCCTGATCTGAGTCTGGCTGAGGTGACACAGAGCAATGGGAATGCCCTCGATGGCCCTGTTGATTCTCGAGTGAGAGACCACACAAATAACCGAATTGGTGAGTCTTGCATTTTTTTTAACTTCAGCTTTTCAATTTTTTAGTCATGGGCACATCATATCCTTCTGAAATTATTATTAAACTGCTAAAGCATCCGAAGCCTTTGCAACATCAATCTTGGCATGTTTGTTTATTTGAATATGCTGCTTTCTTATTTACATTAACTTAGCTTCCCATAAATCTGACAGAAAAGTGCTTTGTTCTTCCTCTTCTTTTGCATTCCAAAAGATGTTAGTTTACAGAAGAAATTTGAAAATTGAAGCATTTCATCTTGAAAATGTTGCTGTAAAAAAAGCACACAGAATATGGAGAAGCAAAAACAGAAAATGTAGGTTTTGTTTTCCATGCCACAGAAGAAAGATTATTTTGTTACTCTAAGCGATCCAAAGGACAGGCTTTGGTGGAAGGATAAGTCCCTGTCTGGGGAAAGAATGCCCCCTAAGGAGGCGAAATGGACAAGCAGATGAAGAGTAATTCCCTGACGTTCCCTATTTCTTTATCCTCTGTATATGTTGCTTACAGAGAATATGAAATATTTTCTTTCCTTCTATCAGACCCTGAGCTGAATTCATAAAGGAAAATGGGCACAAACAGCAAAAGCTTTTATGCCAGCTTGTAAAATACTGGAAGTTAGCACAGTTGTATGGTCAAGTAGCTGTTTCTTCTGTCTCAATTTGGTGCAAACTGTATAACTTTGAAAGAAACATCCCTCTGGCAATCAGACAAGTAGCAGAGAAAGAGTCAAAGCAAAGCACTTCAAGGAAATTCAGGCTTAAGAACAAAGTAGAGAATATAATTCGGCTCTGTTTTGCATGGGGGATTGGACCAGGTGTCTTCCAGAGCTTTTTTCCAATCTAAATCACTCTAGATTTCTATGGCTGAGGGTGCCAAAGCATGGGAGTAAGAACTCTCATTTCCCAGAGGGTGAACTTAAAATGTATCTATACCAAAATGTGTGCCTTTTCTCTCGTCAGCCCATTAATTTACTTTTAAGCTTTTCTATTCATTTGCTGAATTAGATCCCTCAGTACAGTGTGGAGTGAGGGACAGGGGAGGCCTCTCTCTTGCAGAAAAAGTTAACTAACAGGCCAGAAAGGATCCCAGAAGGTACAAACTGGGCTTTTTTTTTCATTTTTTTTTCTTAAGCTTCTTTTTTCTTATACATTTCTACATACATAGGTAATATGAAAGGTTTCTTGTGAGCGACTGGTGCCCTTTCAGCAGCTGGTCGATCAAACAGTCTGAAAAATGAGACACCTGTTTGAGACCACAGACTGGGTTTCACTGTATTCACCCACTTACAATGCCCCAACAAATGCTAACGAACAGGAGCGGTTGTTCCACTGAGCTCATAGAACAGGGTTCCCAGAGAGAGTTTAACGTGAAGCAGAAGTTAAGACTTTTCTTTCCAATTTGCTTCAGAGTCTGTTGGGGCCTTTTGGCATCTGGTGTGAACTTTACAGTACCTGTGAATCATCCTTCTCAGGCTACACGGTCTTCATCTTTTAATAGGTGTTTCACCAGCCCCAGCATCGCCAACATGTCATAGTATAAAATCTGCAGAGTATCCATTTCCAGATCAAGTTATTTTCGTCTTCCTTACTGAATATTCTTTTATTGTTTTCTGTGAGTGATGGACTTAGGATGAATGTGTCAGTTTGACTTAACCATCCCCAAATATCTACAAGTAGTTGATCTACAAGCAGTTCTGATCTACAGCATCCTTTGCCATACAATGTAAGCTCTTCAAGTCACAGCAAAGGGCTCCTACTCTTTTGATAAAGGAGAATATCAACATTTTGAATGCTAGTTCAAGTGTATCCTTGAAAGAAAAATGTAATTGACTCTCCATTGGAAAGACATAGTTTTGTCTGCAGGTCCTAAGACCAGGTCAATTACTCAGAATTTCTGTACAGTGTTGATATTTGTCTGAAGGCTGCTTTTAATGCAGATATTGTTGTTCCTAAAAATAGCAGAAGCATAAATCTTCGTTTCCCTTCCAAAGTATCCTCTTCAGATATTGTTTCACAGTTTCTTCTAATGGACTCTCACAAATATTTCACTGTCTTTTCTATCTCCCTTTTCTCCTGTAGTCCCAGATTATTTCCTTCATCATCAGTGAGCTAGATCTACTTGATCTAAAATGCCTCAACTCCCCTTGACAGTGCTCTAAAACCAGTCAGGGTAATTATAGGATCACGGCATGTGTTCAGTGCTTGCTTTGAGCCCAAAATGAAGAGCACCTTATAAATAACCAATGAAAAAGACAACTCATAATATGTGATTTCCAAAATCCTTAGTGGATTACCAAATTCTACAGTGAATACAGTAGAAATTCTACAGCTTTTAAAGTGAAAGACTAGATCTGAATGCTACTGATTTAAAAAGAAAAAAGAAAAAATAAGTACTATATCAACATTGTGTAGGAAAAAGAACCATCACTAAAGACAGCAGTGATTGCTAACTATGCTCAGCACTTTTTTTTCCTTCCTCAGAAAACATATACATCATGAATGCCGATACCGTCATTGTGAGCACTTCCATCTCAGAAGTGTCTAGTGGCAAGAACTCTGCTGCCAGAGCATGTGAAAGTGATATCGACGTCCAGGAAAACATGGAAGAAGAGGAGCTGGAAATCCACTACCCAGAGCAGGAGACAGAATCTTTTCCCGGGAATGATGTCATGGTTCCCGTGGAAGAGGAGGGAAAGGAGTTTCACCACCCCACCACTGCCACTGAGAAGTGATATCCCATGAGAAGAACTTGATGTGTGAAACTACAGAAACACCCAGTGCGAAAATGCTCCTGACTCTCCTACACGAGAGGTGAACACATAGCGCTTTAGTGAAACACATTCCAAGAGCGAGTGTTCAAACCTATTCCATCTCACAGAGGAGAGGATGGTCCAAAACAATGCGAAGCACTGGCCTTCATACCTCACATCAAATATTCTTCTCTTTTCTTCCGTCTCTCAGTATCATGGTGGAAATGAGGCTGAATCAACAAAAAACATTCAAAGGACTTGTGAATACACACTCAGGTTTCATGGCTTGCTACATCCAATTACTTCCACTAACCAAATTCTCTGGAGTTAAGCTCAAGACCCAGGCACATTTTTCTATTCCAGTATTACCAATACTTCCAATTTCAGCACACATTATGCACCACCTACTATTTTGTTTAGGTCTCGACTCTTGAATGAATGTCACAATAATTTCTGTTTTCACTAACACGAATTTAACTCTTTAGTTTATGGACCTCATCTGTCTTTAGGATGCATGATTAAAAGGTGCCTCACAAGCTCAGAAATAAAACTAACTGCAATTCATCATAGTTTAGGCCAATCTCTGTATTTTTTGAGATATGATTCCTCGTTACTTCAGATCACCAGTAAAGCTGAAAATGGCCTTTTGTGATGAAAACAAAACTCTTCTCAACACTTAGACATTGAACAAACTACGGACTTAGCCAAGTGTGGAGTTTGTAAAAAGGGAGGAAAAAGGAAATAAACTGACTTTCTACAAAAAGCAAGGAACTGAAAAATAGTCACAGCAGTTATTTCCTATAACATTGTTAATTTTTGCTCATTTTAGAAGAATTGTTTTATAGCCCTCTGATTTGCATGTCTCTGTGCTTAAGTTTTTTTTTTTGTGGTCAACTGGCTTATCTTACGCAAATTCTTTATCTTTTATGCTGCTTTTTTGTAACTGTAAGTGTAATAGTGCTGACTATGTTTTCACACAGGACAATGGAAAATGAACAAGATGACAAAGTGTGCCTTGATAGTCAAAAAAAAGGAACCACAAAAACAATTACTTGCTTTGTAGTTTTACCTTGGGCAGGCTACCGAAATAACAGCTGTGCAACTTGAGTGTCTTTTGTCTGAGGCACCCGCAAGGAAGATAAGAACATGAAAAACACCCTCTTGGGCCAGGCTAGTGTTCCAAGTAACTCCGTATTTTGTCTCTGGTGGTGATAGTAGGAGCTGCTGTTTAGGCAGAGCACAAAAGCTGGGTTAATATCTGCTGTTTGTATCCCTCACACTTCTGCAGCATCAGCTGTAATCAGATTAAGAACGTTAGAGTTTCTCCCAACCTTTAATATTCACTTATGAGCCTCTTGCATTAATTTTCCTAATCCTGAATCTCTTGGTACAACCTGCCTATACAATGTCCTGTGATAACTGACACATTTACAATTCACTGTGTAAGAAATTACTTTTATTTGTTTTAAACTGACCTCCTACTTCTTTCAGAGAGTGCCACTAATTCTTGTATGACAGAGTTTAATGCAATCCTGAGTTGCAATAATGTTTTGCATTCACTTTATGCACTGCATTTGATTCTTGGGGACCTTCCCCTGCTCCTCCAAACTCAGTTGCAACCTCCCTGTACATGGATTGCTCAATTGCCTCCGTTCTTTTAGTTGGTGTCTTCTAATTTCATTGTGTTCCTCTGGAGGTTTGGGGAGGAAAACTATGCGCTGCATTCAAAAAGAGGGTTGGCTCGGGTTTTAAATGGTGGCAAAAGGGTAATTTCTCTTTTGTTCTCTTCTTGATGACGTCCACTGATTTGTTGGCTTTTTACTGCACCCTAAACAGATCATTTCAGAGACTTTTCACGCATAACCTTGTCAAAGGCTTTTTGAAGATAATTGTCCACTGACTCCCCTTTATCCATTAAGCCTCTCTATAGAGGGGCAGATTAAGTTTTTCAAATGAAGAAGCAAACCCTGAGGAATTTGCACTTCCTTGGAACCACAGCCCTGGAGATGAAGCATGGGAGCTAGAGGCTGCTGCTGGTGCTCGGATGGATCCTCGAGTCTCCCTGACTTTCAGCTCTCAGTATTGCCTTGGCAGCAGCAGCTGGATGAGGTGAAAAGGGAGGCAAAAGAGAACTAACAATTTTTGCTGCAAGTGCTCGTTGTGCAGCAGAAGGTCGAGTCACTCAGCGCTGCCATCAATGCTGAGAGGAAGCAAAACTGAGCAGGATTTGACCCCTTCCTCACTCCCAGTCAGGGCAGCTCCCTGTTTTCCAGTGCAGAAACACAGGAATTTCTGATTAATTTGAGACAACCACCTGTACCGGCGGCCGGAGTTGTTCAAGGATGGTCTGTAACAACAGAGCTCGCTGCGCCTTTCAGCCCTACGCGTACATTATTCTTTACAGCTTTCTCAATGAATCCCGGGCATTGTGTTGGATTTCGATACAACACGAGCAAGCTTGGAGTTTAACAAATTAAACGGATTTTAACCCAAAGCCGCGCTGTCCTTGCCCCATGCGGAGCTGTTCTGCGCTGCCGCAGCGCCGAGCGGCTCCCGGGAGCCGAGGGGAAGGGCTGTCCGCGTCGATCCGCCCCGCTCCGCCCCGCTCCGCTCCGCCCGCCGGGGCTGGGCCGGGAGCCNGCTGCTGCAGGCGGGCGCCGCGGGCGGGCGGGTGAGTGAGCGAGCGCGGGGACGGGGCGCATCCCTCTCCCACCTTCCTGCCTCTCCCGCCTCCCTCTCCCTTGGTTTTCCTCCCGAAGCGGCTGCTCCGGCTGCTCCGCAGTCCTCACGGGGCTGCCGGCTGTTCACAGCGCAAAATCTGTGTGTTCTAGCGCCGTCGTTTAAACAGGAAGCGGGTGTTGTGCTTTATCAGAGCATTTCAGTCCTATTTACATAGAAAAGCCCTTTAATTTACATCTAAGACCTGATGTGCTCCAGCTGTGTTTCTCTTTGGCAGGGATTTTATTTATTTATTTATTTTCTTAAAAGCTGTCTGAACCAAAGAGCTTGATGGGGTTGCCTTGCTTCATGTGGGGTTATGCAGCGCTGGTGTATTGAGAGCATCTTTCTATTTATTTGGGGTGTGCTGAGTTCTGAAGATAAATGTGGAAAGAGTTCTGAGATATCTATGTTCTCTTTCTCTCTCTCTCTCTCTCTCTC
>VWPW01000790.1:96254-110784 GCA_013389825.1 Crypturellus undulatus
CTCTCTCTCTCTCCTTCTCTCTCTCTCTCTCTCTCTCTCCTTCTCTCTCTCTTTATGAGAGTAAATGAATACAATGGAGAAAGATGAGTAAGGTATCTTGATGTATATTGAACTTGGGATTCAGTGGTCTTTCAGGGTTAGGTTAATAGTTAGGTTAATATATTCAGCTGCACCTCAACCATGTTGAATGCAGCCCTGGTTTGCTAAATCCCAGTGTTTTGGCCTGACTCCCTGAACCCTTGGGGCTGGTTGGGATGGAGAAGGTAAGGAAGGCAGCAGACCTTGGCCCCAGTATGTAACTGTAAAGTTGTCTCCTGCTTCTTGCTGTCAACCGCAATAAAGGACAGGCTGGTTCAAAAGGAATTAAGTCTTCTCTCAGCCTGAATCCAAACCATGATTCCCTAATAGTGGAAAGCATAAGGAATTTTGAGCATCACTTTTCTCGTTCTCAAGTGTTTGCCAAACCAAAGAAAGCTCCATATATAACTTAAAAAAAATCCCAAACAATATAAATGATAGCATCACATGTGCCACAGAACTGGAAAAAAAATCTGTTTTACCAGTTTTTTTAAAAATAATCTTATTTTGGCTTTGCTGAGGGCAGAATTCAGTAAAGCCATAGCTCAACGCTTTTTCTTGTTTTTCTCATTCAGCCTAAACTATCTGAAAAATAATATCCTGGGTTTAGTCACAGGAACTAAATATATTCTTTTACCACTGTGAGCAACTTGGTCACCAGATACTTTTAATTAATATAAACTTTCTTGGTAGCCTGAAACCCAAGTATCTGTTCTTTACAAGGCTGCACCGAGTGCTGTACAGCATAGTTGCTGTTACGTGCAGAAATCTGTTTAAAAATAATAGCAAAATGTCATTTACAGCATTTGGCCTAAAAGGCGCTTATCTTTGGCCATGTCTTTTGGGTGACTCAGTCACCTCAGGAAGGGGACTAGGCAAGTCCCAGCCTCTTGGCACCTACGAGCAGGTTTATGTTGCTAAGATTGGCTTGTCCCTTATATTTGAGTTCTTTTATGACAACTTTTAGCCTGGTCTCTTTGAAACACAGCTACAGATAATCTGTCTGATCCAAGTCCCAGTATCCCCACAGAAAAGTGTCTTGGCTTGGGTTTTGGCTCAGGTTATCTAATATTATTTCTTTTCTATTGCCCTTATTGATTCGATGCATGCATGTAATGCAGAAAGACTATCATTACGGGACATAGAACAGGAATTAGGCTAGAAGTGGCAGGGTTTATGCACTGAAGGCCTTGACAGGATTGCAGGTGTAAACTATGGGAATGAAGCTTTATGTTTGGGTATAGCTGGTACAGCCTGATACAACTTCCAATGATTTCAGTGAGACTTGTTAATCTGTGACAAATTTAATCCTGAACAGAATTTATTCTCTACAGGACCGGTTTAGATATTTTAAATAGATTTTTTTTTTAGACTTATGCTTGGCAAATGGCATCTCTCTACCACAAGTCTTTTCCATAGAAACAGATTCTTATGTCAGAGCCTTTGGTGACTTCATTGTGGTTTCACGTGCGTAGAGGACGTTACATGCCACACGTAGTTCCTGTTCAGATTCCTTTGTTTGACAGCTCGAATCTGAAGAAATCAAGAAAAGGAAACCAATAAATGTGTAGAAACATGCGTTAGGATTGAAAGGTGCAATTACATCTTTGTTTTAAATGACCTCAAGTAAAACTGAATGTTGTCTAAATGGATGAACATGTATATACCACTAGCAAGTCTTATTTCGTGCATTGAAGATGTCTAAATTTAAGCATGAAGTCCAAGAACCTAGAGACAAACTACAAGGCAGAAATTGCAGTGTGTTTTCTTTATTCTAACTAATACTCTAACTCTAATATTCTAACTAATACTAATACAGCACACAGGGAACACCTTACATTATCATATTGCTGTGGAAGTGAAGCCCTGGCCTTCTGACTTTGGCCTTTCTCCTGAATAGACGGAGCCAGGCTGATGCAGTGGATCAGACCTTTCTGCTTTTGCAAAAGTATGAATCCAAATGAGGATTTGGGCTGTGTGACACATGTGTAACTGCAGCACGGACACCAGGGGCTTGGCTGCGGTTGGCCTCTGCATGACTGCGTGGGAGGGGAGCCCGCAAGCCCTTTCCCTGCACTAGTGCTCCCTCCTCCAGTACGGACACAGCCTGTGGATCTTGGATGCTCTCCGCACTCTGCCACTTTTCCCCCAGTGGAGGGAGGATTTGGGAATCTTGGAAGCAGCTGTGCATAGTTAGAAGAGGCTGTACTAACCTCTCAGCGGGATGGAGGCTGCCTCTGCTCCTCCGTATAAGGTCACCTCTCTTGTTGATGGCTTGGGGCAGACAGGAAAATGATGCAAAGAACACAGGGACTCTGGGGAAGGAATCTTGAGTCACTCAGTTCTTGTATGTAACTTCTCCATTATTGCTTAATACACTGCAAAAATATTTGCTAGTGAATTGCATAGCCAAGGACAATCACAGAGTTTACTCAGTTCTCCTCCGAGCAAATACAGGCTCCCTACCTTTCTTTTGCTGCAGCACAAGAACTAAGCACCCAAACAAGTCACAGAATTTGATTGGTGTGCATAGAGGTAGATTGAATTTATTGTTTAATTATCTCTGTGCCTCTGTTGCGAGATAGAAGAGATGTTTTGCCTTTACTGGCATCCAGCAGATTAAATGAGATCTTCCAAATTCATTTTGTCTGTGCCAATCTCCTTAAAAGTCAGCTGTCGTTAGACACTGCTACTTAATCTGAAAAGTTTTAAGGCTGAGGCAGTACAAGCTTCTCAGCATTTGCTTTCTGTAAAACATTTCCCTAGTTTCGTCACCTCCTTCCTAACTGAGAACTTAACCTGAGAACTGTTTTTGATTGTTTTCACATGAATCACCTCAGACCATGAAAGGTTTCCATATCTAAACAATTTTTGAATTAAAGCGGGTTTCCTTCTTATTTTACATAATTAGGGAGCCCTATAAATAAAAGACTGTTTTTATTATTGCAATCTACTTTCAGAACAGAGATAATAAAACAATATTGAGAACAGAATAATAAAACAGAGATAAAATAAGGCCATGCGAGGCATGCAAACAGTGCTAAAGGATTATGGCACGGATTCTGGTCCCCAACTTTGTCAGTTTTCCTGCCAAAGTAGCCGATAAATCTGGATGCAGAGACTTCTGGTTTGGGCAGCAAATATTGCACTGCCCGTCCAAGATCCTAAAATTGATAAGATGGATGGAAAAAGGTGGAGTCGTCTTGTAGTCACAAAGACCAGGAGAGTTTTGCACCGAGGGCTACATTTCCTCTGGCAGAATAGGAAATTTGGCTGTTGACCTTGACAGCAGCCTGATTAAATGAGCTTATTTTGAAAATAACTACGGAAATTAGAGGCACCCCCCAGTGGGTAACAGCGCCGATGTGCTTGTAAAAAAATATGTCTACGTGAATTATAAGGCTTTTTAAATTTCCCATAATGTTTCTTAAGTACCGTTGGCAAGAAATCGTCAATTGTATGTCATGAAGAACCACCCTCTGGCTAAACTCTCGGGAAGATGGTATCAGTCAGCAAAGATATCCTTTCAAGCATGACTTGAGAGGAACAGATGTGAACCCTTAGACCTATGGTTTTCCTGCGCCTTTAACAGTATTTACAGCAGATAACTAAGGGGATGAGGTAAGAACATTTCTTGCCGGGAAGCCTCACCAGCAGGATAACTTGTGATGTGGTTTGTTGTGTTGCTCTCTTTTTCTGTGCGTGTGCTGGCAGTGAATTTTTTTCACATTAAAAATATGCTCGAGTGTTTGTTTTAATCAAGTTTATCATTGGGACTGCAAAAATGCAGCTACAACACTAGATTTTTCTTCTCTTAATAAACAAGAAAAGAACTTAAAGTGCTTCTGATGTGAGCAGAGGCTTTTTCTCCTTCATCAGATGAGAGTATCAGCTCTACGTTTGCAAATGGTGTGGTTTCTCTATTACTTATCGCCCTTCCTGTGAGGATACAGTACCAAGTCCAGCATTAGCAGTTGTCACTGCACCTAGAAGGTTTTGGAAAGCCTTATTTTTCTTTTTGAATTATTATTATTACTATTGATAAATCAATCTAAAAATGCTGAAGCCAGACTCCCGGTTCTGCTTCAAAGTTTTCTGTCCTCAGGCAAACCACTTTTGAGAGCCCTCTTACTGCAAAGCAAAAGTGGAGGTCGCAGGAGGTTTTGGAGCCGCTTGTGACCACAGCACAGCTACTGTAAACCGGGTTTTGTTCTCATGGAAAGTCAAAGCAGAGTTTGAAAAGCAGCCGAGTCTTTATTTCGCTTGCCCATCAGAAGCTCTGAGAAATAAAGCCAATAATTCATTCATTCTCCTCCACCCCGTTGCGGTTTCTAGGCTGTTAAAAGGGTCTTTGCTCTTCTGTTTTTCATTTTGCAGCTTGACTGTTTCTCACTGATCGGTCTGTGATAGAATGGGCTGGACACTGATGAGACCCTGCCCTGGTCTCTCTAGTTTTGAGTCTTCACCTCAACTGACTGATCAGGCTGATTCTCACCAGTGTCACCAACTTTCGGTGTTTTNTGTTCTCATCGAAAGTCAAAGCAGAGTCTGAAGAGCAGCCGAGTCTTTATTTCGCTCTGAGATACAAAGCCGATAATTCATTAATTCTCCCCCACCCCGTTGCGGTTTCTAGGCTGTTAAAAGGGTCTTTGCTCTTCTGTTTTTCATTTTGCAGCTTGACTGTTTCTCACTGATCGGTCTGTGATAGAATGGGCTGGACACTGATGAGACCCTACCCCGGTCTCTCTAGTTTTGAGTCGTCACCTCAACTGACTGATCAGGCTGATTCTCACCAGTGTCACCAACTTTCGGTGTTTTAAATAGGAGGTGTGAAACTTTTACCTAAATAGTTTGCCTTCCTTTCTTCCCTTTCTAGGGTGAATATTCAAATTCAAGGCTTTTCTCTGTCTTCACATTCGAGGAATTCTAGTGATCATTGAGTAAATGTGTCAAACTCTGTTCTGATATAGAGCTAGATAAGAAGTAAAGTATTTCAAGAAGCTTCTTAAGAAAATACTGGGTTCTCTTTAAGCAATTGTTGAGAGTGGGAAGCACTAATCTACTTTGTCAGTACTGTGAAAATGCAATAAATAATCAGCTTGTTTCAGTAAGGAGGAAGGATATTTTCATTACCGGCCTGCAAAGAGCTTGTTCCTGTTTTGATTTCTCTTTTTAATTATATTTGTAAAGTACTTCTCTAAACGTGTATGGCTCTGCATGGAGCAACCTCTTGAGGCTGCAAGGATCGAGCAGTGCCACACGAACACTTTCCATCTAGCAGGGAACTCCTACGTTTGTATTTCCGAGCCTTTTTCTTTCACTCTACTTATGTTTTTCCCCTTTGAAAACAGTTGTCAGGTCCTCAAATATTTTGACATTTCTTCATTGCAGTCATCTAGCTGTGCTGGTTTATATGAGCCAAAAATTAGATACAGTATTTTATGACTGTTTCACATGCACTTTCCTTCAGACTGTGTAATTGCTCCTTTTCAGGAGAGGCAGTGCTCTTCTGAAGGCTTTTTATGTTTTAATCAGCACATCAAGGTCTCCCTGGTTCGGGAAGGAATGAGAAAGCATTTGGAATCATAACACTCTCTGAATCGTGCCAATGGGTTAAAATTGCACTGATCTTTTAAATATTTGTCCTTTGGAATCTCTACATGAGTCAGGATGGACGGACTCGTGATTCATGATTTTCCCTTTAATTTCTCCTAGGACTATTCCCTGCCGTATACCCCGCCGTTTGCGCAGTGCAAGGACACTACCAGGGAGTTCTATGAAGAAAGTCTGAATAAATGTTGCAGTCGGTGCCCTCCTGGTAAATTCTGATTTACACTGCTGCTTTGCATGGCCAAATTCAATCAATTTTCAGATGAGCACTGTGTGTTTGGATTAGTGACACATGTGAAAAGCATCAGGGTTTTGCAGTTTTAATGTAGTCTTATCTAGAAGAACGTAAAATGCTGATTGTAAAAATATTTGCAAAAGAAACACAACGTTTACAAGAATTGGAGTTTTGTTACAAGGTTAACCTGGTTGGGGCTTATGATCTAGGCTGCTGAGCTCTTGCAAGCTCAACTTTGCATTGTATTTTGATTCAAGTAATTTTTAATTGCACATACATTTTTCCATTTGTTTTAAGCAAAAGTTAACTAATGAAATTAGAAGTATTAAACAACATGCATCAGACCAAAGGATGCATTCTAAGGCAGGGTATGAGGTAGAGTTTAATTTTTGTACTTTGATAATAATACTTATATAAGGGGACTTCCCCCGGGCAGGTTAATCTATAATTGCTCATTAAGGATTCTTTTGTCTTTACTGTAAAGCAGTTACTATAAACCAGTATCAGAGATAATACAGAAATAGAAGAGTCCTGAAACTGTTTTTCTCATTTGAGGTGTTCTCTAGTGATAATTCTTAGTGATCCTTTGCCAGCAAACAGCTACTGAGTGCAGACATATGGGGGTATTGAGGGTGTTTTTTTGTTTTGTTTTGGTAGTAGTGGCATTGTGATATCTTAATTATAGATTTTTTGCAAAAAGATGTCCTTATATGATATTAGACACAGGAAAAGAAAAAAAAAAACAGCTTATTTGTCTCATGACATGCTGAGCAAACAAAATTCGTCTCCATAACTGCTGAGTTCCTGTCAGAGAGATCCGGAAGTTTAAGCAGGAAGCCGATATATGCTGAAGCAGCCACAGTTGCTTGAATTAACAAAAAAAAAAGTCTAGGTAGATCTGTCATACTTCCTTTGTTAAAAACACAATGAAGGTAAAGATGATTCAGAATTAAAACCTCTGTTTCTTCCAGAAAATACAGGAACCTACCCCCTAACTTTTAAAATAAAAAGCTGAAAAAAAAATCTGAAAAATTATGTGGCAAACAGGAATGATGAAAAGGTCAGATTTTCCCTGTATATACATGCAATCCCTATTTAAATTAGTACTTGCTTGGGGTCTGCCATCAGCGTGGTAGTGGCAGTCAAAGGAAAAGTTTTCTACAGCTAAGAATGAAACTTACCCTAACTCCTAGTGATGAGATTTTACTGTTTTCTTTTTTTTCAATAGGTCAATATAAGTTACAGAACTGCACTGACAGAGTAGACACAAAATGCAGTCCCTGTGGACTTAACTCGTATACAGCTGTGTGGAACCGGTCTCCTCAGTGCTTTGCCTGCTTACCACCGTGCAGGAAAGGTAGGGCTCAATTATTAAAGGAATTTTATTTTACAGCTTGTTCCAAGAGCTGAATTGTTTTAATCTGGCCTTTTTTTTTCCCTAAGGAAACTCCTCAAGCGTTTGGATCTCTCACTTGTATATTCCTAATAGCATCTTACCTTTTTTCTTGTTTCAAAACAGGTTTTGTGCAGCTTCAAAAGTGCACAGAATCACAGGACAGAATCTGTAGCTGCCCACCCAATGAGTACTGCATTTCAAAAGTGTATGACCAGTGCGAAATGTGCAGAGTGCATAAAAAGTGCAGAAAAGGTTACCAAGTTTCCAAAAGAGGTAACTTAATTCTGAACACTCAGAGTCTGTGCACAAATGAGCTTTACTGTATGAAGAGGGTTATTTTTACCATAATAGTCCATAAATATTTCGAGATCTGCCTTGAATTTGGTAAATTACCGGATGAATGTATTTTAATGCCCTGCCGTTAGGTATTCTTTCTAATGCAATCCACATTTTAGCAAGTAGACAGTGTTCTCAAGAGGTGTATTAAAAAGGACAAAATATCTCAGTCTTTTATTGCATCATGAAGTGCCCTAATTCAGCTCAGTTTTCCTTTGTTTTGCTGCACTGTGATTGCAAAGTGATCTGCACTTGCAGCTCGAGGACCACATAATTTCTGTTCAAAACCTTAAAACGGGGCTTCAGGTTAATCTAGGGTAAGTAACGATGCCTCTGTGCTGTCCTGCAGAGGAATTAATTTCTCCTTATTAAATTATGAAATTTACCAGTCTGATGGTGTGGTTGTCTCAGGATAAAAACAATGCAGGTGGATTGCCTACTAATTTTAAGAAATTAAGATACCCTGGAAAAGAGTCAAACCTGCAGCAGGATGGAAGGATGGTCAGCCTGTTAGGCACTAGTTAAAAGGCTCAGCATTGTCTGTAATGCCACATTTAATCTTTTCTGTAGGTTTTAACAGTCTTTGAAAAAAAAACCTGTCTATCAAGGGCACAAAAGTAACAGCTGATGAATCTTCTGATTTGTGTTTGGGTGGGATGTTTCAGATTAATCATTTTTGTGATGGGCACAGTCTGTATTTTGTGCACTGTTTCTGTGTTGGTTCCTGGATCTGTACCACAGACCTTGATTATTCATTCTTGTTCTCACTAGATGACTAACTGCAGTTTTTCTATTTATTTGAAGGAACAGACAGCACAGATACACAATGTATACCTTGTCCTCCTGGCACTTTTTCAGATGAGGAATCTTACAATACCAACTGTAAACCACATAGAGTGTAAGCCAGCCTTTCAGTCTAATAGCAACCTTTAATTGTGCCTAGGACTGATTTCTTTTCTAACCTCTCTTTCTGTTTCTTGCAGTTGTAAAACAGTGGCTATTCCAGGAAACAGCATCAATGACACTGTTTGTAGTGATTCAGGAATAGTGTCTACCACAGCTCTACCTCAGACTACTGTGAAAACCATCCTGACCCAAAGCTCAAATTCTGACAGACCTGAAATATTAACTCGACCTGTCGTTCTGAGTGCTGCGCCTGATATGTCTTATATCATTGGTGAGTTATTAATTCTTTGGGAGTCATTTTCATCTCATGAGGAAGCAAGATTGCTTTTAGTTCTCAGTTTCTTTCAGAAAACCCAGATAGAACCTCAGAAAAATATAGAGTTAATACAGTAAGATGCTGCTGGTATTGACTAGTGTATTGTTTACCTATATATGTGCCCTGCCTCGGTGCATTATATAGTCCTTGTAAAGTGCATGAAAGTGCAGAACTAGATTATGGAATACACCTCCTGAAAATAAAAAAGTCTATGCAGCGTTGATAAGCATGGACATATTTTCTCCTGTTCACCACCTATTCTGCTGTCTTTGTGTTTATATGTGTTTAGGAGCATTCTGGGCTGCCTGGCCTTATATGTAATGAATTGTTGCTAGCCTAGAGAGGTTCTCTTTGTGAATGAGGCCAGGAATCTGTCCTTGCTTCTCAGCACAGGAAAGTTCAATTTTATGAAGTGCTGGAGACCCAAAATGCAACCTTGTTACCCAATCATTCAAGACATTAAATGTGAATGTCAGACCCAGTGGCTGCTTGTGAAATTAGCTTTTGTAATCGTGGACAGAAACTGCGTAACTATTTGTGTCCAATTCTCTCCTTTGCAGATGGACCTGCTAAATAGTTTTCATTTATTTTCCAGGCTCAGTAGCAGGGCCATTGGTATTAATCATGATAATCGCTGTTTTGGGATACTGCTTAATCTCCCGTAAAAAAGGTAAGATTCATGCAGTGAAATAAATAGTTCTGTAAGCATCAGATATAGTAACATCTGGTTTCTTATAATTTGAGCCTGGTGTTTGTCTGATTTTTAGTGTCCTAGAAAGTGCTAGCTTTGAAGCTCTTCTTATAGCTGGATACGGAGGCAGGCTCGCTTATGTGTAGAGTCTTTGATGCCTAGGAATAGACAAGTTCACTATTTCTTTTTTTTTAATAAAGAAAGAAGACATTTATTTGCATGGCCTCCTCCATGACTGGTAACAGAGCTTCAGGAAACTTCCAGGAAAGTTCAGAGGAACTTTTGACCTCGTTACTCTGTCACACTTGGATGAAATTGGTCAAATGGTTCAAAGGTCAAGAGGAGAGACTAATGAAAAATTCATGCAAAGCACCACGTTCACATAAATTTTGCAGCCACATAAAACCAGAATAAGAAAAATACTCTTAAGTATTCCATATGCATTTATATTAAATGCATCTTTGTTAAATCACAAGCAGTGAACTTCATTTCAATATGGGATATGAGGCAGGTGCCCCATTCAAATCTCTTATTCCTCAGATTATAGATAATGGTCTAAACATGCAACATGCAGTGGACCTGCTAACTGTGCAGCAATTTCCTACTGCAGCTTTTAAATATTTTGTGATTCATCGTTTAGGTATTAGACATGACCAGATGTTATTACTATCACTTTACGTCATTGGACATATTTTATTGTTACTCTTTGACACTGTGCTGAAGAAAAATGACTAATTCACACATGGAATCATCTCTGTGCACTGGCCAAATTCAATTTTAACAAAATTAGTGCAATACACAAAATTTACAAAATTTTTAAATAGCATGCACTAACAATTTGGCTTCATCCACAGAGAGACAGTAAAACTAAATGTACGTTTGGAGTTTATTTGAGCAGCAAAGGTTATCACTCAGGGAAGTTAAGAGAGAAGCTTTTGCAATATAAACAAATTTTGCTGCTAACGAACTCTTTCCTTATTCACAGCGCTTTTATATTCTCCACCAACTGGGGAAGCAGATTTGGTGAGTGTGACTCATTCATTGCTTTTCATCTTCTCAATTTCTCTAACAGTTATACAGAAATCATGTCATCTTAGCTAATTATGAAAAAGCTAAAACTGGCTAGGTTGGCACTAACCCCAAGTTACTGCCTAAGATATAATTGTTGTGACTGATTCAACCTCACATTATTTCAGACCATTTAGCCTTGTCACGTAGGTGCCTAGACAGACTGATTTTACTGAATAAGATAATGAGGTAGTATGAATTTATGAATCAGTTATTATCAGTAGTTTGTTTAATAAAAAGTACTCAACATTTAGGTGTCTGATGTTCAGCATTTTTCTGCAAATGTTCCAGCCTTTTTCTGCTACAGAGAAGCAATGTGAGAAAAAAGTAAGAAATACAGGACCACAGAACTCCAGTAACTCTGAGCAGGAGGAACAGCGTCTCTTGGAAACTCCAGGGTCAAGCAGTAGCTCACTTAATAATCCAGCTGGTGCCTCAAGGATCAGTGTAATAAGTAGTAAGAACAACGAAAAGAAAGAAGTGGAAGGATTTCAGCAGCAATACTCAGTCACAGAAGGTTGTAAGCTTCGTAATGGAGACAGACACAACTCTGCAAGTTCAGGTAAGAGTCTGCCAAAGATGGTATATTGGGATGTTCCACAACCTCTTGAAATTTGGTTATCTAAGATTTTTTTTTTCCAGAATTTTAAAATATCAGAGCCATGTTCAGCAGCAAGAGTATTTAGGAACTTTTTAAAGAAGTGATTGTTTTAAGCTTTTAGCTTAGAACAGCAAAGAGCTGAGCTGTGCTCAGCTGCGAAACTGTTTTTTTTGCAGACTGGTGAGCCAGGGTAGCGGTAGGCACGTTCATGTGAGTGGGAGAGACGAGGCAGTAAAAGGTGATAGACAAAAGCTACAGAANAAGCTTTTATCTTAGAACAGCAAAGACACTGTGCTCAGCTGCAAAACTGGTTTTTTGCAGACTGGTGACCCAGGGTAACGGTAGGCACGTTCATGTGAGTGGGAGAGACGAGGCAGTAAAAGGTGATAGACAAAAGCTACAGAAATAGAAAGGGGGCTAAGAAANAAGGCAGGAAAGGTGATAGACAAACTACAGAAATAGAAAGGGGGCTAAGAAAAAAGAAACAGATTGGCAGGGAGTTGTCTGTGATCCAGGTCTCTGTATTAGGTGTTCTTGGTTTGTTTTAAACACTGAGCTAATAGGTAGGTTTTATTGTGTGTAAAAAAAAAAAAAAGAAAAAAANTTGAGATAATATGTAGGTTTTATTGCATGTAAAAAAAAAAAAAAAAAAAAAAAAAAAAAATTGTAGGACCATATCCACCAAGGAGATAAGAGTCTACTTTGACTTCAAGTCTGTCTCTCTGACTTGCCTGACATCTTTCAGTCTGTCTCTGGAAAGAATCCAACCATTCTACTCGGGATTTTGTTCTTCCCTGCTTACTGTGTTTTTTGTTTATTTAATAGAACACTCTGGTAATGGAGGAACACAGGTGAATGTGACTTGCATTGTTAAAGTATGTAATTCCGACCGCAGTGCGCAGTTCCCAGAGCAGACTAGTTCAGCTAGCGTGGATTATGGAAATGCTCCCCATTATTCTCCAACAGGGGAAGAAATTCCTCTTTCAAAAGAAGAAAACCTCCTGCAAAAAGAAACTGAAATTAAGATCTCAATGGAAACCGAGGAGGATTTACTTCAAGATCTACTTCCAGAAGAAAAGACATTTCCCCTGGGTATTCAAGATGTGGGGATGAAGATTAGTTAGAGGAGATTACAGATCAATTATTGATTGACCACTTCCAACCTTCTAAAATAAGCATTTTATTAAATGTAGCATTCCTATGGAAATTTGAAATCTAAGATGAATATAGACATGAGATTTCTTTACGTTTTAAATCGTTTGTTTGTTTTCCTGTCAGCCTGGAGACTCAAATGATGCTCTTTGCAGTTTATAAGAAACTACCACTTTTTAATGCTTTCTTGTAAAAGGAATTGCCTACTCTTCCCTTTCTTCTAAGATACATCTTGATCATATCCAAGAGAGACCTTTGAAAAGGACTTCTTTTCTAACTTTTTGCCGTTGACTTTTCTGCGGAGACTTGCTGTGATGATAGTCTGGGTTCATATATACTGTTAAGAATATGACTGCAACCAGCCATTCTAAGAGCCTGGAATTATATGATGAGTCATCCATTTCTAATAAGCTATTCATATAGTTTTGATTTTAAAACTACTTCATTTCCTATTTTCATGTATGTATTTCTACTAGCTTTTTGGATATTTTTATCATGGCTTCCTTCCTTCCTTTCATCCTTTGATCAAACTTTGCAATTCAAGGTTAAGCATATTAAGGAGCACAATCTTTTACAGCAGTTTTTATACTAGATTACAACTACACTGTTGTTTCATTAGCTGTACATATTATTTTAGAAATGAAGTCTGTATTAAGTAGTTGTTATCTTGAAGTAGATAGAAAATTCCTCTTCATGTCATAGCTGCTTTAATGTGCTTCCCTGACTGATCCTGACCTCAATCTTGGGGTTATTAAGGTTAACCATAAAAACAAAATATTTTTCCCTACATGACAGTGACCATTAGAGACGATCCAGACAACTCACACCCATTGAATTTGAATACAGGACTATATGGACTATATGTTGATGTTTGCATGGCATAATCTGTGAAAAGTGGAATTTATTCAAACTGCAGAATCACGAAATCTTGTTGTCCTCTGCTTGTTGATCCACACTGAAGATCTACCCACCTCTTACAGAAAACTAGTAGCGTTTCCTCTTTAATTAATTTTTATAAAATTCAATCTCTAGGATCGCATTTCCCATAATTAAGTTTTATGATTGTGGATTAACTGACAACTGTGGTGTCTATATTCAACCAGAACTTGTAATATGGTGCTGTTTAAGTGAAATCAGAGAGCAGTCATATTTTTTCTTTTATTCCATGAAAACACACTCACTAACATCAAGAGTAACTTAATGCATTGTTTATGAGGCCTTAGGCTGAAAAAAAAATAGAAAAACATTTATTCTACAGCTACAATTGAGTCAGAATTTAGTTCACGTGGAAGCTTAAACATCTTATTTTTATCAGGTTTATTCACATTTATTTTTGCAACTGAGAAATGGCAAGGAGACTTTCATGCCATTCTAGGTTTTTATATTGGCTTTTGAAAATTGAAAGTAATTTGCAGGAAAGATGCAAAGACCTACACCGTGGAAACACTGATACAAATTTGCAGCATTTATGCAAGAGAAGTACCTCATTTTATATATTGCTTTGAACAGCCTGCACTGAACATTCCCGTGTCTTGTTCATCGGCTCCATTGAGGGGATCAGACTGAAGAAGCAGCTCAAGATATTTGAAGTTTAGAAAGAGGTTTAAGAAAAGGTTTATTTCTTTTGGCAGTAACTTTATGGGGTTTTCAAATTATGAAGCTGCATGGCAGAAGGCAGATCCAGGTTTTACGTTCAAAGTATGAAAAATGTGCGTGTATTTGCTGAAAAAAATGAAAGTATATTTTTATAATGATGTATATCAAACTATACATTAAAATTCTTATTTTTTGAAGGGGTTGTTTCACTTCACTCTTTTAACTATGGGTAGATTTCAGGGTGTAGGTTTCCCTCACAGAGTAATTAAAAGTCATAATGGTGACCTCCACTCTGAGTAATGAACCAGTCTGTGATCGTTAATGCTACCCCTCCCTCTGTGAGTAATATTAAAAAAAAAAAAAGAGGAAGGTGGATTGCATTCCTACAAATGATTATAACTAATTAATTTAAACTCACACTCCTCAGGAGTAGGGGGGAAGAGTCGGTGCCGCCTCAGGAGCGGCCGTTGGTCTCCGCCCCGCCCCCGCGCGCGGCCGTTGGCGCTGCCGCGCGCGGGGCTCCGAGACGCGCGTGGCCCGTGAGG
>VWPW01000790.1:110856-241173 GCA_013389825.1 Crypturellus undulatus
GTGACTCACCCAGCAGCGCCGCCTCATGGCGGGCTCGCCATGCCCGCCCCGGTACCCGCCCCGGCGCCGCCGCCGCCGCCCCGGCTCCGCCTCTCTGAGGCGGGGAAGGGCGCATCGACTGCTCGGCGTTCCCTCGCCCTGGCGTCCGGGCCCGTTTTCCCCCCCGCCGCTCCGCCCCCCGTTCCGTTGGTTCGCGGGCGACCGGCCCCTTGACCCCCGTGCGCCATCGAGGAGGCGGCCGCGGCCGGGCGCTGAGGTAGGTGACGGGGAACGGCGGGGGTTGGCGGCCGGAACGGCGGCCTTAGGCCCCGGGCGGGCTTTCCTCCTGCGTCGCTTTCCGCCCCTGCCGCGGCTGTGGCGGCTTGGGGGAGGCCCGGCCCTGAGGGGCCCCTCCCTGCCGCACGCCCCCCTCAGCGCTCCGCCCCGCCGCCTTGACCCTGAGGGGGCGAGGGGCCGCCGTGCCCGGCCTGTCCTCGAGGCTGGAGCCGCGGAGGGCGCCGGGCCCACCCGCGTCTGCCTCCTCCCTTAGCCCCGCGGTCGGGCCCGGGGCCGCCCCTGGGCTGTCTGTCCCCGCGCGCCGTTTGCCCCTCGTCCCCTGTCGCCTCCGGGCAAGGTGACCTCTCGCGTCTTCCACGCGTTATGTGCCAACAGGTCTCCCTTGCTGAGCTCCTCCTCCCCGTGGGGTGTGTGTGTGCGTGAAAAACGAGTGTTCGGAGCGAGGGGGTCCTGCACACGCTGCCCTCATGTGTAGCCAGGAGCTTCCCCTCCACACGCGCATTCACCCCTAGCTGCAGCTAATCTCCTAACTAAATCCAACTAGTAACCAAAAGTGCAATAACAATAACTGCACCTTGCTTTGCTGCACTGCCTCGAGCTGTCTCTTGCCACTTGACCCTGTTCCCAGTTCTTCGGGGCCTGCGCTGAGGGAGCAGTTTAGTCTTTCCCATTATAAAACACTTTCTTTTTCCCCCCCTCCAGAGGAAGTGAACCAGTTTGAAGTGAACTCCTAACTTTGAACTTAGTTTTTCATCCTGTTCAGTGTTTACTGTTTTTGTTTACCTTGAGTGTTAAGGAAATAAAAACATTATAATTAGAAGTGTTTTGTTTTCCTTCCTGTGGCACAGCAGTGGACTATAAAGCTACAAAATTACATGCCTCAAAACTGCTGAAGGGTGCCTAAGTAATTACCTACGTTCCCCAGCAAGCTTAAGTTAAGGAGGTGACTTACCTTATTTACAGTTCTTATGATGACTTCAGGCATGGAATTATTCACGGACCTGAGATTTTTCAGTCATTGTGATGTTAACCTGTTTGGTGCTTCTGAATGTTTCTTCAAGATCTTTGTTCTAATTTGGCTCCTAACAACCTGTGGATTTCTTTTGTGAGGTGTAACAACGTGACATGGATTATTGTGCTCACTTTTATTTAAACTTCAGCTTTCTTATCAATTTTACTTGAAAATAAGCTGTAGTACAAGGTGGGGACCTTAGATATGAATATTAAGTCCTAGTTATGTAGAGTAATAGTACTGTATTTTGGAAAACCATCGAGGCATTTTGAAAAGATAAATTGTTAGTTAAGCATGTGTCTAATGTGAATATATTTGATATTTTAATGTAATTTGCTTTGAGTTATGTATACCATTTGTGTTCCACTCTGCATCACAAAGCAGGTTTAGTTTTCAGCTTTTAGAAAAAGCCTTTCATTATCTGCTTAACACTGGTTATTTTATTTAACTGTATTAGTTAAAAATTCTCAGTAGATGTTTTTAAAAAAATCCAGGCATCTGCATCTGAGCCTTTAATCAAGCATCCATTTCAAACTATTTGAGGAGAAAAATACATTTTATATTAAAATTTAAATTCAGCTCTTGAATTTTTTTATTTTTTTTCCTGTTGTCAAGCTTATACTAATGTAAATAGGTCGATGTATCTTGTCTTCCTGATATGTAGAACTTAATCTTATATATGCTGTTTTAGAGGGATATGTGTGGTGGGGAGCCATTCCTAAACACAGAACTGATGCAAGTACATTTAGAGCATTCTACCTATGTGACAAGATATTCCTGCTTTTTCTTCCTTATAATGGGATTAATCCTGCCATTGCTCAAGCTAATAGTAATTTTGCAATTCATAGATTTAAAACTTTAAAAGGGACCTAGGGGTTTTTGACATCTCATAAAAACAAGTTGAAAAAGAAATGTCTGGAGAAGAATATGAAGGGAAACTTTCACATTTAACACTGGTGTTGTTTTTTTAATTGGGCCTCTGTTTCTTTTCCTGATACAGATTTTCAAAGTGATATTGCAGATTTCTATAGGTGGAGTAACTGTTACTTGTATCTGGTTACTTCCCACACATACCATAATTTTCCCCCAAAAAGGGGCGTTGCGGAGGATAAATGACAATTTAACAGATGCCATGTAAGAATGCTGCAAAAATACAGTTGATGGCTCTGGGCTGCAATGTAGTTTGGATGCCAAACTGTCTTCTTGCAGCTCAGTTAAAGTGCTTTCATTCATGGCTTGTAAAGATCTTTCATGTGTAATTGGTGAGTTGATACATAACTGCTTTCCTAAAATCATGTTTCTGAAGATTAACGGAGGCCGTTTTCCTTCCTGCTGTATTTGGTATAATCATCGAGTGACCTCTGTGTTTCTAGGAACATGGTTGTTCATCACTCTTGTAAAAAGTAAAAACAATATAATTATTTTATAAATATTCTGCATACCTTTCATTAGAATCAGTAAAGACTTTCGTTGAGTATAAACAAAACCTATAATTCATACATACGAATGTGGAGAAAAAGTGTGTGCCCTTGCTTTAGTCTTGTGCACAAAATACAAATGCTCTCAGCTTTAGTTTCAGTTTTTCTTCTGTGAAGTTAGAAAACCCACCTGCATTTGTATTTGAACTTGCATGCAGATCAAAGTAACAGGTCTGCTAGTGTAAAAAACTGAAGTGCTGTCCGGAGAAAACTTTGTAAAGGAGCATTACATAGAACAGAGGGAGAACAAATAGCTTTGTTTCAATCAGCACTAACATAAGGGATGAGGGAAACATTCTGTTTTCTGTGCCTATTTTGAAAAATAATAGATGTGATATAAAATAAACTTGAGAAAGCAGCATTCAGATGGACACCTGTTATTTAAGCTAGACTTTCCAAACCCAGTATGCTGGCAACTTGAAGAAAATAGTAGAAGCAGCTTTTAAAAAGAGAATAAGGAAACCAGTGCAAAACTACTCCACATCACTTTGGAATTTTAGTTTTTCTTGCTTTGGAAAAAGGTGTTGTAGAGACGTGTTCTGTATTGTATCAAAACATTGTGCTTTGGTAGGGAAAAGGATGTGAAGCTGAGCCTTATTTGCCAGTAGGAGTGGTCTGCAAACATCAAAGGTCTCTATGAATGTGTGTGTTGCAACTTACAGGGAATGCACAAAATGTAGTTTTTCTAGGTATATACCAAGCTAGGTATTTCTCCCCTAATTGATTACGATTACAGTGCATATTTTTATGTAGCAACATCACACAGCTGCTGAAAGATGTTATGTTTCAGGCACTCATGTTCTTACTTTTTCTTCCAGAGTAAAACAGTAACTATGGAACAGAGATCCAGAAAATGACAGAAAAATCTTAGTTATCCTCTTCTCGGACACAGTCATGTTGGAAGGATTGGTAGCCTGGGTCCTCAACACCTATTTGGGCAAATATGTCAATAACCTGAATACAGACCAGCTTTCAGTAGCCCTTCTAAAGGGTGAGGATTCTTGGTATTTTGTGTACTGTTTTTATGCTGTGATTAAAAAGAAGAAAGAATAACTTCCATTTTTGTAGTAACTGGAAGATGGAATAGAAGCAATAAGTACTTAATGCTGTATTTAACATTTATATAATGCTTTTAATATACAATACTGTACTAGCACTTTATATGACTAAACCAATTTATATGAGACTGATAAATGTATGCTTAGCATATCTTATCACCTTATTCAACCTATACAAATTAATATGAGACTGATAAATGTATGCTTAGCATACTGTTGGCTGGTTTGGGAGGAACGTTTTATAACCCTTCATTACTTTTTTTTGTGTGTACTTTTTGTAATATTCAGAAAATACATGAAGTCTCTTTCTAAAAGACTAGAAGTAGAAGCCTTTTTCTTGGTAAAGGCAAAGTTCAGATTTAAATCCTTGCAGAGGATTGCCTCTAGCTGGTCTAATTAATAATTTGAGCACATGACCCTGGAAAATTAATTAGTATATTAAATATCCCTTCAATTGCCATGTAACTCAGAGTGTTAAGTTGGCTGTTCTCATGAAACATTACTTAATTCCTTTTTTTGTGAAATATGTTTCTAATCATCTTGTGCTTGTGTAATTTTGCTGAGCTGACCTGTGAGTTATTTCTCCCCTGCTGCTTCTATAGGTGCTGTTGAATTGGAAAACTTACCACTGAAGAAAGATGCCTTGAAGGAACTGGAATTACCATTTGAAGTGAAAGCAGGTATGTATATTGCCTATGTGTGTAAGACATATTTATAAGTAGAAATATTGCATGTGTAAGAAACTCTTATATGATTCAGTATCTTGAAAATGTGAGGTAAACTGATTTTTTTTATTAGAGTTCTGTTGTAGTATTGTATCTGTGTTATATTGCTTTCTTCTTATGTCTTCTAGAGGTAGTAAAAATATGTTTATGTAGGAGTCTGATAGCATCTTTGTTTTGTATTTCCAGGTTTCATTGGCAAAATAACCCTACAGATACCTTTTTATCGCCCACACGTGGATCCATGGGTGATATCTGTTTCAAAGCTGCACTTAATTGGTGCGCCAGAGAAAAAAGAAGATTTTGATGAGGAAACAGAAAAGTTGAAAGAAAGAGAACACAAAAAAGCTCTTCTACTAGCACTTGAAGAAAAATGGAAAGTGAGTTGTGAGGACTTGTTTTTCATAGTGAAGAAACTCTGGTAGCTGTATTGCATTTATATCTTCTAAGAAGTAGATCATTTTAGAACAGGTGTATAGCAAACAAAGATGGAATGCACAGTGCAACTCTAAGCCTTTTTTTCCTACCACATGTATTGGGTCATGTTCTCTGCCCCCTGATGATTTCAGTAAAATGTTTCCCGGCCAGCTGTTATACTGATGTTAATACTCATCTCTCATTTCTCTTTTAGAAAGAACGACAACAGAAAGGAGAATCTTACTGGTACTCAGTTACTGCATCTGTAGTCACAAGAATTGTAGAAAATATTGAAGTAAGCAAACCTTTGTGTTTTAGAGCTTTTCAATAACCTGTGCCTATTGTACTTCGCATTGGGTAGTCTTTAGAGAAGAAATATGTAGTCAAAGGTAGATGTGCGGAGATAAATTCTTTGGAGAAAGAGAAGTCGTAAGGAAATTAATCTTTTTTTTCCCCTAATTGATTACTCTGCTCTCAAATTCTTTAATTATTTTTTTCCTAATAATAAAAAAAATCTAGTTAATGTCATCTTAGTTTCAAAATGATTCAGAAATCTGGCTATTATGTTCTTTTTTTTTTGTTTGTTTTTTTCTTTCCTATTTCAAAGTCCTGATGTAACTGATGACAACTTAGCATTTAGAGTATTGTTTATTTTTTAGCCTATAATGTCTTCAAATAAAAATTCTTAGCAACTATATTGTTAATCATTTGTATTAAAAAAAACTGCTTTCTACATGTTAGTTTTTACAGTATTTTTTGCTAGCTTCAGTGCAAGAATATATCAGTTTCTTCTGTGTAGAGGAAATAGCCCTACTCTATATTGTTTGATTGCTGTTACTTGCCAGAAGGAATTCAGGAGCAAGATAGTGTCAGTTTGCCTTTTCTGTTATGTTAGGAAAGGTGTATGTGGTGCAAGAGCTCAAGGCCAACGAGTCGATGCTTCTCGCAGTCCTCGACTATATTTCTGCTGAGAAACCATGGTAACTCGGAGCTCTCAGAGCATTTACCACTTAAAATTTGTTTGGATCATCTGGTACATTCTTGGCTCATGCTGATGATTCTAGTACATAAAACAGTGAGCTTTGGCAGTTGAATGTTTTTGTTGAAAATGAGGATGATAGTAAGAGAGCAAATTAAAGCACACACTTTTGTGAAAGTAACTTGTCTAGCGTGAAATGGACGGCAGTGGTATCTGAAAAGAGAGAAATAGAAAAAAGTGAGGAATATGACTTTCCTGGCATCTAAATAGTTACCAAAAATTTGTTGGAGAATTGTGCAAATTAAACATTTGATGTTTGGAGTATTAATGAATAGTTGCTGTGTACTGTAATGATGAAAAAGTTGTCTTCAATATTTTTTTTCTTTTTTTTTTTCCTCTCTCTGTTTAGTTAAAAATTCAAGATGTCCATGTGAGGTTTGAAGATGGTGTCACAAATCCTTCACAACCATTTGCCTTTGGCATGTGTATCAAAAATGTATCAATGCAAAATGCAGTATTTGAGCCAGTAAGTATAACTTTGTTCAAGAACTCCTGACAGCTGAGATACGATGCTGTATTTTCTTTCTAGATTTTAGTGTATACTACATTCAGTACTCATTAAACATTTAGTACAAATGTGACTTTTTAATAAGCTTCACATCAGACAATTGTTGCTAAGGATATTAGTATAAATAGATTATGGGTATTTCATAGTGTCTATTAACATGTAGAACTAAAAATGAGTGACATGTGCTGTATGAGCTTGACTTTATTCTAATTTTTGTGTTTCAGGTGGAGAAGCTGATGAGGAAAAAACAATTAGATATTGCTGACTTCAGTGTTTATTGGGATACTGATTGCACGTTATTGGGTGATCTTCCTCCTGGTCAACTACAGGTAAAAGAGAGATTTTGCATGTGAAAGAGCAACAGAAGTTCATGGTTTCATGTTATAATGTGGGACCTCTGGGGGTTATGATATCGCTTTGTTTTACTTTGGGGGAAGAACTTTATTTTTTTTTTTTTCCAAACTGGTTTATATGTTATTAAAGTCTATTCTGATATGTTTAAACAACAGGAAATAAGAAATACTTTACACTCATTTCTTATAGAATAAACGTGTTTTTAACCCACAGGAAGCAATGGACAAAAGTATGGAAAGCCGTGATCATAATTATATCATGGAACCTGTATGTACCTCTGCTCTTCTGAAGAGAAATTGTTCAAAGGAGCCTCTAAGATCACGCCACACTCCACGACTTGAGTGTGACATTCAGCTTGAGACCATACCCTTGAAGCTTTCACAGGTAAACTTTGTGAAATTATGTATTTACTGAATGATGTATTTCTATGCAAAGAGTCACAAATCCAGACAGCAAAATACTTGTAGGACAGTTAAAATTTGTTCAGCTTACTGGCCACAAAACTCAGACAATGTTCGTATGAGCTTAAGTGCTACTTATTGTAGCATAAAATTAATAATTTCTTGAAGGCTTAGAGACAACTGAAAGGGATATACTGAAGAAGCTTTTTTTGTTGTTTAAAATTAGTCATTCCAAACTCTTTAATTATTCCAGTGTACTTTTTTACTCTGACCAAGATTTTTTTTTTTTGCTTACTGAAGTACCAGAAGGCATGTGTACCGTTTTTATTTGTAGAATGTACAATAGCAGCTGATGTTAGGTAGTTTTTATTTGGCCTGAAAAGAGATTTCATTTTGTGTTTGTGAATAAGGAAACCTGTAAGTTGAATGTCACACACAAGCTACTAGGAGAAGATATGCAGTGTTGAAAACCAAGTTATGGTTAACGTATTCCTTTAATTGTGAAGGAATATACGGGCCATTAATGTAAATAAAGTAAGCCCATAGTGTGTTTCTACCTACATTTGATTTGGAAGAACTCCTGCATTGCCTAACTGATCTCTGTACTTCTTTACTAAAAGACGCAGTATCAACAGATCATGGGATTTTTAAAGGAACTGGATAGAAAGGAACGACAACTTAAATTCAGGAAATGGAGACCAAAGGTTACAGTAACAGAGAAGTAAGTATATCCATAGATGTGTTGTTCAGTTGGTATCATATTAAAATTTTGGTGACTAGATGATCTCTAGAGGTCTCTTCCAACCTCAACCATTCTGTGTGACTAGAATTAAGACAAAGAGGAAAAAAAAAGTACACAGTAAATGTATTTGAAAGTTTCAGGTTTTGTGTTTTGTTCCCCTACTGCAGAAATGAATTTTAAATATTTAGACATAATTCATACTTCAAGTAAAATTATTCTTATATAAGGCTTTAAACCCTCCTATCATAACTTCCTGCAAACAAAAATAAATCGCAGGTTCTTCCCACACACAAAAACTGGGATGTTCTGAAATTTTTGTTGTGAAAAGAGCTCTGACTAAACTTTTCCTGTGATTTTTAGTAGGGTATTTACAAGATGGTACATCTGACTAACTCAACATTTTGCTTTTGGTGACTAATGTAGCAGTGATACTAAATTCCTCTGAAGTAATAGGAATTTCAAAGAACAATATCTAATGCTACACAACTTACAGAACTGTGTCATGAATGTTATAACTAGTACTGATACCTTTTCTGACTGGTTGCCCTGAGTTTTCTCACTGAACCTTTCCTGGACCTTTATCCAATTTCACTTGTATGCATTCTTTGGAAATACACCATAACTCTTCAATATTTCAGCTGCCGTGAGTGGTGGATCTTTGCTTTGAATGCTAATATTTCGGAGATCAGGGAGCAGCGACAACGTTCTACCTGGGAGTTTGCATTACATCGAGCTCAAGATGCAGTTTCCTACACTGACATGTATTATAGCAAGTTGAAGGGGGAACCACTTTCTACTACAGAGGAGGTATTTAGATTTGAGAGGGTTTTTGTCTGTTGTGTTTCTTTTTGTTTTTTGTTGGTGTTTTTCTTTACAGTGTCAATCATCATCTGTTTGATTTATTTGATCTTTTCAAAATTGAAATCTCTTCTGTAGTAACTTAAGCACACCATCAATCTAGTTTAAACACTCCTTCAAAAGAACTGCAGGTTATTTTGCCTAAAGAAACTGTCTTTTTACCAAAACTGAGTTTTTAACGCTTGAAACCTACAGTTGTGGAGGCTTGTGAGTGTCAGCGCTTTTAACATTTTCCATAGCGAAGCAAAAATGTGTGTCTCTAATGGAAAAACAGTTACAGCTCAAAATACATCATTAACACTTAGAAAATGTTTGTCACTCTGCCAGATACTTTCCTAATTCTTATTCTCTATAGACTCAAAAAGCATTTAAAAATCAGAAGTGTTCCAGAAATATGTGGCTAGCTGTCTAGTTGGCTGTATTTGAAGGTGCTTCAGTTTTTCCATTGTTTTTTAAGATGAAGTTTTAGAGGAAATATGCCCCCAATAGTAAATCTGTGTTCTGCAGAAGGAAAATAGTCTTGCAATTAGCTGCTTTTTTATTTCTAGATATACTGAGATTTTTCTTAAAGCAGTTCAGGGCAGCAACTACCTCAGTGATCTCATTATAGGGAGTGATTCCAGGGATACTTTTAAGTTACATAATGCAAGTAAGGATTATATATAAATATGAACTGTAGAAGTAGGCCGAGGTACTGAAAATTTTATAGTCACTGGAATGGGAAATCGTAAAAAAGAGTGTATATGAGACTTTTATTTTCATACTGTGCAAAAACTTCAATTAGCTTCTTCAATTAGCTTCAGATTCAATTAGCTTCTTGATCAGTATGGACTATGTAAAAATAATTTATTTTGCAATCCAAAGAACATTTGAAATAGAGGAAAATGTCAATTTTAAGTGGCCCATGTGACTGCTGTTTATTTCCTTGTGAATAGTAACTTGGATATGGACATACTAGTTTTCCTATTAGTTTTAGTTATGGACCTATTAGTTTTCCTATGAATTTCATTCACTGCACAGATGTTTGGCACATTCATGAATGACAATACAGCATTATTTTAGTGTAATTACCTTTTTTATCTTTTTCAGGCAGAAATGCTTCGTATTGAGGATGAGCAAACTTATGAGGAGTTGAAGATACTGTTTGAGATAGTTCATGACAAATTTCATGAACTAGCTGAGGTGAGAAACATTCTGTGAATATTTTTTGGTTGATACTCAGAATCTTTAAGTAAATTATTCTGAGGTATTGTGTTCTGTTCCGCTAATGAGTGTTAGTTTGTGTTTTGAATGTTTGAGTGTGATGTCAGTGTTAAAATTGCAAACAGTGCTCAGTTCCTCCGATTTTACTGTTGTCACTTGCACAGTCAACTCTGGTTTAGTCATACGAAGGGCTACCTCAATAGTATCCTTGCCAGAATTTCTACAGTAAGTATTCTTCATCTTCAAAACCAGGAATGAAGATGGACTGCAGAATGAGCATGACAGTTCTGGGCCTTGTGTAAGAGTGTTTCTGAGCAAACTTCATAAAATACTTAACCGATCTCAGAAAAACAAGATCTGTTTTTATCTTGTCTTACTACAGTTACTTGAAACAACTGTGTTTTATAGCATGTATCAAATGATTTCTTGTTGGGCTTAGTATTTCTAAAGTAAGATTCAGATAATTCCATGTGACTTCATTTATGAACAGGTAACTGATGGTGTGTTTTCTATTTCTTAGCCTATTAGGAAGTCAGCTGCAGATTAACTGAACTTGAGTGCTGAATAAGTAGTAGATGAAATTATAATGTTACGGTGACATTTCTGTGCACTTGATATATTTGGTCATTTATTAGCACTAATGTGCGTATTTTTGTTGCTCAAACCCAGAGTGTTAAAGAGCCTTTGCCTGATTCCCCTGGAGTTTGTCCTACAGCTGAATCTGCCCCTGGCAGTAGCACTGGGATGTTGCAGTATCTTCAGTCCTGGTTTCCTGGATGGGGAGGTTGGTATGGATATGCTCAGCAAACATATGAAGGCGAACCTTTTGAAGGACTGCTGCCTGACCCACGGGAACAGTGGAATCCGGAAGACATACTGGGTATGGAAATGCACGTTTTTCTGTTTTTATGTCTGTAGTGCTCCTCTTGGTAAAGAAGAACCAAAACACCTCCTTGTTTCTTCACTGTTAAAAAGATGTACTAGGTTGGTGGGATCTTTTGAATTTTATGCTTAAACTACCTTATCTACTGGATATTCTGTTTTGTTAAGGAAGAAGGTTTATCTACTTTGTTTTTTGATTTTCCCCTCCATAGAGCTCAAAAACTCTATGCTCTTAAATTCCTAAGAAACCTTTTTATTCTTCAGTAATCTTCCTGAAACTTCACTTATTTAACATTGGTTGCTTTTTCATTTTTAATTAGGTGCAGATGAGTTTTTTGATCCTGCTGCAGATGCTTCTAGCATGAATACATTTACGAAGAGAGATCATGTTTTTGCTAAATTAAATCTTCAGTTGCAAGGTGGCTCTGTCACTCTGTTGCATAAGGAGAAGAAGGTGGCGTGTGCTGGAGAGAGTGCTTTCATGCAGTTGGAGTTTTCAGGTATTGTGCCAATTTCTAATAATCCTTTCTTAAAAAGGACAAAGTCTTTGTCCACCTTAAGACCTCAGAGGCTTCCCCCCTTTCAACTACCTTGCTGAAATGAAATTTGGGGTGAGCATGGAACCAGTCTGCTGCAGTTGATGTATCAAGTGAAAAGATGTGTTTTCTTTTCAGATGTTTAAATAATTTTAAGATAGAAATCTAACTCTAGATCCGTGAAGGAAGGCAATGATAGAAATATTTGCATCACAATCATTGTATCCCAAATTTCAGTGTTTAATCTGTTTTTTCTAGAAACAAATATAAACACTTCTAACAGACTTGTTTCTTAATAAAATCATCCATCATTGTTTTCATCCATAAAATTTAAATAAAGGTTATGTTGTGTACAAAAACAAACAAAAGGATTAACATTATATGTCTTTATCTTTTAGGTGTAAAGATTCTAGCAGAATCCCTTCCTCGCAGAAATTCTTCCCTTCTCAAAGTTCAGCTTGGTGGTCTTTTTCTGCGGGACTTGGCAACAGAAGGGACCATATTTCCTGTTCTTGTTTTCCCTAATCCTGTAGGTGAAAAAATTCTTCTGTTTTGATAAGTTACTGTATAGGATGCATGCATCATCACTTTGTTTGCTGCACATACAACATTAGTCATGTGTTGGGAAGAATAACTTGTTGATCAGTTGAACAATTTACATTTCAAACTTCAGTCTGTTTACTAAACAGACTTCTTCAATAGTTACATTTCTTCAGTAGTTGTTTCGTCAATAGTTGTATTTCTTTCTCTTGTTTGACTATGTACAGAAAAAGAACATATCATAAATTATGCATATCATGCGCGTGGGAAGTGACTGGAAGTTTAATATTGAAAAAAGTTTAATTTTATTGATATCAATTAGTTTGTTTCCTTTGTCTAACTATTTTTTTTCCTTTTTTTCCAAAATTATTCTCAGCAAAAAGAGGTTGGCTGTGTGTCTTCCTTTGGTCTCCAGAATTTGTCCTCAGAAGTGACTAATCAAAACACTGGTAAAGATTTCATTTTATGTTAGACCAGGACATGCATATGAGAATTCCTGCAAACTAGAAATTTCGATTGAATCATTGGCTTCAATTTAAATTGACTTTTGCAAATATCTAAAGAAAGTCTTTGAAACTTTATTAAGACATGGGTGCATGCATTTTTTTTTTTTTTGGGTGATACAAAATTACCTTCTGATTTTAGTTGTAGGACTCCAGTTCTGAAAGTGTTTTTGTGTATACAGGCATGTTAATCTATGTTGATAGTAGAAGTTGATTTACTTGTTCATGATATTTCTGTTACTGAAGAGTTTTCAGAGAAGAAGACTTCTTCCTATTGTACTGATTAAAAATAGATTTAAAATACATTGGGGTTTCTCTTGATAATTCTTTTTTGTAACTTATTTTTTATTTAGTTCCAGATCCTGATGCCCCAGTATTTGAGATGCTTTATGAAAGAAATCCAGTCCACAGCAATTTTCAGAGGCGCCTCGAAGTCAGTACCAGACCTCTAAATATTATTTACAATCCACAAGCCATTAAGAAAGTAGCCGACTTCTTCTACAAGGGAAGGGTTCATACCTCAGGTTAACCTTTAAAGTTGTTTTTTGTATTGTGTGTGGCTTTTCTTTTTTTTCTGCTTTTCTATTCTCTCATTCTTAGCCCTCTAAAATGCTAATAATATTATTCAGAGAAAATTCAAATTAAAGAAGACCCTAAGTCTTTTTGTGATTTTTTTTTTTTTTTTCGGTTTAATTGAATAAGGGTTTTCCTTCAGGTGATGCTTCTTTAAAATTGCAAGTTGTTGCTGTGCCACACAGTGGATGTTACTGCTGCCTGTAGTGAAATACCTAAATCAGGAGGCTTATTTCCTTAAGGTCTACTGGAAGTGGGTAGGGAAAAAGGGAAAAAGAGGTTTTTGCAGAGAGCAGTTCAAGGGAGTGTAGTAACTAGGGGCAACTGTCCTAATTCCTATTATAAGTTTTCTGTTATTTAGATGCGGTTTGACCTTTTGTTACAGCTGCCTGAGGTACCTTGTTTTTAAAATGCTGAACATGCATCTTTCTCAAATTTCTAAAACAAGCAAGCATTAGGAATCTGTGACATTATAAATTGACTGCTTTTGCAGTTCAGTTGTTAAAGTTTGGTTTCTGAGGATAAGAGATGCAAATAAGTAATATTTAAAAGTTCTTACTACACCATTTTCTTTCTGTTGAATTCTGAAAATACCAGAAGATTCAAGTATTGAACATAAAAGCATGAATGAGACTTACTATAGCAGTAATTATCTCCTCATACAGGATGACATTATTCTGTAAGTGTTAGAGGTAGAGTTTTAAGACAGTGGACTGTTTACACATTTCACAAACTTCTAAGAGAATTTAGTGTGAATTTTGCCCCCTTCTTTCCTATATGTGCCAACTCTTCAGGTCTTTCTCCCCACTACTCTACCCAAATCAGGAAGCCGAGTTGAAGGTCTGACAAATAATAACAGCGAGCAGAAATGTTGGGGATTGTTCTAGGTGCTTGGACACTTGCTTTTTTTTAATTATTTATTTATTCTTCTGGAAACTGATGGATTTTTAGGTAGAGCGAGTGGCTTTGCACTGTCACATTTTCCTGCCTTATGTTTTACTGCTATAATTGAAGTAATTTTCTGTAAGCTCAGAATAAATTTTGGCACTCTTTTGGTTGGTTGGATTGTTTGTTTTCCCTGATTCTTTGGAGATGTTCAATACCCACTTGGACGTGGTCCTGTGCCACGTGCTGTAGGTGGCCTTGCATGTGCAGGGTGTTTGGACTAGTTGTTCTCTAGAGGTCCCTTCCAAACTTAACGATTCTGTGATTCTGTGATTAAATCCCAGATGAAGAGAACTATGTCTAGTAAGCCTTTATGTCTTGTGCAGGTTTCGGATATCAGTCCGAACTAGAGGCAAGAGTGGCTGAAGCTGCCAGAAGACAATACAACAAACTGAAAATGCAGACAAAAGCTGAAATCAGGCAAACTATTGATCGTTTACTAGTGGGAGAATTCATTGTAAGCTTTTATGTTTCCTTTTTTCTCAAAAATGCTCTAAAGTAAATGGTTATTTAGGCTTTCTTGACATATATTTCAGGAATTGAAATCCAGAGGAGTGTATGTGTGTGGCTGTAGTGTGCAATAGTGTTCTGTTACATCAAACCTAAATTGAGTATAATTTATTTAAAGATTATTTTCTGACTTAGAGGGTTGTTTCACCTTATTCATGATTGTTTCATCTTATTTGTGCTGCAAAAGTAATAGTTAAATTTATGGTAAATCACTGTCAAATACATGTTGTATTTGTGGAGACCCCTGACCAAGATTTTAATGATCCAAGGTTATTCATGTAAAAGGTAGAGGTCTTCTGATGATACCAAACTGGGAGGAGTAGCTGATACCCCAGAGGGCTGTGCTGCCATCCAAAGGGATCTGGACAGACTGGATAACTGGACTGTGAGAAATCTTATGAAATTCAACAAAGACAAGTGCACGGTCCTGCGTTTAGGGAGGAATAACACCAGTACAGGCTGGGGACCGACCTGCTGGAGAGCAGCTCTGCAGAGAGGAACCTGGGCGTCCTGGTGGACGACAGGTTGACCATGAGGCAGCAGGTGCCCTCGTGGCCAAGAAGGCCAATGGGTCCTGGGGGGCATTAAGAGGAGTGTCTACAGCAGGTGGAGGGAGGGGATCCTGCCCCTCTGCTCAGCCCTGGGGAGGCCACATCTGGAGAACTGTGTCCAGTTCTGGGCCCCCCAGGACCAGAGGGATGTGGAGCTGCTGGAGAGAGTCCAGCGCAGGGTCACGAGGATGATCAGGGGCTGGAACATCTGCCCTGTGAGGAGAGGCTGAGGGAGCTGGGCCTGTTCAGCCTGGAGAAGAGAAGGCTGAGAGGGGACCTGGTCAGGGTCTGTAAGTACCTCAAGGGAGGGAGTGAGGAGGATGGTGCTGGCCTCTTTTCAGTGGTGGCCACCGACAGAACTAGAGGAAATGGCCAGAAACTAAAGCATCAAAAATTCCGCAGGAAAAATTTCCTAACAGTGAGGGTGACAGAGCACTGACACAGGCTGCCCAGAGAGGCTGTGGAGTCTTCTTCTCTGGAGATCTTCAAGACCCGCTTGGATGCAGTCCTGTGCCACGTGCTCTGGGTGGCCCTGCGTGTGCAGGGGGTTGGACTAGATGATCCCTAGAGGTTCTTTCCAACCTTGGGCATTTTATGATCCTCCTGAGAAGAAAGTGATAACTTTGAAAAGGAACATGGGCCTCTCCAAAGAAAAATATATCTCAGCAATCTTAGGGTGGGATGTATCATCTTTTGGAAACATCTGTTGACTGTAGTTAGTCTGGAGAACTGGTTTAAAGAGCTACTGCACTCTTCAAGATAGGTCAGCTCTTAAGGTGAAAAATGGCCAAATGAGGTTATTTATTTATGTGAGAAGAATTTGTTTCTTGGGAGCTACTTTCTTTTTCCTTTTTAATTTTTAGGAAAACAGCAAAAGTTGGACTGTGTGCCTTGATATTTCTGCTCCTCAAGTGATCTTTCCTGATGATTTCAAATTTGTGGATCCAGTATTAGTTGTTGTAGATCTGGGAAGAATATTACTTACCAATTCACAAGGTACGTTCTAGAATTACTGCTGCTTTTTCCTTATGCCTTCTCCCAGAAATGTTTATGCAGTTGTAGAAAGCCGAGGTGTCTTAAGAGCTTTTTCCTACTCTTATTACTCTTGTATATGGAGAGGGTAGCATTAACTTTTAAATGAAAGGATCCCCTATGGTTTTTCTTTACACAAATGTTGTTTAAGAATAAATCTTGTAGCAACAATAAGTGAGTGCCAAAAATGAGACATTGGGAAAGAATCTATTAAAAGACACTATGTTATCACTGAGCTTCACATGAAAAAGTGTAAGAGATTTCCTGTCAAGAAAAGAAAAATGACAGTGCAAGGGGTCGGGGACCATATTGGGTAAACTCTATGTTAAAAAAGTAGAGCCTGAGACAAGATGATCCAGTAAGAGGGGAAACATCCAAGAATAGGGGGGAAATACTTTCTTTTTTTTTTAAATATTTTATTTTTACTTCACAGATGAAGCCAAAAGGAATGCAGATACTCTTTCATCAGAAGTCAATGAATTAAGTGATGAGGAATATAAAACACCTCTAGCTACTCCTCCCAATACTCCCCCGCCAGAATCTACTGCTGATAGTGATACCAAATTATCAGAGTTTACTGGAGCAGAAATAAGTGAAGAGCAGCTACAAGCACACTTAATGAGTAAAAAAATGTATGAGAGATACACACTTTCATTTATGGATCTTCAAATCATGGTTGGAAGAGTAAAAGACAACTGGAAACATGTTCAAGATAGTGATGTGGGACCAACTCATGTGGTGGAAAAATTCAATGTTCACCTGCAATTGGAGCGTAGATTGATATACACATCTGACCCAAGATACCCAGGGGCTGTTTTGTCTGGTAGTTTACCAGATTTGAAAATTCATGTCAATGAAGATAAAATATTAGCTCTGAAGAACTGTTGTACACAGCTGAGTACATCTGAAACTAAGCCTTCAGATGTTCTACATTTAGGGAAAGACAAAATTTTTACAGAGGTCGACCAGCTTGGCAGCTTGCATGATTCTGTAATGAATCTAACACAAAGTGTTGTAATGCTGGAGCAGCATACTAGAGAAGTTCTTGTTGAATCTCAGCTTCTCCTGGCTGAATTCAAGGTCAACTGTATGCAGTTGGGTGTTGAAAGTAATGGACGATATATCTCTGTACTCAAGGTTTTTGGCACCAATGCCCATTTTGTGAAAAGGCCATATGATGCAGAAGTTTCCCTTACTGTTCATGGCCTGTTGCTAGTTGATACTATGCAAACGTATGGCACAGATTTCGATCTTCTGATGGCTTCTCATAAGAATCTTAGTTTTGATGTACCCACAGGAAGTCTTCGAGACAGCAGGGCTCAGTCCCCTGTTTATGGACCCTGTGACGCACATCCTTTTGTATCTAGTCTGTCAGAGAGATGTACCGCAGCCTCAAATATTTCTTCTGGTACCCATAGAAAAGATCAAGAGTCCCTGATCAAATTAGAGTATCAGTTTGTGAGTGCAGAATGCCCATCAATGAATTTGGATAGCAGTTTGCAGGTGATCTCTGTGCAGGTAAACAATTTGGATATCATCCTTAATCCAGAGACTATTGTTGAGTTGATTGGGTTTCTCCAGAAATCTTTCCCAAAAGAGAAAGAAGATTCTAGTCCTCAGCCTTTGATGACTGACTTGGAAAGAGATTATCAGGAACAGGAGACCTTTCAGTCTACTTATGCACAGAATACAGAGGTAGCAGTGGATATTCACTGGTTAAATATACTCCTACTCAGGACAGTTGGCATGACAAATGGAGAAAAATATGGCAGAAAAATTGCAACAGCAAGTATTGGTGGCACCAAAGTCAATGTCTCTATGTGTAGTAAGTTTGATGTAAACGGCTCTCTTGGATGCCTTCACCTTATGGATCTAACACAAGATAGTGTTAAGAACCAGTATGTTGTCAGTATAGGCAACACAGTAAGATACGAAAATCTCATTAGTGATACAGGTTACTTTGAATCTTTATTCTTTAGGCTTGATGAGGGAAGTGGCCTTCCAGATGCTTTAAGTTTCACTTTTTCAGAAAAGTCAAAAGAAGAATGTTCTCTTAGCCTCAAAATGGCCTCCTTGCACTACAACCACTCAGCTAAATTTTTGAAAGAACTGACTTTGTCAATGGATGAGTTGGAAGAGAATTTCCGCAGCATGCTGAAAAGTGCAGCATCAAAAGTTACTACAGTCTTGGCAACTAAAACTGCTGAGTACAGTGAAATGGTTTCACTGTTTGATACAACACCACGATCAAGAGATCTTGCCAACGTAGAAGATAATGATGGCTATGGATTTGGATCCCAACCTCTCAAAAGTGATACTATTAAACTTATCTTAAATGTTAACATTGAATCGCCAATTGTTTCAATACCTCGAAAGCCAGGTAGCCCTGAGTTGCTAGTAGGTCATTTGGGACAAATATCTATTCAGAATTTCATACCAGGAGAAGATGACTCTACAAGTGACAGACTGCAAGTTGAAATTAAAGATATTAAAATGTATTCTTTAAATAGCAGTCAGTTCATGAGCAAGAAAGAGTCTGCAAGTGAGCCATCTCATGGACTGCATTCTTCTTCAGGTCCTGCCAGTCTTAACAGCCAGGAAGAATCCCATTTTACACGCCATGATTTCTTTGAATCGTTACATAAAGGCCATGGTATGTTTATCAAGGGACTCCTAATTGTTTTATTATGACTAGTAGATAGTATTAAAAATGTCTGTTTGATTATATATGTTCTCTCTCCTGTCTTCCCATAAAGTATACTCCTTAATTTTAGTGAGCAAATTCTGTTTTACTTGTATATTTGAATTCTTTTAATAACTATGATGATGGCGACTTTCATGCAGAAGTGTAATGAAACATAACCAGATACACATATTTCAGCATTACTACAAATTCTGAGCAAGTTATACAGCAAGTATGTTATCTCTGCTGAATAGTTCCTATATGCTGATCAGTTCAGCGATTATACTGTGGTAATGTTGTTTTCATTTCCCTTCTTAACAGCCTTCCATATTCTGAATAACACCACCATCCAGTTTAAACTGGAAAAAATACCATTAGAGAGAGATTTGGATTTGACTTTCCCTTTGAGTAATGAAGACTTTGGAATATCAAGTGTTATGAAGATTGAGGGGAAGTTTGTCAACCCTCTTCAGGTAATATAAACCAGTACTTTCAGTCTCAGTATAAAATGTTTGTCTGCACAGAAGACAAGTGTTTTTCAGGCAAATCTCCCCAAATTTAAGACGTAGGTAGTTTAGGCGTCACATATGACTCCTTTTACATATGACTGAGACTGGGGCTTCTAATCACAACAACAATGACTAAGACTGAATTTTTTTGAGGCTTTTTTTTTTTTGTATTTTTGTTTTATATGTGCATGGTAATTAAAAATCAGACAAACATAAAAAAGGGGAAATAAGTGCAACCATCCAGACTGGTGTACTTTTTTGAAGTTCTAGCAGAAACTAGTAATTAAAATGTTGTTCTCTTGGAAAATAATCTTACAAATGAAAAAAATAAAGGAGTAGGGGCAGAGTCTTTAAACAGAGGAAAGCTGAAACATCTTCAACTATACAGACAAGCAGTGATGACTAGATTTTTTTAATTTTTTTTACCACATAGTGCTGTGTCACCTCAGCATGCTAAGTTAAGGTTAGTGTGTATGATAAGTTATTTTAAATTGGCGTCGTATGTGCGGATGCTTTTTACCTAGGAAAAAGGCTATCCTGTACTGGGATGCCTTGTGCTTCCAGAAGTATGTCATCTTCAAAATTAATACAAGACAGTGATGATCTTCAGCTTTGCATTGTTCCTCATTCTGGATTATTTTTTTGCTTGTGGACAGACTTCATTTGTGTGGCTTGAAAAGCCCCTGTCTTTTCACTCATATTTTGAGGTTTTTAGAAATATATATTCTCATTTTATTTCTTTAGAAAGCTAACATTATGTTTTTGCTTTTGTTTTCTGCATTGCAGGTGGTGTTAGCAAAACATGTATATGAGCAAGTCCTGCAAACTCTGGATAATTTAATTTACAGTGAAGACTTAAATAAGTTTCCAGCCACTTCTGAATCTTCAACTTGTCTTAGTTCTCCATCAGCGTCACTTCATAGTGTAGGCACAGAATTCTCAAATGAATGGAAGGAAAACGGCTTATTCAGCCATTCTGGTTTCTCTTCTGTCCCAAACAAGTCATTGCCTATCAGGGAAACAAAATCTTTTACTCAGATTCAAGCCAATTTTCATATATCAGAGCTCCAGGTTCAGTTAAGTGGTGATCTAACACTTGGTGCACAAGGCCTTGTCAGTCTTAAGTTTCAGGATTTTGATGTTGAGTTTGCTAAAGATCATCCTCAGACTTTATCTATTCAGATTGCGTTGCGCTCTCTGCTAATGGAGGATCTTCTGGAAAAAAAAACAGACTCTCTGTATAAGAATCTCATGGTGTCCCGTGGAGCACCGAAGCCATCCAGTTTGGCACACAAGGAATATCTTTCTCAGTCTTGCCCCTCAGTATCCAATATAGAGTATCCAGATATGCCCCGTTCTCTTCCTTCCCATATGGAAGAAGCACCTAATGTCTTTCAGCTGTACCAAAGACCGACTTGTGCCTCCCGTAAGAAGCAAAAGGAAGATGCTGATTCTGAATATCCTCTGACTCCACCTCCTTCTCCAACAACAGACAGATGCAAATTGCCCTGTGGAAAAAGTAACTTCGATGATTCATTGGTTCATATCAATATCTTTTTAGTGGACAGGAAACATCCTGAGTTTTCTTCACACTACAAAAAGATTAACCGTAGCGTAGATGTTGATTTTAACTGTCTAGATGTATTAATAACTTTGCAGACTTGGGTAGTGATACTGGATTTCTTTGGAATTGGATCCACTGCTGACAATCATGCAATGAAGCTGCAACCAGATGATGCTCAACAGACAGTCAAGTCAGAAATAAATACCCTGTCAGCTTCTGAAGCCCATGAACCTGTGAACACTAAGCTGGATCTGAAGGTATATTTGAGATGCAAAATATTATTTAGTTTGGCAGTCATTAATCTTGTGGTTCATAGTAACTTTTAAATCAAGTTAGTGTTTTATATTATAGTGGAGAGAGCAAATAAACAATTCGGAGTATACTTAAAATGTGTCTAGTAAAATGCAGAAGTTACAGAAGATAAAAATCTGAAAAAATAATAATGAACTTGAATGTTACAGCCTTCGTATTTTAGAAAGCTGTGACTTGAATGGTCAGTGTGAGGGGCTATACGTACTTTATCCTCATGCTGCAGAATTAAATAATCCTTTCCATTCAGCCACCCTGTCTAAGCTTTGGGTTACACATTGAGCTTTTTTCCATTTCAGGTTTAGAGTAATTATTTTTACTCTTGTCCCGCATGTCCTAGTGACTCCTTGCTTTTTTAATTTTACTTTTTTACATCCCTTAACTGGGGGCAGGTGACCCATGAGAAGGTATTTTTCATCTCCAAAGGGTTGATTGCTTTGATTTGAGTTCACACCTATGTGTCTTAAAGAGAGGCTGAAGTAGCATGTTCCATGTTGATCCAAGTAGAACCCACATGGGTAGAGTTTGTGATTCCTTGCTGAGTCTGCTCTATGACTTAGAGGTGAAGGAAAGTGCCCAAGTCTTCTGGACAGTGATCATGATTTCCCTGGGAGAACACAGGGCACAGACGAAGTGTTTGTGATTCCTGAAATGATGAGGATCCTTCAGCATTGAAGACCAGCCATACTAAACCTGGAATTTTGCTGTCCTAGGTACAGGGAATGTCCTTGGTAGGAATTTCATTTTAAAAAATATGTATGTATACACACACGTGTGGGTGGATATCTACAGGTATGCTTCTACATTTGCTCTCTCTGTTTCTCCCCTTATCCTAAAGGTCCTGCAGTCTTAAGTTACAAAGGACAAATCTTGAAAGAATAGGGGATGAAGATATGCTAGGTTTTTATTGATGACCTGAACATTCTTTATTATTTGAGAGACCCTTCAAACCCTTCGGTGTGCAAATGAGGATGTGAAAAGGTTGCTTACTTCCTCTGTCTCCTCTTTTGTCGTGTTATAGTGGAATTGTCTTGGAAAAATGTAACACACGAAATGTTACAGCTACAGAATCATAGTGTATAATACCAACCTGTTCCTTTTTATTTGACCAGGTCCATTCTCTATCTTTAGTACTGAATAAGACAACTAGTGAGCTTGCTAAAGCCAACGTGTCAAAACTTGTGGCTCACTTGGAAATGATCGGTGAGTAGAAGAGAAAGCTAAGATTGTGTGCAGATTAAAATACAAGAAAGTATGCATTGGAATAGTGATTTGAAATGGTTTTATTATTTGTTTATTTATTTGTTGTTAAAGCTTCTGTTTTCAGGGGAAGATCCACTTTTTCTTCCTACTCCCTGCCCTGCCCTGCCCTGCTCTTTCAGTGTTGTCCTCTAAACTCATTTTAGTTCTGCTTTAATCATAAGATTTCAGAGGTGAACTGTGAAGAGAAGGTTATTTTCAAAAGTTTTTTTGATATAAAACCTTGATAAATCATAAGAGGTTGTTTAATAAATTGTATGTCTTGAGTTAGTTTCTTTACAGATGATAAAATGACCTGATGCTTGTCAATGTATGGGTTATTTGAGCTTGATTGCTACCGATAAGTTTTATCCAAGTGTGAAGAATTAATTCCTCCAATACAGTCTTATTGAGAAGTTGCTTCTGATTTTAGTAACTTATTTGTGTTTAAGTGTACTAGTTGTCTTCCTGTTGCCTTGTAGATGGAGACTTAGCCCTGCAAGGAAGTATTGGTAGTCTGTCCTTAAGTGACCTTACAGCTCACGGAGAATTTTACAGAGAACGTTTCACTACAAGTGGTGAAGAAGCACTCATTTTCCAAATATATAAGTATGAGTTTAAACCTTCTGTTGTTACTAAATATTAACAAGAGCTCCTGACCCTCAATCTTTTCCTAGCTTCCTCTCTTGCCCTGGTAAAAGAAGTTTTCACTCTGTAGGCTTCTGCTTTTGGAAGCTTGTGGCTTAAATGATAGTTTGAAGATTATTATTCATAAACTCCTGAAATATTTTTTATCTCTTTTGTTCTCCTGCAACCTACATGTTTCATCAGGGAAGAGTAACATTTCTTCCCTCATAAAGCTGTTCTTCAAACTGTTTAGTTGATAGTTTGTTCCTATATAAAATAGTAACTTTTTTTTATTCAAAAAAGTTTTCTACTGATAAAATTCTTTTCTTTTTTTTCCCCCATTGTTTCTTGAATTTAAAATTTGGAGTTACTAGTTTGTTTTTGACATACCATATTCTTCTGCTTAATGTTTCCTCTCTTATTTTTCAAGGTTTTCCTCTCCTTTTGCCCATTAGAATCAATCAAATTAGAAATTGCCTGCTTAGCGTTATGGAATTGCAACATATAGTTGTAGAGATTAGAATTAACATTCTATACTTAAAATTTTTCTAATGTGTTAGGTAATACTTAGAAGTGTCAAAATACTTGAAATTTAGAAAACCTTCCCTTTTCAGATTTGAAATTGGAATTGATTTAGTTGTATTCTGTGAGCCATCAGTTCTCTATTGTTATTTTTGAATGCAAAAACTGAATAACAGGATTTGTGAAATATGATAGCAAAACTTTACGCTTGATCTTTATCATAGATATGGGCGACCAGATCCGTTGCTGCAGAGGGAGTGTGATACTCGCGTTACTCTGCGGATGGCCTCTGTTCAGTATGTGCATACCCAGCGATTCCAGGCAGAAGTGGTATCTTTCATCCAACATTTCACTCAGCTTCAGGATGTCTTGGGGCGCCAAAGAGCAGCAATTGAAGGACAAACAGTATGTCTTCCTCCTGTCCTGCTTTTTTTTTCCCTTACTGCATCAAATGAGGGGTTTGAAATGAAAGGTGGTTTTCTAGTTGGTAGCGAAGAACGATATGTACCTTGTAGTTAAAAGGCCAATTTTAGGGATATTCTGCTGCAATTCAAAATTGTAGAATACCAGACTTCCCACACTACTGAAAATTTTGCTCCCTGGATCTTGTGGTATGGGCTGGTGCAGGTGTCTTCCTGTGTTCATGGTGCTTGAAGAACAGGGTTCAGTGTATGATGTTGCCTATTTCTTCACCATGCAGCAGCTAATTTAATAGTAAGTCTCCTACCTGAGCAAGGAGAACCAAGTGAGAAGTCCTTTTTGCACGTGAGTTTATATATTTGATTAAATGAAATAGCTGGTGGAATGAGAAAACATCCTCTAAAAATCAAATGCTAGACTTTTTTGAAATACAGGAGATAATGAAGCACGGCAAAATTATTATTCTTTTATAACAACTGTTTACAAATGTGTTCTTAAGTATACAGAGATGCCCCAAAAGCCAGAAGGAAACTCCTCCCTGTGAAGTATAAGACTTATTAAAATGAGAGCTGTGTTTTTTTTTTTTTTTTTTCCTGAAAATGTTNAAGCACGGCAAAATTATTATTCTTTTATAACAACTGTTTACAAATGTGTTCTTAAGTATACAGAGATACCCCAAAAGCCAGAAGGAAACTCCTCCCTGTGAAGTATAAGACTTGTTAAAATGAGAGCTGTGTGTTTTTTTTTTTTTTTTCCTGAAAATGTTATTACAGAAAACCAGTACAGAAGAATACTAAAAGGTTAGCAAAAAAGTACAATATATATGTTTGTTCTGATGCCACAAACTAAGTTTTAAAACAAATGTTTTATCTTTCCAGGTAAGAGATAAAGCACAACGAGCTTCCCGAGTTCTTCTTGACATTGAAGCAGGTGCTCCTGTCCTGCTTATACCTGAAAGCTCAAAGTCTAACTATCTCATTGTAGCTAATCTTGGGAAGCTGAAGGTCAAGAACAGATTTTTGTTTGCGGGTATGCCAGGTACCTTCTCATTAAAGAACAAGGTAAAAACAGAACCTTACTTCTGAATTTAGCAGCTGTCAGTTTTACTATTTCTTGTGCATTTTATTTCCATACCAAAATGGTCCATGGCTCGCTCTTATATTTTGCCTCTATATTTAATGCAATTAGTAGTGAAACCCTTTATGCCATCATGTATCTGAAAATGGGGATCTCATCTGCTGCTGATTGTGCCCAGCTGTCCCTTTGGCAGCTGCACCTGAGCTTCCTTTAAGGGACTGGAACAGAGAGGTGGCTGTTTTGTAGAACTTGCTGCAATTTGTCCACCCTGACCACATGGAGTGCAAACCTGAAAGGGGCAAGTTAGAAGGGCTTTCCTCTAATCCTGTTTAGCAGCTTCTTCAGCTTTCCAAAAACAAATTTTCTGCTAGATGAGTAGCAGGCATTGGGGTTTCCTGGCTGAGAGTTGCTGGAATATGTTGGAGAAGAGCATTGTTCTTAATTTTGTTGTTGTTTTATTTTTCCCCTGCTTTCTCCTTTTACTCGATGAAACCAACTGTGTGCCCCTGTGCAAGGTGCAGGAGGGGAACTAGTGTGTATTGCTGTTGAGATATATGACTACAAAACTTGGGGTTAAGAAAATCCATCTTGGAAGTCTTTCTCAATACAGAATTAGCAACAAAATGGCAACAAACTTAGCTCTGTTCTAGAAATTAGCTATTTCCTTCAAAAAGAAAACTTAGGCAGGCTCTTCTACCACTGTGGTTTTGTGGCATGCCTATGCTGTTGTCTTTGAAGTTTGTATTGAAACTCATTTGGCTGTGTTTATGTGACTTGTAGCAAACTGTAAAATGCCGGTGTGGAAATATTTGATGCTATTGATCTTTCAGGCCTATTTTTTTTCCCTCTCTATCTACAGTGTCTTTATTGCAATGTAGCTTTGGATTGTAAGGTTGAGTTGTCCTATGAGCTCTAAAGCTTAAAGATTCAGAAGTAGGGGATTCCCAAATTAATGTTAGGAGATTAAAAGGGTGTGCATAATAATTTTCTTCCAACTTAGAAATACTGTGTTACCTAGCACTGTAGAAATCAGGGGCTTAAAATATTGGATTTCTCTCAGTTTTCATTTTTTTCCTCTGTCCTATGTTTATTTTTGAGGATCTGATTTTACAAGGCAATGCGTACAAGGATCCCATTTTATTTGAGGTATTTCACTTGTTTATAGGAGTGTTCAGGTGCTCCTCATTCATTGATAATTTCTAATTAAAGAAGTTCCTTGAAATAGTAAAGAAGTATGAAATAATAAAAAAGTATGTCTTTATGTAAAGACTTTAAAAAATTCCATAAAAATTGGATTTTTGTTTGTGTTGTGCTCTTTATGCATGTCTGAGGAGCTGCTGCTTTGGGTGTACTGTGTAAATTCATAGATTCATAGGTGACGTGGTATGACTTTTCTTTGCATGTACTTTTCACTCCTGTCTTTGATGCAAGCTAAAATACTAATGTTTTCAAATCTCTAATAATGAAAATTTCTAAACAATTATTAAAATCCGTAATTGGAAACTAAAAGGAAGGTATATGGGTAAGGGTTGTGCTATAATATCAGAGGTTGAGTATGAAATTACGTCAGGAAATCATTGTTGCAATACTGCAGATAGACAGCATTCACAGAGTAAGGAGGCAAGTGGATTAGTAAACACATGATTATTTGCTTGGGCAAATGAACTTCTGTAAAATTGAAATATGAGGTTCGCAAACTGAAAGCAAACTAAGTGTTGAAACTGGCTTTGTGGTATAAAGGTAGTACATATTTTCATTATTTGAAGAAAATCATTCTTTTGCTTGAAAAAATAGCTTCTAAATATTTAGCAATTGTTACTATGCAGAAATATTCAATATCTTGGTGGTCTTACTGCACTGTTTTCCATTAATTTCTTTCTAGGTTGGGGGCTTTTATGCTAAGATTACTCATTTGAAGTTAATTTCTTATTGAAAATCATAAATTTTGAAAAAACTACTGGACAAAATGTTTTAATTTACTGCTAAAGTGAAAGGAAAAGAGCTTGACTATCTTTTGGTAGTGGCAAAAGATTCTGACATTTACGTTAGAAGCTTAGTTTTTTAATGTTGATTGTCAAAGCTTCAGTCTCAGTGCACTGATTCCATAGCGTTAAAGTTAAATAATCATTCTTAATTGTAGATTTTCTTTCATTCAGCAGGATTCAGTTCAGTTTTCATCTCCTTTGGGAACCCCGAAGCACAGCATGAAGAAAAAGACAAGTGCAGATGAATCAAAAATAGTGACAGAAGGACTGTTCATGAAAAAGTCATCAGGAACAAACATTTCTAAGCTGAAGAGTGAGCCTATGCTGAATAGCTTGAGTAAACAGCAAGGACAACAAATAAAATTACCTGTAGTACCAAATCCTGAGAGCCCAGGTATGTGATAAATGCTAGAAGACTTAACTCTTCTTTTAATAAATGTGCAGTATTCATGCTGTATTGCTTTACAGGTATCTTACGTTAGACTGACAACAGACTGAAAAAATAAGGCTCTGGGTCTAAAGGGATTAAAAGTCTAAATAACATATACATAGAAAAGTTGCAGTATTAACTGGTAGGACAGTTAAATATTTTTGCCTTGTAGGAAAATAATGGGTTCATTTTGGGTTATGTGACTTACAATCTTGAGATTTCCTAACTATATGTATAAAGAGTGCAGAAACTTAATTTTCAGAATTCCATTCTCTTATAGAGGTTGTAAGTTCAAAAGGAAATTAGTTTCAAGGCAGGTTTTTTGCAACCTAAAGGATTAGAGTTGTGTAGTTTGGATTCTGGAAGAAAAAAATATGCAATCTTAAGTGCATTTGACGTGCATTTTGTGGACATATAATGATCTAAATACAAATTAACATTTATCCGAGAATAAAGTCAGTATTTTCTAGTTGTAGCTATTAATGAGTCTGTTTAATTAAAAAAAGTAACAATTTCAGAATAATGACTAAACAAGCTGTTTCTAAAGTAAGTTATGTTAGTTTTGTACATACCTTTTACTCTTTTTCTCTTGCTTAATCCTGTGTGCACTTCCAGAGGATCACATCTGCCTCTTAGACTGCATTATGGTTGATCTGCAGGACATGGACATATTTGCTGCACAGAGGTATCAGAGAGAGTACTCTAAACCTGTGGAAAATACGAGTGCAGATTTGACCTTTCCATCCTACTTCGTCAGGCAGATGGGAGGAAGCTTGTTAACAGAACCCTTCAGATTGAAATTACAAGTAGAGAGGAACTTGGACAAGTGAGTTGATGGAAACCTAATCACTTTATGCTGTTTAAATGTTTCTCAGTCTTCTGCATATCTCTATTATATCTTAAATACTATTACAGTACCTTGAAATACTATGCCTTTTTTTCTTTGTTGTAGAGAACTAAGTCATTCAGTTGCAGACATATCAATACATGGCAATCTGTCCTCGGTCCATTGTTCTCTGGATTTGAATAAATATAAACTGATTCGTGGACTTCTGGAGAACAATCTCGGGGAACCTATTGAAGAGTTCATGCGACCTTATGATTTGCAGGATCCAAGAATTCATGTAAGAGAAACTGTGGGTTTACACAGTTGAAATTCTGTATTGGCAAAATTTATCCCCTAAAATTCTAAATAAGATTAATTTTTGTAATAGTTTCAGAAGCACCAAAACTGAATTAATAATAGAAGGTACTTGAAATAATTTGAAATAATTGTTGGCCGTTTTGTGGTGAGGTTTATTTGTGTGATGGTTTGTTTTGTAAGAGATTATTCCAGTTGTAGGCTACAGTTTTTTGAAATGTACTTTTTGTCCAGCATGGTTATTGAAACTTTTATCTCAAGTAAAAATTCTGAATTTAGAAAGGAAAAGTTAAACAGATATTCTTAAAAAAAAAAAAAACATGTTGGTGTTTTCCATTTTCAGACAGTTTTGAGTGGAGAAGTATACACTTCTATGTCTTTTCTCATTGACATGGTTAACGTGAGCCTGGAGCTGATGGATCCAAAAGGAAGAGATGGTTGCAGCTCCTTAGCAAGGTGTGAATTTTCTTTTGTTTCTGAGTAGATCCTCCTAAAGGCTACATTGCTATAAGATTTTAGAGAACAAGTAACATAATAAGTAAAAGTCTAGATTGAAGCAGCATTGCTTGATTGGAGTCCACATTGAGAAGGTTCTATATCAGTGAAAAATATTCTTAAATGAGGGATCAGTTTTACGTCTTAACTTGATATATGTGATTAAAGATGTTAGAGAAAATACATATGTGAATGGTATTAGCTATATATCATGTATACTTCAAGTGACTTATTGAAACAAGTATGTTGCAGGACATAATGCAATGTTTTGCTTTTATTCTCCTAGGTTTGATTTTAAGAAATCGAAGTTGCTTTATGAAAGTTGTTCAAATGCAACAAAATCTGTGAATTTGGTTTCTCATTCAATGATGGCATTTGATACCCGTTATGCTGGACAGAAGACTACTGCAGGCATGCCCAATGTGTTCAACTGCATCTTTCAGTCATCAAAGAACACGAGTAGTCCAGGAGCAATCCAGATCGAATTGCACTTCAGGTTGGTAATTCTGGGAATTTATTTGCTTATTTTTACCCTTTTCCATAACATTTTAAGTGAGCCACAGGTTATGTCCTTAATATAGCTGTTATTCTTGCAAACAAATTTCTTGCTGGCTTTATTTTTAAACTTGGAAGCATTTCTTGCTGTGACCACTGGTACTTGATAGATTGAAGTTTGCAATTCTTGATTAACTGAAAGATGTTATATTTTAGTTTTTTTGCTTCTTCTTTTTTTTTTACTGTAATGGTGAAAAAATAATTTTAGATTAAGTTCTGGCCTGTTAAAATCAGTCATATGAAGGCTGTGCTTTATGTCACTTGTATGTTTGCATGTAGTTGTATTAAAGAATTAATTTCATTATATTCTGGCATAGAAGCCATTTTCCAGTAGGTGTCACTCTTGCCTTTTTGAGAGAATTGAATAAATACAGAAATAGCAATTCTTTTAAACAAACAGTTGTCTTCTGTATTTTCTTTTACATTGCTTTTTCTCATCTAAATCTCATGGAATGCTTAAAAGCATCAAAGTGTGGAAATCCATTTTTTGCTCATTTTAATATTGAAAACAGTGGTATCATAATGTCAAAATGCCACTTTATTCTGCTCAGGGATATCACCTGGTGGAAGGGATATATGTGATATGTCATGCTCACTTCTGGCCAGCCTAACTCAGAGTCAGCTTTCTAACTTGTTATTTTGAGAATAAGTGTGATACATTCTCAAATAGTTGCAGAAACAATGTATTTAAAAAAAGTGGACCATATTTTAGTCCACCAGAAAATTTTGAAGGTGTCTGTTCTTAGAGTTTTTAAGCAAACATCTGTTATATGGTGTTGGAGAATTTTTTAAGTGCTTAGAAAATAAGTTTGCATTCAGAAGGATTTCAGGATTTCCATTTGAATTACCTTAAACTGTGATAGGATTCCGTTTTTAAAAACTCATCCAAAGTTCGCGTGTAACTGCTTGATCCAGTGTCTGCCCAGAGTGGAGGTTAGTTTGCCAAATAAAGCCTGATCTAGTTTGAGTGATGTGGTTCCTTCCCTATTCTTCTCTCCATAACTGCGATGCCTTTAAACTACAGCCACATAAGCATGTGTTACATTTTTACTGATGACAGCATCATTGGCACTAGATACAAGCATTTGCACAGCACAGTGATAGTGTTATACTGGCTCATTCCTTTTGGAAATATTCTGGAGAACTAGACTACATTAAAGAATTTTCCTGTTACTTTTTTTTTTTTATAAGGATTATTTTCTGATTTGCATGACCAAATATAACTGCTAGTCCAGGTTATAAAGTCAAACACTTTTATCCCTCTTAAAATACGNGTGTTGGATATAGAATTGTTTCATAGTATTTAAGCATGTGGATTATTTTCTGATTTGCATGACCAAATATAACTGCTAGTCCAGGTTATAAAGTCAAACACTTTTATCCCTCTTAAAATACGATGCTTAAATGTTCAGAAAGAGTAGCATTTTTTCTGAATGACAAAGAAGCTTCCTGTGCTACAAATGCTATCAGGGTGTGAAAGGAAACACGCTGTATGTCTGATCTTTCAGAGGGGCATGAAGCCAGGTTCAAATTTCACATGTTCTACATCAGATTTTGATACTGAACAGATGTTTTTAAAAAAGTTTTGAGTTTTAAGAACTGACATTTTCTGAATTACTAATCTTCATATATGAAGATGCTTTTATAAGTAAATTTCTTGTTGCATAGGGTCTTTCAAATTCGTTTCTTATAGCATGATAGCTTAGAAGCACTTAAGGCTTCTTGGAATAGAGATCAGTTAGGTTACTGTGTGTACAACAAGTTGAATTTCCATCTGTTTAAACAAATGAACAAACAAAAAAACCCAACTAGGTACACTTCGTTTAGAGAGTATTCTATAAAGTTCCATGTAGTTCTTACTTGCCAGATACTAGGAGTTTTCTGAAAAGAATATTGTGAAAAACAGATTGTGAAAAATGTAAAATTCATGTTCTCTTAATTCCCATTCTCTTAATAGGTCTACCAAGGACTCTTCAAGTTTCACAGTTGTTCTGAACAACCTTCGTGTGTTTCTAATATTTGACTGGTTGTTACTTGTTCATGAATTTTTATATACTCCTGGGGATACCAAAAAACGAGAAAATCCCCTTCCTTCCCGGCAACGAAGTTGTAGCAGTGAAACAGCTGTAGTTCCAAAAACAGTGAAAAGTGGAGTTGTTACAAAACGTTCATCTCTACAAGTGTCTACAGAAAAACAGCTGGAAGTTAAGGTCAACGTGACAGGTAAAGGCATTGTTTTCTGATGGTGTCTCTAGGTACTTCTTTGTTTAAAAGCCATTTGCTAGTTAAAACAGGTTCTTTACTCCTGACAGATATGCTTGAAACTAATGGCATTTTAGATTTCGTTGTAGTTTTATTTATGATCTTATTTTTTTCAGGAACTGAGTTTGTGGTTGTTGAAGACATGTCTTGTTTTGACACCAATGCAATTATTTTGAAAGGGACTACTGTTCTCACGTACAAGCCAAAGTTGTTGGATCGTCCTTTCTCTGGTAGTTTGTTTGGCATTGAGGTAAGAAAAACTATCCATTCTTTTATAAAATGTCTAAAATGAGATTAACTAATGAGGGTAGTTCACTATTAATATTTAGTTTGAAAGCCATGAGTGCAACCTCTTCTACTGCTGCAGTAATCCAGAGATTTTATTTTAAAGTCAGTCAGTTCCCAATTTAGCTAGTAGCTTGGATAGCTTTTTTTTTTTTTTTCTTTTTCTTTTTTTTTTTTTTTGCATGCAAGAATAGCTGGATAATGGAGTACACTGTCTGGAAAAACTTCTAGTTTTTCCCTGTCTTAAAGTTTATAAAGAAATTGTCCATATAGAACAACGGTTTATGTTGTTTTATGCTAGGTACTCTTTCACTTCAGGGTTTTTGTCGGGTTTATTTTCTCAAATTCTAATATTTTTTTTTCCTTTGGTATTTCTAATTAATTAGGTTTTTTCATGCCGATTAGGAAATGAGCAGGAGACTGCACTGTCAATTATTGATCCAGTACAAATTCACATGGAACTTGTTGGGAATGCTTCCTACCCAAGTGGTTCTGGACTGCTGGATGCTTTCAACAGTGAGGATTTTCCTCCTGTTTTAGAGGTAATATAAGCGACTGAGCAAGACGATGTGCAATAAAGAATAATGGATAGTTTTCTTGCAGAGATACTTTTTTAGCCAAAGAATTAAGTGGAATATGTTCAAATGTATGAGAAAAGGTTGATTCGATCAGACAGGAAAATTCAAATAAATGAGTGTGGAAAAAAGTGCTTTTACTGGTGAGGAGGGAGTGCTTTCTGGAATATATTACAGAAATGAATAGGGGAAAGAATAAGTACACTTACTTTCTGAAGGAAAGAAATAAATCATATTTTCCATATCTCAGTCTTTATTAATGATTAAAATATATGTAGGGGTTCTTTTTTACAAAAGCAGAACAATACCTAAAAGTGTGTGTGCGTGTGTGTGTGCATATATGTGTGTGTGTGTATATATATAATGTATATATATGTGTGTGTATATATAGTGTATATATATTTGTGTATATGTAGTGAAAAGAGTTTTTTCTCCGGGACTCCATTAGGAAATAGTAATGGAAGTTTAGTAATTCTACTACTGAAGCTTTAAAACTCAACATCATCATATATAAATACAAAGTGCTGGTCTCCTTTTGGGAAATGTTTTGTTATTATTTACAGTATAAAAGAAAAATGTGTAGAAAAGAACAACCTAATCTTATCTTTTTCTAAATTTTCATTTAGATTCAGTTGCAAGCACTGGATATCAGATTGTCTTACAATGATGTTCAGCTGTTTTTGGCCATTGCGAAGTCCATTCCTCAACAGACCAGTGCAGCTGTGTCCGACTCCACTGTACTGGTTGCTGATAGTAGTACTAGTCATTCTAGTTTAGTATCAGTCAATGAAACCTCCTCCTTGACATGTGAAAACAAAGAGATGTCCAAACGTGCATTGGATCCTGTTCTCGGTATGTTTTCAACAGTCACAATGACACCTTTTTATAACTGAGAGAAATTAAAAAAAAAAAAATAAAACTAGTTATGTAAATAACACTAAAGGATTTATGGTTCCCTAATTGTTTAATTGTAGAAGTACAGCTGGCTCGCCTTCAGGAGCTGGGATTCGGTATGGAAGACTGTCGTAAAGCTCTTTTGATCTGCCAAGGTAACCTGTAATTTTTAGCTGGCCTTTCACATTACCTGTGTTTTCTAACCTGTATTATCTGAACTCTCAGATGGTAACATACTTGATGTATGGACAGTATTTCTTCTCTACTTTGGCTAGTGCATCTTTTTAAGCATTCTCACTTCTATTTTCTGCTGCTCTGTGTAGTTAATCCCTTTTTGGTCACCTAACATAAAGAGTTAGGCCATACATTCAAAATGTATGTCTCTTCAGATTGTTATGTTAGTATCCCTTATTTGTAGTGCAATGAACTAACTTCCTACTAAGGTAGGAATACTCTGCTACTTGGTTCTGCACACACAGGCACCCCTTACCACCAAAATTTTCTTTTTTTCCTTTTGAAATGAATCTTTTTTCAGTGATTTTTTTTTACCTCTTTCATTTTCCTTCTTCGAATCATGTATTTTATTACTACTTCATGCAAAAAAAGGGAAGCTTTCAAGCCTAACATTCTTTAACATTGTCATGTTCCAATCTCCTCATTTATAGATATTCCTAATATTAATACAGATACACGTTATGTTGTTATTCAGTTTACAGCTTTAAAGAAACTTCCATATTTTTAGAGAGCAGTTGTATTTATAATTTCATTGTATTTGTTTTGTTAAATAGAGCTCATTAAATACTGTTTCTGTGTTCTGCTGTACTTTTTAGGGGAGACAATTAATTTGGTTTTATATTTTTTTACAATGAGTACTCTTCACTGGAAAAGTAAGAGATATTGCTTCATTTTGTCTTATAAGGTGAGCTGAAAAAAGCAGCAAGTTGGTTATTCAAGAATGCTGAACCTTTGAAATCAGTGTCACCGACATCTGGTCGCGATAGTGGGACTGTACCTTTTCAGTTCATCTCTGGAGTGGAAATAAAAGCAGAAAATATATGTATTTGCTTTATTGATGACTGCATGGACTGTGATGTTCCCCTTGCTGAGTTAACCTTTTCACGTGAGCATCTTTTTTTTTATTGAATTACTGTCTGTCAGTACACAGTGTCAGTTGTTCTTTGAGGAAGCAGACTTCTGCTTCCCTAAAAATAGCTTGCTTTTTGGGTGATAAAGGAGTTCATTTGAATTATTTATGGAAAAGGGGGTTAGGGAAGAGAGTATTGTGTGTGTGTTTGAGTGCGTGTGTTTTGTGTTTTGTAGTTGTTATTTTTAACATTATTAAAGTGTTCTTTTTTTATGCATAGGTTTGAATTTCCTACAGCATTTGAGAGCCAACCCTGAAGGCTGCGCTCATTTTACGCTCTCTGGAGATTATTATAACCGTGAGCTTTCAGGTAAGATGATAATATTTAATGGACGGAGAGGAAGAAATAGATTACTGATATAGAAGTTATATTGAAATTATTTTACATTGAGTGGCATGTCTTTGGATTGTCCCTTTATGTAATTATCTGTCTTGTTACCTGCCTTTTTTTGATATTTCTTTGATACACCCAGTTCATTATATATTTCAGAAAAAAAGCATATGATGATGTAGGGAATTAGGTTGAAGACAATGGATATGCTTAATGAGACCGTTGTAATTTTTATTTCATTTAAAGGACACCAGGGAACCTAAACTCGTAAGTCAGCAACTGATAAACAAAATAATTTAGCTGTGTGTTTTCTGTGAATTAAGAAACAATTATTTTTTTCTTACAGAATTTATAATAACAAACACAGGAATTATCTGTCAATAATCAAGTAATCTTTATATTAAATCATATTATTAGATTTTCTGAATAGCTTTTATGTCTTTTTTGATGCTGAATGGTAGGCATATGCATTTATTGCTGAATTATTTAAAGTTTTGTAATGTATTTTTAAATCCCTTAAAGAAATTTTAGTTCCAGTTGCATCACTTCAAAAATTTTCCAACACATTTTTTCAGGGTTAGGATATTTCTGCAAGGTTGTACGTAGTGTATACACTAGCACAAACAGAGGAGCTGGGGTACCTCATTATTAGCTAGTAAATTAAATCTGTAGGTTTACAAGTTCATCTTGAATGCAGATTGAAAGTAAAATATCTCATTATTAAAGCTGCATTCTTAAGCCCTCAAGTATACAAACAGCATTCCAGCATGGCCTTCAGACGTGTAATACATGTGGTGTTTTCTATTTATTCTCAGGCTGGGAACCATTTATTGAGCCGTGGCCGTGTTCAGTTTTTTGGCAACAACAAGCTTCGAGCCGTCTCCACCCGTCCCGACTGAAGCTGGAAGTGAAGGCTAAACACCGTTTGGACGTAAACATTACGTCTGTCTTCATAGGTGTGTGGGAAGATTGCCAGGGAAATCATTATAGAAATGTCTATCATTTCAGTGTATTAAAAATGAGACACTAACTGAGTCCTGCCGGTGTCCTATGGATGAGGAGAAGGGAGACTGGGCATAAGCCCCTAGATTCTTAAGATGATATTGTACACAGGTGTGCATTTAGGCAGCCTGTATTTTATCATACGTTGCGGAAATGTAAAGGCTTGAGATACATATTTTAAAATGTAGTAGGAAATCTTTTCCTTGCCATATGAATTATATCAAATTCATGTTACTTGAAATTCATTTTTAATCAGAAACACGTGTTCTGTACTTTACAGTTCTTCAAAAATATTTCGATAAGCTCATTGATTTTGAGTACACTGACAGTCATAGTGGGAAACTGCTCATTCAGTTCTGTGATCTATGAACTGAGTGGTCAGTTCCTACCTGGGNGATTCTTAAAATGATATTGTACACAGGTGTACAAGGCTTGAGATACATATTTTAAAGTGTAGTAGGAAATCTTTTCCTTGCCATATGAATTCTATCAAATTCATGTTACTTGAAATTCATTTTTAATCAGAAACACGCTTTCTGTACTTTACAGTTCTTCAAAAATATTTCGATAAGCTCATTGATTTTGAGTACACTGACAGTCATAGTGGGAAACTGCTCATTCAGTTCTGTGATCTATGAACTGAGTGGTCAGTTCCTACCTGGGGAGATGAAATTCCTAAGAATGGAAAGAGGTTTTCTTTTCAAAGACACTGCTCTGATTTCATGAGCTATTATTTGTCTTTAGAATATCTTTGAATCTTAACAAAAGCAATGAGGTAAAACTTGAAGCAAACTTGCCTCACCATGAAAATGGAATAATTTTAGCTTCATAAATTTAACATACTTCTTAATTACTGGCACATTAACAAACACTTACTGGCTCTGCTTATATTTCTCCAGAACAGTACACAAGTACCAAACAGTCGTGGATGGAAGATTACTGTAAACAGGACAGAGAAGTAAATGTGATCAGTTCAGAAGATTGGATGGGTTCTTCTGTGGATCCACCGTGTTTTGGCCAGAGTATGATATTCACTGTTGCACTACTTTATTTGAAACACTCCTGACACATATAGATATTTTTCTAATGTATTACAAACATATAAGTATTTGCTGCTTGCAGTACATTGGTAAAGACATTTGGCCAAAAAGTTGAAGACAATAGTTTTTCTTTTATGTGACAGTAAGGATGGGAAAAATTTTCCCTATCCTTCCCAATTAGGAGGATGGTAACTTCTAACATAACATGACTGGAGACAGTTAACAAACAGCTTTGCATTCATATTTGTGTGCAGAAGGTGTTCTTTTAGAAGCACTCAAGTAGGTAAACCTTTACTAGCTGCTCACGCTTCCTCCCTACCACCAAACCTCAAAGACTTTAATGATTTAATTTCTGGGGGAAAAAAAAAGTCATTATATTAGTGAAACAATTCTCTAAGAGCTCATGGTAGGTAGCAGTTCTCGCCTTTTTTTCTAGTCCTACCTCTCTAAGAAGTTTTAGCAGCTTACGTTGCAGCATAGGATAAGCAAGTGGATAGACACTCATACACTGGATGCATGATGCTGACTGTCTATATCTTTCCTGATGCATGAACCTTATGTTTATATATCTACATTTTTTTCTTACCTGCTAACTTTGTCTTTCCTGTCTGCCAGGCCTTCCTCTTGTCTACCTTAGAACTAGGAGTACAGCCAGTTTGACTAACCTAGAACATCAGATCTATGCTAGAGGTACTGTAAAGCAGAGGGAGATGAAAAGGTTTTCTTCCCTGGCTTGGGAAGCTCTTATACAATAAATAGCATTGTATTTGTGACTTGCCAGTAAATTGGCTTGTGTGAAAACAGCTGCTCTGCTTTTAAGTTGCTTAACTTAAATCCTGTCTTTCATCTTGTCTGTCTTTCATGCTCCTCTATGGGCCCTCAAGAAAGAAGGGAGCATTATAACTAATTTTGTGTGAGAAAATCAACTGTCGTTTTGAGGCAGGGTTGTGAACTGGTAAATACTCAATGTCCATTTTCTACAGAGGTGATACAGTGTAAAAATAGCTCAACGAGTGCTTTAAATTTTATATTCTAAAAAGATCTAACAGTATTTTCAATATATGTACTTATGCTTGGATCAGCATTCATATTTAGCTGTTTAAAACTTCAGAAGCAATTTAATCTGTCTTCAGTGAGCCTTAATAAATAAGGCCTTCTTCATATATTTACTGTTATTTGTTTGTTTTATATTTGACACCACTGTCTGTAGGCAAAACTATCCAGTTTAAAGTTTGGTTTTAGAATTTGTGGCAATATGGAAAAGAAATTGGCACACTTATTAAACATGTTTTCTGCGTAGAAATGCTGACAAATAAAAGGAAGCAAAAGCTTTCTATATATCTAAACTTGTGACTGGTTTATATTGCACTTTGCAAATGTTTGTGCTGGGTGGTATGCAGACAGTTCATAGTCACTAAACTTAAAAAAATGAACTGAGAAGAGAACAAATTTAAATCTCCACCAATAATGTAAGCAATATAGTAATGTGATGTAGACTTGAAAGCAAGTTGAATGTGATCAACTGTAACTCCCTCAAAAACCTAACTGCCCACCTTGTCTCTCCTTCCTTGCTCCTATAAGTTTCTTCTAAAGTTACTGTTAATTAACTGCATGCTCCCACAGGATGAGTGTGTCTCAGAACATGACATATTTTAACTTATCAGTAACCTTTAGAGTGAGAGCAAATAAAAGCTGTAGAATATATTTAATTCCTTTTTCATACCTTTCCGGCAAGTGTATGAGTTATTGAGTCAGTCTTCTTCCTGTTTCAGAAAGATAGGTGCATTTATGGAGCAGGTATTTATCTTTTATAAGTAATTTGGCAAGTCCAAACACAGCATTTTCATTGATATAAAGTACTACAATAGGGGTGAGTAGAATAACACTTGTGTGCTTTTTAATATTGTGTACTTGAAAAAAGTCAAATGCAATAGGTATCCTTGTGTTCCTTGTATCACATTTTGCAGTTCCCAGCATTTTAACAAATGAGTTTACTTAAAATTGCATTCGGATTGCATTTATACTTCAGACCTTTCTTTAGCAGGCTTTATCTTCTGTAGGAGGATGTTTCTACATTTCAGCCTTAAGAATCAAAATTACACTGAAGGGGGGTGTACTGAGAACTCTGAATTCATCCCATGTAAAATAGTAATATAATAAAATTATTGTTGATTTTATTTTGCTGTTTTTACCTTTTTTTTTTTTTTTTTTTTTTTTGAGTTAGTGCAGGTTATGGTTCATCATCCATTGTGTCTTCATACTACATCAGCTTTTAAGGAATGCTTCTCATAACTGTTTTGACATGTCTTTATTCTGCTTTATAGCTGAAATGAAGACCCCAAAACGTAGGCAGCCATTTGTGCCATTTGCTCTAAGAAACCATACTGGATGCACTCTGTGGTTTGCCACTCTAACTACAACCCCTACTCGGTAAGAAGGTATTTTGAGATCCCTTGGACAATATTTGGCAGGCTTCTATGTTCCAAACTCCATTGTCTTCAATTCTTTTGTTGATTTTGTGGAGGAACATAGGCAAGTAATTCTTGGTGTTTTCTTTGGGAGTGAGATTTTTTTTTTGAGACCAAAGGGGATTCGAAAACCACTTGGGGATATACATCATGTGATATGTTAACTGTAGGGTTCTGTGGACTNGTAATTCTTAGTGTTTTCTTTGAGAGAGAGAGAGAGAGATTTTTTTTGAGAACAGAGGGGATTCGAAAACCACTTGGGGATATACATCGAGTGATATGTTAACTGTAGGATTCTGTGGACTGGGATATGCTTAAAAAATGTTACTTTAAGTAGTTACTTTGTTCATAAAATACTATGTTTCGCTTTTACAGAGCTGCACTGTCTCACAGTGGGAGTCCAGGTGTTGTTCCTGAGGAAAATGGGACATTCCTGGATGATGCTCATAATGTCAGTGAGTGGCAAGAAGTTATCACGGGGGAAGAGGTTCCATTTGAATTTGAAGCCAAAGGGAAACTCAGACACAGGTAAAGGAACCAAGTTGTGAGATGTATTTTGACACACTGGCGTGGAACTCAGGATGATAATTGTGAGGATGCTGGCAGATACCAAAATTAAAAAACAGATTTTATTCACCTTTTAATATTTTGTCTTTAAATAGTGAAAACTTGAGTAGAGGGGAATTATTAATGGGCTAGTAAAAAGCTTATATTAATGTAAGCAGGAGCAGTTCATAAGTGTGAGTTCTGATCACCAAAATCTTGTAGAAAAATTTAGAGTAGAGTTTCAACTGCAAATCATATGTCTTTTTTTATAGAACTATGGTTTGTGGGAGATTTTGGTGGTTTGAGCATGTTGTGTTATGTGTACGTGAGTATGTGTTAAAGACTGATTAATAAATATTTAACTTGTTTTGTATGGTGGATTCTATCTCTTAGTTATGAGAACTTTTTTTTATATTCACCAGGGAAGTCGAAACATTTAAATAAAAGTAAAATGATTTCTGCTTTTATCCATGAAAACAAAGAAGCAGAGGTGTTTCCCATTTAATTAGTGAAACTCCTTTTCCTTAATACAGAGGATGTACAAAATACTGTGTTTGGAGTTTACAATGAAAGATAATGGCTAATAATAATTTAACTTCATCTAAACTAATAGGCACACCCATGACCTAAGAATTCATCAGTTGCAAGTCAGAGTAAATGGCTGGGAAGAAGTCAGTCCAGTATCTGTAGACAAAGTTGGAACCTTCTTCCGATATGCTGCACCAGACAAGAACACGTCGTCTTCTACAGTAAGTTCCAATTTTGAGTATTAATTTTATTGCAACATGTAATTTTAGAGTATTTAGAGGTTTCTGCAGGACTTTGATCTTAAAGCGGCTGCAGTTTTAGATTTGTCTCCTTTCCAGTTAGCTCACTACCTAGCAATTTTATACGTAACAAAAATATGAACAAAATAATATCTGAGTTAGCTGGTACTTAGTCAGAGCTTTTAATGGCAAAACTATTTAATGGCAGTACGTTAGGGACAAGGCAAGGGGAGATTCAACTAGTGAACATCTGATATGTGGAAAATATCAGAAAGGTAAGCAAAAGTATTTTGAGGGTTGTTCTGCCATGGTGTTCTGCACTGCAACTCACAGTAACAATGAAAAATGATCACTTGTAATTTTTATTTTTTGTTAATTTTTCTCCCAGGTTGGAAGCCCAATAAGTAGAACAAATATTATACATCCACAAGTCTATGTAAGTACACATTTGCACTTTTTCAGAGGCTGTAGCATAATTCTGCATGTGAGCCGGCTTTCTTCTTCTTCTTTCTCTTCACTAGAATTGAAAGAAAAGTAAAGCAAAGGAAAAGCAGTTTCCAAATCAGAATGATTGCTTACCATGACTTAATATTCTTCATCAATATAAATGAGCGTTTGGAGAATGGGTCTTAAATTTTCCCGTTTTTTGAAATTCTTTTACATATCTTCCAGTTTTCTTCATTGCCACCAGTTCGTGTGGTATTTGAAGTTACCATGGAAGGTAGCGCTCGGAAAGTGATAACTGTGCGCTCAGCCTTGATTGTAAAGAACAAGCTGGAAACACCAATGGAGCTAAGACTAGATAGTCCTTCTGCTCCTGACAGTAAGTGTTATAATATGTTCATTCCATACTGTAAGAAATCTTTAGTTACCTGTACTTTTTTTTGTATGCAGATGCTGTCTTTGAGAACTAGTCTTGTAGGTTTCAAGTGGATGCAACAGGGCAGTCTGGAAATGTAGTTATATACTGATAATATACTTGAAATATAATGAAAGCAGTCTTGTCAGAATAGGCATTTTTAACTAAACCAACCTAGAAAACAAAAATTGAATTCCAGCAAATTTTTAATCTGTTTTAAGTCCAGATTTATAGCTCTGGATTTTTTTGCTGCCAGATTTTTAACAGGACTTGAAAACTAGTCTGGGCTTTGAAATACATAGAAGTAGCTAGTGTTTTACTATAAAATGAAATTTGAAATTTGTTGCTTTGAAGTTTTAGGACATGTATTATTTTAAAAAATATTATGGCCCTTTTCAGCAAAGAATATGATTTGATGCATTTATTTTTTGTTTCGTTGCAGAACCTGTAGTCCTTCCAGCAGTTATGCCAGGAGATTCCTTTGCTATTCCATTACATCTTACATCTTGGCGTCTGCAAGCCAGGCCAAAAGGAATGGGAGTCTTTTTCTGTAAGGCTCCAATTCATTGGACTAATGTTCAGAAGACAGCAGAAGTATGTAGCAGTAAACGAGAGTGCCATTCGATGGAGTCTGAAAATAGCCGATTTTTTAGGTAATAAAAACCTAAATATTTTTCTAAAACTGTGTTTTCTTTTTCTGATATTGAAACAATTAATAGAAAACAAGATATTTGGAGATAAAAACTTCCAAAACTTTAATGTGGTGAACATACTGTTCTTATCAGTCCTCTTGATGATATAGCATGAAATGAGGCTTAGTTCAATGCTCAGTTATTCCATGTGGTTTTCTGTTTTATTTATTTTATTTTAATATATCCATCTCTCTTCATAGGTTTTGTGTGGCCATAAAGAAAGAAAACTATCCAGATTATATGCCCTCCAACATATTTTCTGACAGTGCTAAACAGATTTTCAGACAGCCTGGGCATACAGTTTATCTCTTGCCAACTGTCGTAATCTGTAACTTGCTGCCTTGTGAACTTGAGTTTTATGTTAAAGGAATGCCAATTAATGGGACACTAAAACCTGGCAAGGAGGCAGCATTGCACACAGCTGATACGTCGCAGAACCTTGAGCTTGGTAAGGTGCTTTTATAGGTATCACAATACGAGTAGATTTGAAAGTTAAGACAAAAAGACCAAGTGGTATACTGATTAGAAGCCCAACATTCTGTCTGTTCTGTTTTAGGGGTATTGCTAGAAAACTTTCCAATTTGCAAAGAGTTGTTGATTCCTCCGGGGACACAGAACTATATGGTACGAATGCGATTGTACGATGTCAACAAACGTCTGCTAAATTTGACTATAAGGATCGTATGTCGAGCAGAAGGGTCTCTAAAAATATTCATTTCAGCACCATATTGGTTAATCAACAAAACAGGTACACTTATAGTATTTGTTTTTGTAAATTTACGTTATGTTCTCTTGTAAATATATACTGAACTTGGAAATGAAGGTTTCATTTAGCATGTTGATTTGTTTTCTAGCCAAATGGAGCGTTACAAAAACACTGAAGAGAAATAAAACTTTCAAGTGTGATGATTTGAATACCAGTAGATTTTTTTTTTTTTAATGAATGTTATAACAGATCACAGATACTTAAAATTACAGATTTTAGAACTTAAGCTAATTAGCAGACTTAATCACTTTAAATAAATCAAAATAGGATAGATGACTTAAAAATGTACTTTTCAAAGACTGAAATACTTTCGTAGAATCATTATGGTTGGAAAAGATCTTGGAGATCGAGTCCAAGCAGAAAGCAACAGGTCTTGAACCATAACTAAATTGCAGTTATTCTCTGTTCGTATGCATTGGTACTGTCAGAGCTACGATAATGCCTTTTCTGCATGAAACAAACTTCATGGCTTGCAGCTGTAGCAACTTTATCCCTTAGGCAAGTTAGACAAAAAATGAGACAGAATGCATGCAAACTAGTGGTTAATCTGGCTGAAATATTTTGGTGGTTCTTTAATTTGAAGTAGCTTTTACAATTCCCATTTCAGATATGAGTGAAGTTTAAGTGAAGTTTGACATTTTTGTGTGTGTATGTTTGCTTAAAGGATTACCACTTATCTTCAGACAAGATAATGCAAAAACAGATGCTGCAGGTCAGTTTGAGGAGCACGAGCTTGCCAGAAGCCTCAGCCCACTTCTGTTCTGTTACGCTGACAAAGAGCAGCCAACCTTGTAAGTAACATTAAGAAAAGAACAGAGAGGGGGAACTTTGCGAAGTGTGAAAGTAACTGTCAGGACATCAGTCCTGATATTTCAGTATGAATATCATGTAGGAAAACCATTTCGCTCTTAAGATGACCTGTTAAGTAACTACATTTTTAAATATTGAAATGAGTATTTGGGGTATTTAGGCATTTGCTGCTGAAAACTGGTTGGCTAAAATGTGTCTGCAAGCTGCTTTGATTTTGTTGTATGTGTTTTGAACTCCTGTGTCTTTTTCCAAAGAAAATCTGTAATCATTGTAAAGAACTTTATAAAGTTGTGTAAATTACTTCAATTGAGATTTTTTAAAAAGGTAAAAAAATATGTATTTTTAAGTATACTGGTGTTCTTCTTAAACCTGTGTATGTTTTATTATTATTATTAGCATCATATTGGTACCTGAATCCTTCATTTAAATCAGTAAATTGTTGTGTTTTCTTCTTGTTCTTAGTTGTACAATGCGGATTGGAAAAGGAATTCATCCGGAAGGCATGCCTGGCTGGTGCCAGGGATTCTCCCTGGACGGTGGTAGTGGTGTAAGAGCCCTTAAAGTGATCCAGCATGGAAACAGACCAGGCCTCATTTATAACATTGGTATGTGCTGATGGGAGTATTTAAAAAAAAAAAATGGTAAAACTTGCTAGCACGTAGTATTAGTGACACTAGAAACAGAAAAAAATACAGGAAAGAAGGTTTTTGAGGGTCCAGAGGAAAATGTTGAACAAAGTAGTATGTTAAGCCTCCTAGGTGTTATTCTAACTTTTAAGTCTTTATTTCAAATTTCAAGAGCTTAAAAATAAGTATTGATTTTTTTTTTTTTTTTTTCTTTTTTCCCCCCTCCATTTCATCATTGTTTGTCTTAATAGGCTAGTATATGCCAGGAACACAACAGAAAGAATGCTTTTCAGGAACCCATTAAAGAGGAAAAAAAAATCTTATATGAAATGTATTTAGGCCAATATGTCTTGTTTTCATTTGTAAGTAACAGCTTTATTTTTAACTTTTTATTGCTAGGTATTGATGTTAAAAAAGGCAGAGGCCGTTATATTGATACTTGCATGGTAACATTTGCACCCCGCTACTTGTTAGATAACAAATCGACCTACAAGCTTGCCTTTGTTCAGCGGGAATTTGCCAGAGGTCAGGTAAGATGATTATTTCTACCCAGGAATTGCATGTGCCTGTGTGAATGCACACACATTTTCCTTTCAAAAGGAAAAATGCAAATAAATTAATGACATTAGGGAAGTTGATTCAGGTTTTCTTAACAAATACTTTGTGTTCGTGTTTATTATCCTTTGGCCATGTTAATGTTTGGGTTTTTTTTTTTTTTTTTTTTAATGATACCAGTACTTGCTTAGAATAGATGAATGTGGAAGACCTACTCTTATTTTTCCTGTTTTGTGATACTTGGTAAATGTTTTTATTTTTGTCTACAACTCAAGGGAGCATTAGTGCTACTACACCACATATAGCTAGTCACAGCATTTTTCTAACCAAGAAGAAACAATATACTTTAAACTATTGTTTAACAAGTATGTGGGTTATACTGTATTCTTTAACATTTAAAAGGTGTATTTACTTACCAACTTCTGTTATAGGGAACTTCCAATCCCGATGGCTATATCTCCACGCTTCCTGGTTCCAGCGTTGTTTTCCACTGGCCACGTAATGATTATGATCAACTTCTGTGTGTGCGCCTGATGGATGTTCCAAACTGCATTTGGTCTGGGGGCTTTGAGGTCAACAAAAATAGCTCCTTCCATATTAATATGAGGTAGCTGCTGCATGTAAATCTTCTGCAACGTATTTCCATTTTCTAATATAAACTGCTGTTTAACACTTCAGACTTCTGCAATTCAAATCAACAACATTCCTCACTTGTTTTTCTTCTTTAGGGACACTTTGGGAANTGTATTCCCATTTTCTAATATAAGCTGCTGTTTAACACTTCAGACTTCAGCAATTCAAATCAACAACCTTCCTCGCTTGTTTTTTCTTCTTTAGGGACACTTTGGGAAAATGTTATTTCTTAAGGGTGGAAATTACTCTCCGAGGAGCCACCTATCGCATTGCATTCAGTGACACAGATCAGTTACCGCCACCTTTTCGCATAGACAATTTTTCTAAGGTAAAGACCAAAAAATCTTTTTTTTTTTTTTTAAAGAAAAATAGCAGCTCTAATTTTAAGTAAGAGATGCTGACTAGCTTGCATAGTGAAATAAAGTAAAAATATCTGTAGCAAAATATTTTCATGTAATAATTGCTTTATGTATTAGTATATAGTATTTTGAGCCCTGGATAATGGCTAAAATCAAAAGCTGTACTTGTAAGAATGAATGAAAGAAAGTGCTCATGAAACTCAGGGTGGGCTTGGTAGTGAGGTGAACACACTTTAGTCATTACCTGTTAAAAAGTGAGCAAATGATATCAAAAAAACTTATTGCTAAAGAATTTCTATATTAAATTAAATACTCTTTCATATCTGTTACAGGTGCCAATTGTTTTTAATCAGCATGGTGTTGCTGAGCCAAGACTCTATACAGAAGTGAAGCCCATGACCTCGCTGGATTATGCATGGGATGAACCTATTCTTCCACCTTTTATAATGCTGACAGTTAAAGGGGCAGGCTCCTCAGAAATCGTCTGTAGCATGAATGACTTTCAAGATAGCAAGCAGCTTTATTATGAAAACTTCATCTATATTGCTGCTACGTATACCTTCTCAGGGTAATTCCTTTTATATTGCATTAAAATGTCTTGCATGCTCATTGTGTTCTTTAGGCTGTAAATCATTACTCTCTTAACAGTTGACATTTTACACATTTTTCGAGGTATTTCAGATGCAGCTAAAATTTTACCAAGCTCTAGGTAGTGGAAGGAATGCCAAAATTCAGAAGAACCTAGGAAATTGTGTATCTTGTCACAAAGTTGTATATCTTTGTTGTATCTTTTTAGCTGTATAGGAGCAGTCTGTCACCATTCCTTTTCTCACACAATGAGAAAGATTTAACATGTGGCATCTGCAGTGACTCCTTTAGAAGAGCAAAGATACTAAGGGTCTGGTTTGAGAATTTGATTTCATTTGGTGGATTGAGAGCACTGTCCTACAGGACAACGATTGTCTATGTGATCTGCCTGTGATTTTTCAGCTTGCACAGTTTATATACTAATGTAAACAGTTATAAATATATATATATATGCTCTATTCTTTTCCTTAGTATAACGTAGAATTTTTTTACTGACTTCATAGAATTTGATTGTTAAGTCCCTTCTAGCAGTAAGAAGTCAAACTTCTTTTAAAAGTATATTTAAATGGAGAGCTTACACCAGTAAGTCCATATATACAGGTAACTATATATAAATAACAAGGGAAAGTGATGTAAGCAATTGTTGGATTTGACTATAAGGTAAGAATAAGTTTCCTTGGTTGATTTTTGATAAGAGTTCTTGATGATCTAGCCTACAGGAAACAGCTGTACGACCAGTTGCTACAAATAAGGATGCTGCATATGCAGAGCTTGTCCTTGATGTTTCTCCAAAGACACAACGAGTTGTGCTGAAAAAGAAGGTACCAAACTGAATGTGCTGGAAAAAGGAAGAAGAGGGAGGAAAAAAAAATTAGTTTTCATGATAACTTTTAAGGGTAGAGTCAGAGATGCATCTGAAAGGACAAGTTATTAACAGTTCAGGTTTCTTTAATTACAGTGGTGATTCATATGAACATGAGTGTTCTTGCACCATTAGTACTCAAGGGATTGATTCAGGGAAAGGTTTAGTTACCTTTAACCCAGTAAACTTGAAAGTGTGACAGCAGCGAAACTGTCTAAGAGCACGGACAGAGCCACCCATAAACAAATATTTGGGAATACTGGAATGTACGGTTTGCAATTAAGTGGGGAAAAATGTCCCCACTTTTTTATGAGCAAACTTCCAGGTTAGTACTTTGAAAGCTGAGTGCGTATACGAGTCATTCCAAAGATTATGATTTAAAGCATCTGGTGGCAGAGCAGAACAGAAATATTTGCTCTCTACTGCTCTGTAATCATTTAAATACTAAATTTTTAATCAATAGGAGCCAGGAAAACGATCGCAGCTTTGGAGAATGACTGGCACGGGAATGCTTTGCCATGAAGGTTCTTCAGTACCTCATAATCCCAATAAACCCTCTTCTCCTCGGTCTGTGGACTCTTCTATGATTTTAGATATCGCAGGTCTGGCAGCTGTCACAGATAACAGGTATGACAAATGACACATTTGTGATTGAACTCATGTAGATCCTGATCAGCTGAAAAAGTTGTAATATCTGTACAGTGTTTCAGTAACTAAACAGCTGTGGATATTTAAAATTCCAGTGTTAAACTACTGGATGACTTTAGCAATGCAGCTGTGAAATATGACTGTATCTCTCGTGTACTGCTAAATCACATAAGTAATTCTGAGATAATTCCTTTAGTGTCAGAACAATGAGGAAGTTTGTGAGGAAGTGTCAACCNGTTAAACTAATGGATGACTTTAGCAATGCAGTTATGAAATATGACTGTATCTCTTAGGTGGTAAATCACCTAAGTAATTCTGAGATAATTCCTTTAGTGTCAGAACAATGAGGAAGTTTGTGAGGAAGTGTCAACCCTCAAAAGGGTTTTAAAGCAGCGTCAGCAAATATGCCTATTATAGTATGGGATGATAGTCAAAATGATTCCCAAATAATTTTGAAATATCTCTGACACACATTTTTCTTTGAATAAAGAAATGACTACAAAATTGTGTGGAAGAGCTAGATCTTACCTATTTCATGAGGAGATCCTATGATCACTTTTGTGACTCAGGAAAACATTTTAAAGTGTAACTAATGTATTTATTTTCAGCAGCAGATTTTTAAAACAGCACTTCAAAAATGTGATTATGGGAACAAGAATAAATACAATTAGACCAGATGAGGAATTAGAAACCTCTAGTTCTTGGTGTGCTTTTTCTTACAGGTATGAGCCGCTGATGTTGAGAAAACCTGATCGACGCCGCAGTACTACCCAGACATGGAGTTTTCGTGATGGGAAGTTGACCTGTGGTATTGATGGACTTGTCGTACAGGTTATATTTTGAATTTGTTTTGACAAACTGTTGCTGAGATAAATGGTTGCGTCATGTGAACTTCATATTACAGTGAGTTATAACCTTTGAGGCTAAAGTTCAGGATACAGAAGAGACCAGCCTTTAAGAAACAATCGAGGCTCAAGTGTTTTCATCAATTACAAATTGCACTTTGCACTATTAATTTGAAAGTAAAGCATTAGAAAATTAATCGTACATCACTGCTGAAAATAAAAAGCATGATGATAAATAGGCAACTGATATTTGTACACATGCCCAAATTTGAAAGTGATACGGAGTCTGCTAGCATCTCTGGTGAAAGTTGCCCTCACTAGAAGACCACTCACCTCAGTTATTAACTTTCTTCTCCGACTGTGTAAGGAGGAAAAAAGTAAAATACTCTTTTAAATTAATGTATTTAAGTATAGTTATCTGAACCTTTCACCATATTTTTATTCTTTGTTTCTATTTCTTTCTCCAGGCAAAAGGAGGGATATTAGGTCTTTATGATGGAGCGGAAGTTGTTCTTGGTCCTGACACTTCTCTTGAGTTTTTGGGGCCAGTTCCACCTGAACAGCAGTTCATAAACCAGAAGATGAGGCCTGGATCAGGAGTCTTAGCTGTTCGAGTCATTCCAGATGGACCAACTCGAGTTCTACAGGTGAAGGTCCTTCAGTAACTGGAATAACTTTCATTATTTGATATATTTTTCTCTATCTTGTGTCTCTAAATCCTTGTTGAGACATTAACTTTATAATGATATAAAGGAGGGAATCTCATAAAATAGAGAAATAACTACAAGGAAGGTTTTCAGTGTATTTGCTTTTTAAAAGAATAGTGTTATAAGGTAAGTCAATGAATTGTTATTTGTAAGTAGGAAAGTGATCATAGTAGTAATTTTTTTTATTTTTTTTATTAGATAACAGATTTTAATCAGCGTAGAAATGATCGTTTATCCTGTGAAGGAGATGAGTTTCCAGTTACCGAACAAGATCTGCGCAAGTTAAAAAACCCAGACACAGAGCAGGAATTGGAAGTAAGATATTGCGACTAATACCTATCTCTTTTTTTTTCTAGTACTTTTTGTGTCTAGCTTTTAAAACTTATTTCTTTGGACTTTTTTTTTTTTTAAATCTTGATCTCTTATGCAAATTTATATTTTTTCTGCTAAAACTCATCATTCTTACAAGATAAATATGTGAGATGTCTTTTATTTGAAGACTTCATCGGCAAATTTATCAGACTTATTTATCAGCATCTCTCAAGATGTGTTTAAAAAAGAAATACCTCTCTCTGCAGAAATATTCATCTGTATTCATCTGTTGATTTTCTTTCCAAATATTATTTTCTCAGGTGCTTGTGAAACTGGAAGGTGGAATAGGATTATCTTTAGTCAACAAAGTCCCTGAAGAGCTAGTATTTGCAAGCCTCACAAAAATTAATGTCCACTACACACAGCTATCAACAAGTCAGGTGCTAGAACTTAGTGTACAAGATGTACAGGTAATTGTCATTTTGGGAAAAAAAAAAGAAACAGAAATTATTCATCTTGTGGGTCAAGCTGCTACTCTTGCTCTCTCAGTAGAGCAAGTCTCTGTTGTCACCTATTCCAGTTCTTTTATCTACCTTGTTCACTCTGTAGGTAGACAACCAACTTATTGGCACCACACAGCCTTTTATGCTCTTTCTGACACCTAAGATGAGTGAAAACGAGCCAATTGAGACTGGTCCTGCAGTGCAAGTAAATGCAATGAAATTTCCCAGTAAAAATGCTCTGACTGATATATACAAGGTAAATGAAATAATCTGCTGAGATAGAACAATGTGTCCTTTTGAATGGCTTATGCAGATCATATTTCTAGTATTCATACTGTAAATTGAGATTTGTTTATTTGTTGTTTATTTGTTTATTTCAGCATCTGATGATCACTGCCCGGAAGTTCACAGTTCAGATTGAAGAGAAACTGCTTCTGAAGTTACTGAGTTTCTTTGGCTATGATCAGTCTGAATCGGGTATGATAAAAAATTATAAAGACCATGCTTTCCGAAGGCGGAATTATTGCCATTTTTGCTTATAAAATTAAGCTTAAGTAACCTTGCAGGCTGTTAGAAGGCCTTTAGCTGTTGAGAAACTTTCACTGTTAATCAAATGAGCAAAAAATGTAGAACAAAAAAGCATTCTTGTTGGACCACTTGAAAAATTAAGAACAGCTAACTTGAATGCCATGGAAGAAAATCTGAAAAAGCTCTCTATGTCTTGCAGCAGGTAGGGCTGACATTCTATGAAAACAAAATAGACAGAAGAATCTATTAAAATATCCATGATAATGGCATCTTGGACAGTTAAGATATCATCTGAAGTATTCAAGCAGCTATTTCTTCTGACATGTAATATCTTTTGATCAATTTAGTAAAAAGTTCTATTAATTAAAATACAAATGCAATTGAAAATGCTTGTGTAGCTGTGTAGTTCTGATCATTCTTTATGAAATGTGCTTTCCTGTCTACCCATATACTTATATACAATCTGTTTTGATTCCTGTGTTATGTCTGGATGCAGAGGTTGAAAAGTATGATGAAAATCTCCATGAGAAGGTTGTTGAACAGAGTGGAGGCCAAAAGCGATACTACTTTGAAAATCTCAAAATCAGTGTGCCTCAAATAAAGTTGAGTGTCTTCACTTCCAACAAGCTTCCTTTGGATCTCAAGGTAAGCCACTGTTTCCATAGAATGTGCTTCCAGATAAAGATACCCGATTGTAGGAAGAAAAAATATCATAAACTTTTCAAATCTTATACTGTTAAGTTCCATTTCTGTGGTATCTTGAAAGCCCAAATCTGCCAGCAGCTGTTTCAAAACAGAAAACCCCATGGTATGCATTCTGGTACCCATAAAGAGGCTTAAAACTTGCAGTCGTATACGAGTGGTAAGGTCAGAATGGAGAACTTAGCAGAAATACAGGAAAAATCAGCTGAGCATTTTCATGAAAATAATACTTTCTCATTGAATTAGGAGTGGTTACCCAAGCACGCTCTAACTTTGTTAGATATTAATGTGAATTCTCTCTGCACGCTCTAACTTTGTTAGATATTAATGTGAATTCTCTCTGCATGCTTTTTAGAAAGCTTAGTTTTATGTTGTAGGAGTGTATCTTGGAGCCCTAATACAATGACCCAGAATGTCCTCCAACCTGCATTGTACTGCTTTAAACAAATGCGCATGCAAAGGAGAACAGTTTAATAACAAGCTGTAAATACTCTTTACCATTCAACAACGCTGTGGAAGTGTAGGATTTTGCACATTAGCTTCAACACGAGCATGCTCGTTATCTAACTATCTCTGCATTGAGAAACAGTGTTAGTGGTAAGTGGAGAAACAGCCTATCTGTTAGTTGGGAGCGAAGTTTTTCCAAAAGCATCTACTTTAATAGACAAGGCTGCAGTCTAGCTGAGCACTTACTGCCTTTTTACAGGATTTTTCAGAGTGATTTTTGTTTGTTTTGTTTGGAAAATGTAGTATTTTATGCACTTGTATGGGGAATTTTGTCTTTAGCACACTCATGCACACTGCCCAATTTAGCTTTTCCACCACCTTCGGTAAAAAAGACGTACTGACAGCTGCTAGCATTGTTACCAAGAGAAATCCTAGCATGTGTGGTATATTAATATAAGTATATTTTACTCATAATAACAGGCACTGACTGTGTTCTGTATATTAACTTTCACAGAAGGAGTTCTGTTCAGTTCCTTGCAGCGCAGGAGCATTCAGGGAAGGGGGGAGAACATAATCACAGTAGAGCCTTTGTAGAAGTTTTTCTAAGCACCTCACATGATTTTGGAGGGTTTGCACATTGCTGTCTGGTAATGTGGTACAGACAGATTATTTTTATTAGGTACCAGTAGCAACAAGGTTGCCTTATTTAATGTCTGATAATTAAACAAATTACTTCCTAAATCATGAGGTCTGCTCTACTCGGTGACTCATTCATTTACTGAAAAAATAAATAGGTCCTTTCTTACATTCAGACTTAAATCAGACATGTAATTTACCTGAATTGCCTGGAGATGGCAGAATAACTCACATACTGCCAAGCGTGCTTTGCTGGTTAATGTAGAAAGGTGCAACATATGTGTATCAGTGTTTTTGATATTAATAACTGTGCAAATACCATTATTATGTAGGACTGAAATAGAAGCGATCTTTTCCTTTCTTAAAAATATATTTTTCTTGTTAATTCTGTTAATTCTTCCAGAATTACGAAATATATATGTGCAAAAAGTACTGGGGACCAATAGCACGATTCTGTCTTGCAAGTTACAATGCTTTTATTTATTTATTTATTATTCCTGCCCACCTCTCTGTCCAACAGGTATTAGCATTAATAGTGTTGATACTTTCAATGCAAAAAAAGTTACAAATGTGCAAGAATTACTGTTGAGATTCTTTTTCTTTGCAGAGGTCCAATAGGTTGTGTTTGTCAGTCAAGATGGACTACATTAATTTTGAAGTTAGTGATATAGTTTCAGTACGTTCTGAAGGGGCAGTTCATTTGAATGTGTCAATTGTATTCTCAAAAAAAAAAAGACATTGCCTTAAATATGTTCTTTATGAACAGACTGTACTGATGGCCCGTGTGCTTATTGCTCTGTTTTCTTCCTTGAAAACAACTGAAAAAGCTAGTTTTAGAAAATAGCCATATACCAAATAAAAAGAAACAAGCCTCAGGCTTCCAGGAAATTGTGTAGGTTATCCCACCTCATCGTGATCCTTAATCCATTCATAGTGCTCTAGTAAAGCGGAAAATATCCAATTTTGTCTTTCCTGCACATCATGGAGCTTTTTTAGCCTCAGAATTAGGGTTTAATTTAATAACATTTTTGAACAAGTATTCCAAAGTGCAAAGCATGGAATCATATAAACGCATTTGGTTTTGAAGTATGAATGTCAACTGCAGGAGATGAAATGCATCAGGAAGTACATTTAATTATTTAGGAGTATTGAACAAATGGAGTTCTAATAGCTGTATCATTGCTTATATGTAAAAGGCTTGTGGAATGATTTCCCCAATTTATTTCTGCCATGGGGATTCTTTTAAACTCTTCTGGCTCCTTCTGATATCTTTGCTTGTTATCCTTTTAGGGATAAGTTTGGGTGCTAAAAATCTATATTTTTTAATTAGGCATTGAAAAGCACGCTGGGGTTTCCTCTAATCCGATTTGAAGATGCTGTGATTAATCTGGATCCTTTCACTAGGGTCCATCCATATGAAACACGGGAGTTTATCATTAATGACATTCTGAAACACTTTCAAGAGGTAAGTGTCACACAGATTTTACTGTGGCAAAGGCTGAAATTCTTGATTTGAGGCCCTTCCTGGGACCAGAGGGATCTGTTTCCCGAATATAAGCTTAAGTGTTTGTGTTATATTACTGCTTTAGTATCCTGAGAAATAGTATTGTGTACTTCTATGGAGAATACACATCATTTAAGATGAAAGTATTGTTGATCTTGCAGATATTTTTGTGTTGCTGTGTAGAATCTTTTCATTTCTTCAGTAAAACGTTTTATCTGTGTTTGTACAGGCTTTTGTTGCAGGGTGGTGTTACAGGGTGGGTTTTTTGTTTGGGCTTTGGTGGGTTGTTTAATGAAGCTTGTTGGTGTTAATGTGTGATCCAGAAATGATATTGCACCTTTCCATTTGATTTTACAGGAGCTGCTTAGTCAAGCAGCAAGGATTCTGGGTTCTGTGGATTTCCTTGGCAACCCTATGGGTCTATTGAATGATGTTTCCGAAGGTGTTACTGGACTCATAAAATACGGCAATGTTGGTGGCCTTATAAGAAATGTCACACATGGAGTATCAAACTCAGCTGCAAAGGTAAATAAATATGGCATGGGAGTTTGCTTTAGGGAAAAAGAGCAGTAAAAATAATTAGATTGTAGATAGAGTGATGGATCATATTTAATATATTCTGTCTTTTTTGTAAAATTGTATTTGAAACATAGATTTTTGCAATGGTTACATACATGCTTTAGGGATGTCAAAAGCACTGCAGGATTTAATGAAGATATTCATAGCCATTGCATGAATTTTGCAGATTTAATGCAGTAGTTGGCAACACTTTAGTTCTCCCTGGTTAAAATGTGGCATTATCTAGTACTTTCAGATGAACAAAGCTATTTTGGTTATTAAAATTTCAGAATTTGATTTGGAATAATTGAAGATTGTTTAGTATAACACATGAAATTTATCATTTTACTTTTGAAAGCAGTTAAGCTGATATAAATATGAATCCTTTACATTATATTAATACTTGTCTTAAGTTCTTTTTCCTGTGCCACTTAAATTCTGAAGGAGTTAAAATTAAATTGCTACATATACATTTTAATTATTATGCCTTATTGTTTATATTTATTATATATCTATTCCTAAAAGTCATGAAATCAAGTTTAGTTTATATTTATATATTTTTTGATATTTCTGGGTAATGGTAGAGAGAATGCGATTACATCAGTGTTACTCGTCGAAAAAAACAGCTCTCGTGCTCAAGAGACACAGTCCTAATGCATCATCCAAAAATAGGAAATGATTTTGGTTGTGGGCTGTGTTCTTGCTACTGAACAAACACAGGTTGACTTAAACCAAAAAAAAAAAAAAAGAAACTTAGTGGTTGTGTGTGGGTGTGTTGCTTTGCTCCTAATGGAATGTAGGCTGTATAAAAAGTCTATGTTTAGCAGGGTTTTTTTGCATGTTTGCAGGTAGGTGACATGCTGGTAATAATAATTGATATATAGGAAGATATTCTCAGTGTTAATCTCTGGCACGCTGGGGGGCTTTTGGATTGTTGATACTTTCCTACAATCTGTATGTACTGATTGGACTGTAATCTTCTGGAGATGTTTTAATGCAGCTCATTTTCAAAAGCTGGGGAAGGAAATAAAATTAACTTCCAAAATTTTCCCTGTATTTTCTCAAAAAATACAGCATTTAAGTTACCAATATAAAGTAGTAGTTCCTCTTTTTCTTCCTTTATCTGAAGAATAGTCAAGAAAAAAATCAATAGGCTTAATGCATGAAAACTTGGCAATATTTAGGAGTTGTGGAATGTAATGATTTAAAAAATATATGATAGTTTCTTGTTTCACTTAATGTTTATTCCTCTATTCCTGGGCTGAAGATAAAAGCATGGGGAAGACTATATAAGAGAATTCATAATTTTTGTGAGTGTGGCTTGTTTACCAACAGGTTCCTTAGGGGAACTTGCCTATTGTTTTCATTTTTCAGACTTGCTTCAGTCATGCTTCTTCATTTCACAATTTGTTCCCTTTAACCAGATATGTGGAAATCTTCTTGTTTTCCACATTATTGGGAAAAGGATCATTCAGAAGGTGAGAAATGTGAGCTGTAGAATCCAATATAAGGAGTTCAAACAAATATGCCTCTTGATAGTTCTATCTTAATCCACATGGGCAGTACTAGATCTTCTTGAGTGTTCTTATAGAGCATTTTAAACATATGATCTTTAAGATCTCTTACAGTTTCATCGTGTGTTCTTAGTTTTATCAACCCTGCAATTTCAGGCTTGTTCAAGCAATGTGGAAGGTGACTCTCTGAACTTCTGTAAGGCAGTGCCCTTCTGTGCAAATTAGTATTTTTGCCCATATTTATTACTGATGGTTCTACATCCTCTTGCGACTCATCTACTGCACCCAACAGAATATGTTTCTTCAGTGCTTCCTTTCCATAGAGTGTTGTTTCCCCATTGCAATCACATCTGCAGCAAGTCTCATAAATCTTTCTTTAAAAGGCACGAGCCTTCCTACATTTCCCACAAGGGCAAGGTCATTCTTTGAACTTTGGAGTCATTTGTAACCAAGGTTTTGCGAAGGAAGATTTTGAAGGGCAGGTTGGATGCTGAACTCCCATCAAAATGCAACAGGAGTTGAGTGCCTGCCTCCCATTTATACCTTTGAAAATCACCCCATGTATTATTTATCTGTCTTTGCAGATTTTTTTTTTGATTTTTTCTTCTTCTTGATGCATTCCAAATGTCTCAGGTGCAAGTTTTGGATAGTTTCCTTTTAAACCTTTTTTTGCATGAACTCGGTTTTTGTATCTTCAGAACAAGGAGTGGAATTTATCCTTCAGGAAGGCTTAACTGCATAATATAGGATTCTTTTGAGTAATCCCAGTTTCAAAAGGGGAACATTAACACTGCTACCTAGAGGATGAAGGCTAAAAATAATCATTATAAATTCTTCTGCATCTCTTACACTGCTTTTGGGTGTCTAAATAAGCTAGAAAAGTAAGCAAGGAAGATCAATATCAAACACACAGTGGACATTGAGTACAATTTGTGCCATGTCACGTACATGGTGTAAAGGGGGACTCGGTTTACTCCTATTCTACCAAATATGTGCCTTGTGGTCTCGTGTAGGATATGATGGGTTTTGGTGAAGGCTCCTTATTTTGTGGAGCTGGCAACTTAGGCTGCCAAAGCTTTTATTTGCAGAACGATCTTCTGCAAATGATCTGGTTGCTGGAAAAAAAATACCTATTGTGGTGGTTTCTGTTGTCTGGCTTGGAAAACGTCCTGAAGAAAATCTATACTCAATTTTAAGATGGGTCATTTTTAAGGTGTGATAGATGATCTAATCTAATGGATAAATCACCTCTGTTCATAAAATTACGCAAGTAAACTTTAATACCATAATGATCACTTTAAAAGAAATACTTCTCAGCAGAATTGAAAAGCAAACTATTAGAGTTGTGTCTGGTTTTGTCATTTTATTGCTTTTCTATTTTATAGTTCTGTTGATTATCCCTGTAATGGCTTTTCCATGCATTTCAGAACACGCAGTGGGTAATGCCTTCTTTCAAGTGGAGAGCTTCAGTGTATTTAAGTTGGCACAAAATCTTAGGTTAAATAAAGTTCACTGCAGACAGTTTTGTAGTTTTTATCCCTTGGAGACTCCACATTCTGTATTATAAAAAGTTCTTTGATCCTAAATATAGACACCTGAGGGAATTTCATTCTCTCTGAATGGAGACTTCTATATAGTTGCCATATGCGTAGAAATGTCTTGAATTCTTTGCATCCACCCTTCCCCCTACCCTTTAGGCATTGTGATACTAAATCCTAAATTATTCCATTTTCAGCGGCATTTCAGTTATAAGTGGAAGCTGAAGGCTGAACTAGCACCTGAACAAAAGAATATGGTTGTATCTATTACTGGCAAATAGATGTTGTGCTGACATAATGTAAGGCCTGGTAGTAAACGATTGAAGTGATTATTCAGCTTCTCAGTATGTAATTTATCTGATACTTTCATTCCTTGCAAAGAATTCCAGTGTCTTACATATATTATAAGCACATAAGTGCTGCAGTTGTTACGACTGTACAGGTAAGTTCAATTCTGTCTATAAATATTAGATGGAAATGAAAACAAAATTAACAAAAAAATGCTTTCATAATTTTCTCTTGACTCCCTGCCCTTCTAATTAACTGCCGACAGCAGAACATGTGTGATGATCAGCAAAGACTCATGCTAGTCAAGATTGGGAAGGCCGAGATTCTTTCTGGGGAACCTTCTAGATTTAAGTTTGGGTTCTGCTTTGTTCATGGTTGTCCTTCACAGGAGAACCGAGTACTGAACTTAGGTGATTCAGTAGCGATTGCCATAAGCAACAATTCCTATTCCTAGAAGTCAATGTGATTTCCACAGCTCAGTTTAAATATGAATTTGCTTTCTTAGATTTATGGTAGTGCTGGTTGTCTCTGTTATGATGCACTTGGTTAAGGTTTAACCTGCATTTCATTCACAGCCCTAGCAGAACACTTGCAGGTTCAACAGCAGCGAGGATTCATATGAAAATGTGTAGGAGTGTGTGACAAAACGTAATTGAAATTCCCGGCAGGACCTGGGTTTAAGGTTAGCTGATTTTAGTCTTTATGCAGCAGTCAGACTACATCTCCCTACTGTTTATTTGAAGAGGAAGCACATACGAAACTAAGTCAAATCGTAGAAATTTGAACTTGCAGTTCCCTGGCTGGGTATCCCCAGGGAGGGAAGAGAAGGTTTTTGTGTCAAAGGAGAGGGCTAGGACATCTCCTGGAGCTGTAGCTGTGGAGTAGATGAGTGGCAGCAGTTTTATAGGTCTGAAGGAGTCACCTTGTGAAGAATTGCACAAATGTTGGTGAGGTAAGGCAGCACAGCCCCTGGAAAGGAAAACGAAGCTGTTGCATGCGTATGTATATACAGTATCAGCGGGGGGTAAAGATGATGCTAAGAGCAAACTTAATCTGATAAGCTCCAAATATGTTGTTGCTAGGTATTATCTCCAGGAACTGCACTAGATCCCCCCTCCCTTTTTTTTTTTTTTTTTTCCCCTCCGGTTTTCAGTATATAAAGTGGGGAGGGGGTGTTTTGTTTTGTGGAAGGTGTCTACCAGGGCAAGCAATTCCACTTGCCAAAATAAACAAACAAAAAGAGCCGAAAGATTTGCAAGAGTTAAAGCCAGGGCAGCGGTGGGGGTGGAATTATCTGTTAAGAGTATTAGTTGTTTAATAAAGCGCAGTTGTCCTCCAGATGAACCCGCCAGTGACTCTGCAATTGGGGTCATTCCAAGTTCATGCTGTGGACTTTTGACTGCCTTCTGTGTATGTGAAAACAGCCGGCAGTTCCTGCAGGGATCACTCATTCAACCCTGTAACACAAAACTATTGCCCGCGGGCACCTGCTGGTGCCGCTTCCCAGGAGGTCCTGGGGGAAGCTCCCCAACCCTGGAGGCATCTGGGCAGCGAAAAGCAGCAGGGGCTCCCCGGGATACCCGGCTAATCAGGACTCCATCCAGGCGGCTCCTCGGGGGACTGCACAGATTACCCGGCCAACAGGCCCTTGTCAGGATCCATTAGGAAGCTCCCTTAACGATGGGATGTGAGCTAATTAAGGCGCCTTTACTTGGGTTAGATGACATAGAAAGGGTGGGGAACGCTGCGCGGAGTCTTGGGAAATGCGTTTCTTCAGGAGGAAGAGCAATTGTCAAATAGAGAGGTCAACATTTCTATATGTCTTAAAATCAGAAGCTGGTGATAGCAGTTTGTAGATTGAGTGTTTTCTGTAAGGGTTTTCTAAATCCATATTAGATCCAGCCATGGTTCCATTGTACATTTCTTTTTGGATGATTATGACTCGATTGTAAAAGTTTTTTGCCTTGAACTGAACAGTCTTCTGCGTCAAGGACGTTTTTTAACAATTGCTCTGCGCATGTGTTAACATGTGAAGGAAAATGTAAGGGTGTAATATAGGTTAAATGAAACTTTAAACTTTTCTGCCCGAATCTCTGAGTAATTAGGATTTCCTCTTAGAGTTTGGTAAAAGACATGGTTAAAGTATTTTGGGGAACACCTTCACATAGCAGGCTTTGACAGAACCACCTAAAAGCTTTTCAAATACTTAAAACTTTCCTTTAAACTTAAAACCTTAAAGCGGTTGATCAAACGGGCATTTAAAAAGGGAAAGCTGTGTTGCCTTTCTGGTTGCTGATTCTTTGTAAAGCTAAATATGTGGGGTCTGTACCTTGCATTTCATAGCAGTGCACAACGTAAAGAAAATTGGTATGACATAGTATGACAAATTTTGTAATATTTATGTAATATAAACTTAAGAATTATTTCAAAATTTACCAGCAACTATTTACTTTTTGTTATTTATTTATTAGCATCGTATTGTTAGGTCCATGGTGTACACTGATTAGTGAGATATTTATTCCTTTCAGACTCTGTGTGGTGACAGATCCTGCTTTTGTCAGCAGTGCAGCAGGCAGGAAGCAAATGTCAAAGGAGCAGAGGAGGGAAAAATGAAGGTCCGAAGTCGGTGTCCCAGCACAGGGCTGTAAGGAGGTGTCTGTTGACAGCATCTAGTTCAGAAATCTGATTATCACTGCTGTTTTGCTGTCTGTTAACTAATCATATAGCCCTCGCTTCCTGTAGTAAGCGGCTCCTTGTTTTTCCAAGTGTATTTAGGGGAGTTATTGCTGAAACTGAGGAATGACTTTTAATCATCCCGTCGAGGGATTTTCCTGCTTTGGAAAAATCTAAGATTGTGTGTGAGAAATGGAGATTACATAATTCACAGTTTACATTAGACTTTCCAAATTAAATCAGTTTGAAATACTCCTTTCTCCGCTGTTGAAATAACAGGCTTATGTGCTTGGGTCTTGGAGAATCACCCGTTATTATGGAGGAAAAAGTAGGAGGCATCAGCAAGGTGGTGGGGAGGGCTCTGGAAGGTGGCAGTTTGTGGTGAGCTGCATGGAGTTAACCAAGTGTTCTCTTTTAAAGGAAATCTGTAAAGCAGAAGGGAAAACTGGGTAGATCTTCCGATCTCTAATTTAAATGTGTTTTGCTGTGAGGTGTACACAAAATTTGTACCTGGTCTCAAATTCCTTGAAATTCCATCTTGCAGTTTGACTTTGCTCAGTCAATATTTAAAAATGTGCAATTCTCTGGTGTAACACTGCAAGAGTTACAGTGGGATGTTTGCACTAACGTCATAACTGAGGATTTGTCCTTTTGGGATGTCCTTAGTGAACCAGGCAATGCCAAGAGCTTAAAAAGCTTTAAAAGATTGCTTAAACTCGTTCCCATGCTGTGTGATTCATGCATCTCCCAGAGAACATGCAGTACAGTCTAGAACTAACTCCATTTTAATTCTTGCACCACATATAAGCCTTATGTTATTTGACATACACTTTGATTCGCAAAACACTCTTTTTTTCTATTACTTGAAACAGCTAAGGATGCATTGTCTGTGGCTTAAGTTTTTATAGCCTATTTTAAACATTGTTTTCTTTATTAAAAAAAAAAGAAGAATAGATGGGTTTGTTACATGCGTATAGATCTTGAAGGTAAGAAATCCTTATTTCAGTCACTCTTGCAGAATGTGGTAGGTAATTCCTATTGATCAGAGACAAAGTGTAAAGGTGGGAAAGCAATGATGAATGATCAGTTCCCTTGAGCCTCCCAAGGCAGCTTGGGCAGGCGGGATACAGCTTGGTTGCAGCAGCATGGCCAGCATGCCCTGGCTTACACAAGTGCAATAAAATTTTCCATAATCATAAAGTGTTGAGAGTGGTTTACATCTTCCTCCAGAGATCACGTTCACAGTAACATAATGTCCTGGAAATTCAGCTACAGGCTCCAGCTGGAAGATGTTGGGAAGGGATGCAGTGCACTTGCATTCCTGGAGGTAACCCACTGTGTTCTGCATATAAGGTAGAGCTGCCTACAAAAGTTTGCCTTGAGCCTTTGTTAAATAAAGCCAGAAGACAAACACCAATTTACTTATTTTAGTCAAAAAGCAGCTCAATATGAAGTCTATATTTTGTAATTAAACTCTTGTTTAATGTCACTTGAGTCAGGGTGGAACTGAAGCGTTTCCTGGTCCATTAGAATTCTCATGGGAATTTTAGTGTTATTTTCTAGGTAATGTGAACAAAAAGCTCTCCGATTTAATACTGTGTTTTTTACACTTCACACATATGAGTTATACCATGTGAGGACAAGATGAGCATTTAACGTGGATACTTAAGATTTTTTATTCTTACTCTCCTAAGAAAATAATTATATATTAAAACAGAATTGTTATTGACTATAAGAGGTCAGGTTCTTTTTTTCATTGAATAAAATAAGAGAGGAACTGCGCACATTTACTAGGAAAGCTGGAATAGTAGATTTGACCAGTTCAAAGGAGAAAAAAATAGACTGTTAAGAGAGTTAACTGGTTTGCATGGATAGTAATTTGTTGTTTTATTTCTGCTAGCCATAGTCTGATGTGCACTGATGTAACTTTCAAAATGTGTTCTTGAAAATCCCTTTCTAGACTTGACAGATTCCTTAATATGGTTTGAATTTTAGGGCTTGTAGAACCTTTTGATTTTTATAGCAATTCTTCTTCTCCTCTTAAAGCAAACTGTCTCCTCTCCCTCCTGTTCTCCACTCTTCCCCTCTCAAAAACCAAACCAAAACATGGCTGTAAAATGGTTTCAGGTCAGTGTGTATTTCTAGGCTAATTAAAAATAACATCTACATTAAGTTCACCACGAGGTCAGAAGTAATGCAGCCAGCAATCTGCATGCTCTGTTTTGTGTCCCTGTGATCAAGTCACAGGAAGGGTCATGGGATTTAATTTTCATTCATGTGACTAAAGGCTCCTTCTGGAGATAATTGGAGCTGTTGGGTTGGTTTGTCATTCCTGGCTGGCAAGTACCTAAAAGGAGGAATCGCGTCAGTAGCACCCGCTGCCCCCAGCCCTGAAAAGCTTGAGGGAGAGTGAGGGAGCTTGGTCTTCACACACCGTTTAACAAGATTTCACAGACTTGGTGTATTTTGTCTTGACCGCTGTAGTTGGGCACCTGAGGTGGTTTTCTGTGTCATCTTAGGCCTTGAAAGCAGCAGTTAGAGTAATTGTATGGGGCGTCCTTCATGGCAAAAGAACTGGAATGATTGTATATGTGTCAGAATGATCTGTATAAACCTGTAATTCACCACCAAAACCCAGGAATTCTCTTCAATAAAGCTATCTAAGGAAAGTACCTTTTGTTCTTTTAATAATAGAAAAACTTGCTCTCTTGCAGTTTGCTGGGACCTTATCGGATGGTTTGGGAAAGACGATGGATAACAGACATCAAACTGAGCGGGAATACATTCGATACCACGCTGCAACCAGCGGAGAGCACCTTGTTGCTGGAATCCATGGCCTTGCGCACGGTAACCTCAACTGCAGTTTTATCTCTTAGCGAAGTAATGAGGGGGTTAAAAGGAAGAGGGCATTACATCTTGGATTATTTGAGTGCCAGATGTTAACATGCAAATGATTATGGTTGGACTGTAACTTTCCCATGCTTGCTTTCTGTTCCCCAAACCCAAGACTCCCAAGAACTAGAAGAGCAGATAAAATTGTTTTGTGTAATTTTTTTTAAGGGATGTCATGTACATATGCATGTAAATATCTAGGTAAAAAAATATAGAACTGTTTACATATACACAGCATAAGATTGCAAGCTAATACAGTCAGTTTTGAAATAGTTCTATTATTTTAAATGCACAATGTTGAAAGTAAATCATTTAGGCAGACAGCATCAACTATCGGGAGTCTCTATTTTGCTTTATTTTTAGAGGCAGTACTTCTGACACACTTGCTGTTCTTGTCTCTGCTAGGTATCATTGGAGGACTGACCAGTGTAATAACCTCCACAGTTGAAGGTGTGAAAACTGAAGGTGGTGTCAGTGGTTTCATTTCAGGCCTTGGAAAGGGGCTGGTTGGGACAGTAACCAAACCAGTGGCTGGAGCTTTGGATTTTGCATCGGAAACAGCGCAGGCAGTGAGAGACACTGCAAGTCTAAGCGGCCCCAGGTCAGTGAGCAGTTTCTATTTCCAATTAGTAATATTTAAAATGCCTACTGCAATACTTGTTGCATTTTCCAGTCTGTTTATCTTTCTTGGCCAAAGGAACTGTAATTGAGTAAGTTGAAATTGAAGATTTTTTTACCTTGTGCAATCCCCTTAACCATTTAACTCCGTAGGAAAGCAAATCTTTAAAAGATGGAAGACTTCTGGAGCCAGTACAGTGTTATTACCTTTTAATTTTCCGTTTGTACAACAGCTGACATTTACAGAAAGTGTAAATGTTTGCCCCTCGTGCACATGCTCATCTGTTTACCTACGAATATGGATGCATCTGGACAGATGCTTTGGCTTCCTCCCTGCACTCAGTAACTAGCACGATGTGGTCTCTACAAAATGATAGTGTTTGTTTAAAGTAAATGAATATTCATTAGTACTGACCGTGAATGTGAGAGAGGGAAAGGGCATAAGCTCTAAGAAGGCTTCTCTGAGAGAAGACTCCCCTACTCCTTGTAGCCAATAGCAAATTCCTTCATATGACGGCACTGTGTGTGTGTGAAGAAGTCCTACTCTTGTACACAAAATCCTGCATGCTAAAGGAATGGGGGAAACAACTGTAAGTATATTTTATTTCCAGAGAGCTTTAAGGAAAATGTTTGCAAAGCTTTGGGGTTTCTGGTTATTTGTCTTCCCATTTGGCTTTTCCATTTCCTGTGTTTTATTATGCCATGCTTGGGATCCTGAGATGTCTACCATCAGGCTTTCAGTAAGGAACAATAAGCTTGATGAAGTGTGAGTGAGGTGCAGGAAACCTCCAGGAATGAACCTAGAGGTACTTTGTTGTGAAAATAGAAGTGTTTGCATGTGTATCTCATGTTATTTGGTACTTTACTTGATTTGCAAATCAGCAGATCAAAGATTACAATTTGGTAAGTAAATATGCGTACACAGAATTATACTAGAACTGTGATAGTGCATCCCCGAGAAACAGATTTCCTATTTTGTTTGCATATTTCTTGATTCTGTAACTGCAGAATTTTTAACAGGGATGGGGAGAACAGAACACCTGGCTATGTTCAGTTAGTTGCTGCATGAGTTGACCCGTGTTTTTTATTAGTGTGTTTCTAGAGCACATATACTTAAAATTTGTGTTTTGAAATACTTAGTTAATGCGACACAAGCCAATATGCAGTAGTGATGTTATCAACAGCTGTGAAACTAGACACCAACTGCGAAAGGGAGACCACAGGAACCTTATCTGTAGCCCATGTGTTTTTGCAACACATTTCCCTTCAACTTATTAGCTGACAATTAAAAGATGAGCTTGAGGACATCGGAGCTTTCAAAGAATTTTGAAATACTGCTATAATAAACCACTACTGTGGAATGATTTTAATCTTAATGCTCTTTTCATAAATACAAGCATTACACAGAAGCTTTGTGTTAGGACCAGCATTCTGTGAAAAGGCTTTATCTATGAAAAAGTAAAAATGCATACGAAAAACCTTTCCCACTTATTAATTTGGGAAATGTGTGCGCACGTCTGTGTGTGTGTGCGTGTGTGTTTTGAAAGATTAAGGACTATGCAGAGGGGAGTTATGTTGCTTTTCCAGTTCATAAAAATCTCATCAAAGCTTATTTTAAACAGAAGATGAATATACTTGAGAATACTTGGATAAGTAAGAAATCCTTAAGCACTCCTGTACCAAGGATTTTTTTTTTAATATACTTATAATCAGGCAACCAAAGTGTTCTTTTAGGGGCTTAAAAAAAACCAACAAAGCATTTAGACATTTTCTTGACTGCTGCGTACCAATATCCCCCTGTTGCATTTGTTAACAGTTCAAATATGTGTGGTTTGGAATCGGAATAAAATAGTGTTCCAAACCGAAGCTGCTGGCTTAGGTTGAGTATTCTGGGCCATGCAGACTCTTCCAAATGAAGGATACAACAGCAGTGCCTAATGAAAATAAGTTTATGCCATTAACTCATCTCAAGTGTAGTTCTGAGCAGCTTAATGATGCAAGTCAATAAACAGGGCAGCAGCCCCCGGGCCTATTTGGAGACTTTCTCAACCAGGGTACTGCAGGGTTCTCAAGTGTTTCATGTTTTGAAGATAAAATTAAATATTGCTCACCTAGTAGTGAACCAGGACACTGTTGTTATGTGTCAAACGCAGTCATTGGACCTGGCCCAGACGTCATTCCGAGGGTCCTTGCACTAATGCTGATGACGAGACTGGCAAAGCAGACGTTGCCCTTCCCAGGATTTATTTAGAAGACGGGAGTGTGTTTATCAACTAGTACTCATTGCATTGCTTAGGTCTGGAAATGTTATTTTATTGGTCTAACTTCTAAGTGACTTGGACAATGCGATTTCTTTCATCCTTTTACATCATTTTTTTTTTTTTCCCCCTCTTTTCCCATGTCCACCACGGGGAAACAGACTTTTATATGAACAGCTTTCCCAAATGATGTTTTCTTTTTGTGTGTGTCCCTCTTGCTCCTTGGCACCCTGTTAGATGGCTGCAGACACTTGTTTTTCCTCAGGTAGCCCCAGCTCCCATCTCAGTCACCACCACGCTTGTTTTCATGGGTGTACACTTTTCTGTCAATAGTTCATGCAGTTTCTCATCACTTTTGTTGCACTGCTTTGAAATCCCCCAGCCTGCAAGTTCCCATCAGCACTGTGTGAAAAGGGAGAGTCACCTCCCTGTTCGGTGACAAGTTCTGGTCTCCAAGTCATGCAAAACTGTGCTGGCTGCTTTTCCTGCCATATCACATTACAAACTGATATCCAGCTTTCTGCTGACCATTTTCCCTTAAGACTTCTGTAGTTGTAGTTTTGTTTTACTCCTTTGCAAAGATCTTGTCATTTAATATTTGTGTTCTGGATTATTTTTCCCAAGATGAACTAGGTTGCAATTTTTTAGGTCGAATCCCATTTCATTTCCTGCCATATTTCTAACCTCTGCAGGTTCTTTAGTGCTTCAGGGTCCTCACTGGAGTTTTAAACACCTCTTAGTTATTGTCCTCTGCAAATAGAATTTTATATGCTGCTTTGACCTGATCCTTGAATTAAAGCAAATCTCCTTTTGTGCCCACACATCTTGCAGCACCTCGGTGTAGACGAGTTTCCCTGTTTAACTGATCACGGTGTTATCAGTCCTATCCACCTTCTGCTACGTTTTAATTTATATTTGGTGACTCTCTCTAGCTCTGCTAGAGGTTCAGTTCCTCATATGTCTATTTGTGCGTGTTCGTAATGACTGTCGATTCTTCTTGTGGTGGGAGTCATTTATCAAACCACAGCACCTGTGCCTCTGCGGTATGGATACTTTTATCTCAAAATCTTAAGCTGACTTTTCTCAGAAAATGCACCTCTTAGCTCTTCTATTAGCTAGAACTACAGTAATCCAGCATCCAAGACCTAAAATTATTTTTAAGCAGACGAAGACTCTCAAGAGTGACTGGAGAAGAGTTATCTATTCCTTCTATTCCCTTTATGCATTTAAAGAGGGTTCCTTACTGCTATGAGACACTTGGGGTGTGTAATTATAGTTGCAGTTTTTCTTTTTTTTTTCAGCTTTCCAGGAGAATGAAGTGTTTCTTCCCCTTATTCAGAATTAATTTCCAAAAGGATGACTCAGATAAGGACCAGTATAGCCTTTCCTAGACAGCAGTCCCCAGAAAAGAGCAGTCCCACATGCCATCTCTGTCCAAACTTACGTGACCAGGTCAGACGTTGTGCTGAAGATCTGAGAATGAATCAGTAAATATTTCATGTTATATTTTTGCTATGTTGCTGTAAAGCTAAAAGGTGACAATTACATGCATGTAGTTTTCACAGTTCTGTCTTAGAGGTTGAACTGATACTTTCTTGAATGTCCAGGATTGCCTGGTAGAAGTGCAGGACTCCATGGTCCACCATGGATATGATCACTCTTCCTGAGGGGATCTCAGTTCTTGAGATCTCAGATCCTGAGGAGATCTCAGTTCTAGGAATTTTTAGATGCCAGTAATAATTATTTGCCAGTGAGTGTCGTCCTTTTGGGATTTCCTTGCATGTTGCCTCCTGTCAAATTCCTCTTAGAGCTCCAAGTGCCCAAACCCACAGGAGCTGGATGCAGCTCTGTTTCACCCCGCTTTGCAAGCTGTATGTTCTCAAGCAATGACTAATCCTTAAAAAGTCAGTCTTTAGTTGCAAGACTGGCTATTTCAAAAAATACACATAGTTTGTAGACCAATAAATAATTTATTTTGCATTTTATTCTATCTGAGATCCGGAAAAAGANAATTCCTCTCAGAGCTCCAAGTGCCCAAATCCACAGGAGCTGGACGCAGCTCTGTGTTTCACCCCGCTTTGCAAGCTGTACGTTCTCAAGCAATGACTAATCCTTTAAAAGTCAGTCTTTAGTTGCAAGACTGGCTATTTCAAAAAATACACATAGTTTGTAGACCAATAAATAATTTATTTTGCATTTTATTCTATCTGAGATCCGGAAAAAGAGGAGAGACAAATTTGTGTGAGAGAGAAATACACTGACTGCAATATTGTACCCAGAAAGAAGCAAGAGAAAAAAAACTTGTTTTCCTCTGTCTTCCCCCCTTCCCCTCCCCGCGTTGACACACTGACATCTCACAATTTGTTCCCTTTGCCATCCCCCTCTAGGACAAAGAGCTGAAGAATAATTACTTGGGAGCAGAGCCTGTTTTTCACAATAAAGCAGAATTAGCTATGCATGGTTGAAGAAAGTAGGCCTGATGCATGCACTTTTCCTGATTCTGCAGTTCACAGGATATAGCTCAAAAAAAAAAGGAAAAGAAAAAAGATGGAAAACACCTGAAGTTGTTTCATACTGTTTTATTTGTAGGCTCTATAATCCTAGAGCCTCATGTATAAAAACTCACATTTCATTCTGTGAAAACACTGTTTGCTGCTTATCACTCAGCAGAACTCCAGGTGAACGGGAGAATCCAAACTCTCCTCTGACACATCTCTCCTTTAGATTGTTCCACATGCCAAACTAATACCTCTTTATGCATTTTTTCACTGCAATATTGGTGTTTAATTTGACATTTGAGGGCAGAAAGGTACTGATGGAGTACAGGCTGTTGGGTAAGGGGCTGAAATGGCTGATCCCGTTCGGGCTCCATTCCCGAATGGAATCTTGCGCGGGCAGGACAGATGTTTGGAAAAGGTAAATATTAAATAATTACATAGAGATGCACAGGTACTAGAGCATAAAATGTGCAGTTCCTTCCTTCTTGAGATGTCCATTCATGATGATCAGCAAATAGTTTTGAAAAGATGAACATAGTTCTTGCTGTGAGGTTCCCAGTTGCTGGTAATGTTTACCAGTGGCTTGAGAAGCTGCAGCTAGAGACAAGGGCTTTAGACTGAATTCCTGTAGTTTGGCCTTTTTTTTTTTTTTTCTCCTTTCAGTCTTCCTTATTTAGAAAGCTTTCAACTAAGTTTTGTTGCTCTTTCAATGCATTTTATGTCACAGTTGTTTTGGTTTTAAATAACTGGGCAGAGCAGTAGATTTAACCAGTCTGCAAGGGTGCAGATTGTTTGCAAGGATAGAGAAGGCCTGAAAACCCAGATTCATCTGCTAGCATCAGCAGACCAAACTAAAAAGTCATCACGGATCTGGCAATGCAGTATTCGCAGTTTCCATTCACAAATCTAGTTGTTTTGAATTAGGTGGGTTAAGTGAAAAACGTATATGCACCAGGAAGGAACAAAAGCTTTATTCAAAACAGACGTCTCTGCTGGAATGTACCAGGACAAATCATCAGGCTGCATTAAACCAAGTCCGACTTGATCCCCATTACTGAAAACATGAAATGCACATTCTGAGGGAATGGGTTTCAGTCTGTAAAAATTAATAGAAAAGATGAAACTAGTGTTAATATTGCATTTATGTACTTCAAGCACAAAAGGTATGGATTGCTCACCAATGCGGAGGCTTTATGACCTCATGTCTAGAAATATGTCTGTTTTGCTACGTCTAGGAAGCAATTAGTTCTTGGAAGTAATTTTTACTAGTCTTTCCTGCACTAAATGGTGAGAGTAAGAGCATGTTATCAGTACTGAAGAGCAAATATAGCAGGTACACGGATATCTTCTATGATTCACGATAAGGAGCAAGTGTGTATGTGAACACTCCTTCCAAACCACTATCTCCATGTCATTGCTGCTCCTAGTTCTTGTGACTTCTCTTAACTTCCCTGTTTCTGCTGCATGTTTGGCACACACACATGCTTCTCCTGGATGACATGAAGCCTTGTACTACGTTTCCAGTGGTGCTTGTTTGTGTGTTACAGAATTACTTCATTCACCTTTAAAATAGGAGAACTATTCAAACGTGCTGATGGGCAGGTGTAAACAGGTACTGCTGTTGACGCTGGGAAGATTCTGTCTTGAAATTAAAAGATTTCGCATTGCCTTATAGCTCCTCCTCCTTCTCTGTAGTGCGACAACCCAGGTTAGTTCATGTTCATATTTACTGTAGAAATTCCAGGCTTCCTTGAAAGCAGGTGACCCTTTGCCCAGGACGGGGCTGATGCTGCGTGCTCTGCTTACCTGGCAGCAGCCAGAACCTTCTCCTTTGTCGCTAAGGGCCGGTTTTTATGCTCCGTCGCGGTCGCCGTAGATGGGAGCCCGGGGCCTGCTGGGATGGGGTTTTACACTTGTGCTGTCCTTTTGCCCTTCCCCTGAACTCTTTTCATTTCAGTCATGAGCAAACAGCCAGTGCCTGAACTAACAACCCTGCAATCCTCCAAAGCACGCCTCGCTTACAGTACCAAACAAAGGGAGGCCCGCGTGGGCTGGCCCAAGCCAAGGAATGCAGCTTCGGGGTTCTGCTCCATAAATTTAACCAGCACGACAAAAAGGAGATAATATGAGCTTTCGTGATGATCTGAAAGGGGGAGGTTTGTGTTCCATTGATTGCGGTCTGGCCTATTGCCAGGCCCCGAGCCTGACCGACAGTTGAACCATATCGTTAAGGCGTGTAATACAGCTCGAGTCTTGTACGGCAGCCAATGAGTACATATCCAGAGGGCAAAAGTTTATAAAGAGTTGAGGCTGTCCTGTTTAACCCTCTCACACTGCCTGTAATATATACTGCTGCCATTCAGAAAGAGTCACGTTGCTATTAAAAATGTAAACCTTCAGCTTTTTTTTTTTTTTCACTTGGAAAAAATACATGTGTGTCTGATTTCTAATGTGCAGCAGATTTATAAAGTGATCCGAGAAAAATATGCAAAACCGATCCTTTAAAAAAAATAAAAAGACCCACAGCTCTGTTCCAACGCTATTTTATCTGTAGTTAGTTACTTTTCTGCTCAGAGAGATGTTCTGGGTGGTTGAACAAGCTTTTTCATACAAATGGAGCTATTTATTGCCTTGATGTCACCTCATTATGTACGTGGCCAGTATTTTTGTGGATAATTTTTTCACCTGCAGTTGCTGTTAACATGTGGAAGGCTCTTTGTCAGTTCTGCATGTACAGCCAGGTGATTTAAATTGTTCTTGCAACTGTTAACTTTAAAAATCCCCTCTTTCTCCTTCTGTTAAGTTTGCGGTCTAGGGCTTTGCTGTGCTTCCTGCAGCACTGCTTGTACTGCAGAAAACAGGACAACAGAGTCCATTTCACTAGCCCTTCCTGCAGACCCACCAGTTAATACTGTTCTCGTGGATAGGAGCCAGTGGCTGCTTTCTGAGAAAGGACCTTCTTTCCCACGAAGGTAAGAGTGTGATATGGAAACACTCCTGTTGAATTGAAATGCAGATGACCGTGTTTGTTGTTACTACAAATGGCCACTGCTTAGCCAGTGCTGATGGGTTTTTGATGGGACCAGACATGAGCCCAGACATGAGCGATGTTCCCTGAGTAGGTGGAGCTGTGCTGCCTGGCCTTGAGATGCAGCAGCTTGAGTGAATACTGAAGTTAGCAGGGCTGTAAGGACAAGTTCAGCTGTTACTGTTGAAATAGATGTTAGCAAGAAATCCCTGCTAAGAACTGCGTCTTTTAAGTCGAATCAAAAGGTGAGCGAGAGCATTTTTGAACACATTTGTAAGGCAGGAAATTGGAACGTGACAGTTCTAGTAACATCGCTCTGTAATCAAAACGAGAGCTCGGGGAAAAACTGGAAACTGAGACGGCAGTGTTACATTTTGTGCACTTCAGCCTAATGATGCTGAAGTACTTGAAAAACTGCTGCAGAGCAGCCAGAGGTGGAGTAAGAGGGAAAGGTTAACGGCGGTTAATGCACAGGCTGACCGAGGGAAGGGGCACGCAGCTGGCTGCTGTGCAGACATGTGCAGAAGCTTATTCAGATAGCAATTTTAATACGGATGTCATAGGAACATTCAGCGGGGTGAGGGAGTACACCTGCTGCTCTCCTGCTTTCAAAGCAGTGACACATGATGCTGGAGTTTTAAGAAAGCAGAGTTCTCACTTCCTTTTGAACTTAAAGTGTGAAGAGATGTAATACAGTCATAAGTGCAATGAATAGTCCTCATTTGGGTTTGATCTTGAAAGAAAAGAAATGGGGGAGGGAGGTAACTACATCTCCAGGAAGCTTGCAGGAACAGCCTACATGATAAAGCTGCTTCTTGAGCATGCTGGAGTTCTTAAAGAGCATATCGGGTCAGCTAAAGGTCTTCCGCATCTGAGCTGGTAGATCCCTCAGAAGAGGAGGGATTTGACAGTAAGTGGGAGGTTTTAGCCCTCGGCACCACTTGTTTGCATGTTTCTGCCTGAAACTAGCGTTTTGGGAGCACTCGTAACAAGTACAATATATTCTGTGCGTTTGCTGGAATAAACAGTGTATATGAGCTTCCTCAGATATGCAGTCAGCAGGGAGCTGTCTGGCTCGTGATTTTACACATTTTTGCAGCTAACTCAGATATTCTAATGCCAAATCCAACACTTGGACTGACTGCGGTGCATGTGTGTCTAACACACCTTAAAAGCATCTGTCTGAACTGATGAATGAATTCCATTCACGGTGCCAGTTCTCTGGGTTCACGTGGCAGGACTTCAAGAAATTATTTTCCTGCACTTTCCCAGAGAACTCTCTCTTTAAGACCCAACACTGCAAAGGAGGCAACTGCATTTACTCCTTACAACACAGCACTGCCATCTACTAGGAGTCAAAATGCAAGTTATAAAACACACAATTTCTACAGGTTCTCAGAAACAGAGCAAAAATAACATTCATGCTTCCAGACACATAAAACAGCACACAGTAAGTAATGCTGTCTGTCTCCTTTTGCTCACTAGGCAGAGAACATTCCTGCTGATCTCAGAAATTCACCGTATAAAACTGAGTAGGAAGCAACTTCAACAAGGTGAAAATTAATGGAAATAGTAGAATTTTATTATTTTGCAGAAGTGTGATTAAAAAATACAGGTGGTATCAGAAATTGGAAGTTTTGGCAGAAAGAAGCAGGTCTTGTTTTCATTGCCGGAGTGTGTGAAGCTGCCCTGTGGCTAGGGAGAGCTCTTCGGAGGGCTCGTGTGGCTACTTGCACAGCATTTGTCACCTGGACTGGACTCTGGTTTTGGTGACAGTCAGCACAACAGCTCTAGTGGCTCTGCTGAGCCTCTTTTCATTAAATGCTGTGTTCAGAATGTCACAAAGGCTGAACAGCCATTGTCTGTGCTGGTTTTGGGGTGTCTTCTCTCTTCTGATTATGGATGAAAATCTGTATGTAGTTTATAATATCACTCCTGTCATGCCCATCTGGAATTTGGAGGTCTCTAGGAGGAATAATACAGACTGCACTGAAAGCCTGATACATAATGCTCAAGTAATAGCCCAGCAGAAGTACTTAAATACTACTAAACCTGTGGGGTTTGGGTGTTTCTTTTTTGTTTTTTTTTCCAAATTTGTTTCTTCAGGGATGTGGTAAGTGGTCTGTGGAATCACTTTAAGTCATAATATTTTATCTTCTTTATTGAGCTGTGCTAATAGGCTATGAGTGTCTGAAAACTAACAGAAGGTCAATCCAAATATTTCTGTCTTTAAAACCTTATGTGTAAAAGCCATGGAATCTCATTATATGCAATCGAGAGCTTTTTTTTCTAAGCTGGTAAACAATTATCACAGTACAAACCTGAACACCGTCCTTGCATTACTGGGGCAGTATCTGCTGGATCACAAAGCTTTTAACCTGAAGCTGGCCAGCACGAATTCCACAATCTGTTAAGCCAAAGCCAGCCAATTAACACTGCTACAGTAACATAAGCATTTCAGTTTTCAATGTGCATATGGCCAGCTGAAATAAGATTCTCCAGCGTTCAGCTTTGTCTCAGCAGTGAGGAACGGTCCTGTGTGCTGCAACCTTCTGACACCATTTCCAATCTCTTTGTGTCCCCATTCAGCAGCGCTCTTCCCTGCTGTGACTAGTAGACACGAGGGCATTTGTGTCTTGTGCTGCCTTTGTGTGCTTATTAAAAAAGAATCAGCAAATCTGTTGAGTGCATGCGTAATGTAACACAGATGTGGGCACACCACCGGTCATTCTGCTTTGCAAATTTTCAGCTTTTTGCATTTCATCAGTGTTGCTTATTATTTACAGAATGTAACTTGAGACAGTAGAACAAATTTGTAGATTTAAAAAAATAAATAAATCTAGTAGTGTGGAATGTTGTTAGCTGTCCAGACCAAACAAACTAGTTTGCCAAGGGCTGGTGGACTGGGAGGATCAATGCAATTCATGCTATCACTAGTGGCACTTTACTGAAAAGCAGCTGACCTTCTTATTGTCAAGATGGAAATTATCTTTTTCTCACTAAGATGAATGTTTTTAACACATAGGAGCGATGGGGATAGTAAGCACCATATTAACTAATGTGGTTTTAAAAAAAAAAAAATCATAAATTGCCAATTTTGCCCGAAATGCACCATAGTGCCTACTACGGTTTAGTCTCTCTGACCTGCTTCCATGGCAGACATTAGAAGCCAGTCCATGTTCTCTCATGTCCTGGTTTCCACAAAATAGGTCTGATTAAAAGCCCTATTCTTTCCTTTTTAGTAGTCTTGCTTCAGATGCCTCTTCTCATGGTGCTGCAGATTAAATAGCGCAGTTGAATGGTTATCTGAAAGATTATTAATACAAAAACCATTATGCTGTGTTGTTGCTCATTCCAACTGAATGGTTGAATGCTCCATTATCTAACTTTCCTGCATGCATCGTAAGAAAGTGTTCAAGTGAAAAGCTAATGATTGGCCTGTAGCTACTGCAGCTAGTTAGAAACTGCACATGAAGCTTCAGCTGCTCTTTACACTTGTTGATAGGAGCTACAGGTATGTACAGAAGTTTAACAGCCAGTGGAAGCAGCTCTGAGTTAAGTGAGATTTTAGTTATGCTGGTTTTGAAAGTGAAGGAAGTAGGGCAGTATAATGCAGTATAATTTCTCTGTATAATCCACATTTCCTAAAGACAAATGCTTTTATTACTACTTTGTAAGAAACATTTATGAATATAATGATAGTGTTGTGCAGCTGTGACAGTTGCAGCAGAATCTTGATTGTAACTAGAAAACCTAAGGGAAAGAAGAGTTGGAAGAGCCCAAAAGTGTTAATACTAGACAAGAACAGAGATAAGAGCAGAACGGAAGTTCTAGCTCCCATGTACAGCAGTTATTCAGTGGATTAATTTCAAATCATATACAGGTTGCAAAAGTCATCTATTTACTTTGTGTTTAGATTACTCTGATTCAGATGAATGCTACTAATGAAAGAATATGTCTGTGCAGCAAATCTGAATGGTCATCATAACCTCTCTTTTTTAAGTGGGATGTGTAACACCATGGCTAATTACAATGTATGTTTTGCTAAAAAAGGGTTATTATTTATTAAGTAGTTAAATGAGGATCTCTTGGCAACAATCTGAGGCTGAAATGGAAAGGGGGAAGAGGGGAAAAAGCTTGACCCATCTTAATGTTCAAAGGAACAGTTTAATTTGTAAAGCTCTTAAAAGGTAATGGAGAGAAGAGCAACAGGTACTGCAGGAGAAGGTAACTATGTGAAGAACTTCCTTCTGGATGTGCTTCCTAAAAACAAAGGGGAAAAAAGTCTCTTCTCTAGTGTAGGAATTAACACAACTCCCCCCCCTTTTAAAGAGGTGTCCAAACACACTGGCTTTGAACTGCTTTGTAAAAGAAAACTGCATGCTGGTGTTGAGATCATGGTGCCATTCATGTGCTTCAGCAGGCGCATTTCTGTTGAAATACCCGAACACGACGTGGTTGTTCCGTGGTCATGGGAGGCACAAGATGCTTCACCTGGGAGAAAGGTTATAATGCACAGACAGTACTTGATATTCTGTAGTATTCGACAGCACAAAGTTCTGATTAAGCAATAGATGTGTGTGTGTGTGTGTGTATGTAAACATATATCTTAAAAACTGGAAACTAGTAAAATGAGCTTTTGCCAGCTCCGAATTTTATACGGTCATATATTTTTTGTCTCATTGTTTCGATCTCTCAGCAGATAATGTTAAAAGCTGTAAGAGACACTGCCAACAGAGGTACAACTGAAAATTTGACAGATTATATTTTACTGGCAATATTACTGATTGTTTGTTACGGCTTCTTACTCTCCTGCTGTTTCGCATTCTTTTATTTGGAGAAGTTCCATTCTCATATACGATGGGACTCTTAGTATAACCACAGCTCAGCTGAAGAGCGGTCACTGAAGTCAGCAGCTGTCTGTCTCCCCTGAGTTTCTTTCCAGAAAGGGTCACTGGTGAGTGCTCCTTCCAAGCCACTGTAGATTTATTTAAAGCAGGTCAGTGATATAATCTCATGAACAAACTTAGCAGATAGTCATAATATATGATCCCTATAAATTGGTTGAGGTTTTAGTCTGCTGGGCTGTAGTATCCTTGTAGTAACAAAGCCTGTATCTTTGGTGGCTATACCTTGTTTGCAAAATACATTGTTGAACAAAACACATCAATGATAGACATGCTAAATTCAGTCACTCGTTGAGAACAAAATGTAGACAAATTCAAGTCATGAACAACACTTAAAATACTTTTTTCAAACAACATTTACTGCAGCCAAGATGGAAAGAGGCAAAGAAAAGGTCTGTCATGATTAGAAGACAGGGATGTCAAAGACTCAAAGGAAAACACATTTTAAAAGGGTGCGTTTGTAGCAAGTCTCACATAGGGTTGCTGAAAGGGAAAGGTACCGCAGAAACAAGACTCCAGAGAAAACATCTGCAGAAAGCAAAGCTTACGAGGCCAGTACTCCAGCGCTACTGCCAAGCAGCTTAGAAAGAACACGCGTTGTTGCAGGGGATTCATTTCCCAATCCTCTGCTCAAAAAAGGATAAAAGCAAGTTCCCTGTGCAGGGTCTTTACCAAGCATCAAGGTAGAAGCAGAGAGCAGAGGAACCAGAAGTGGTGTCTTCGTTTTGGAAAAATAATAGCAATAGCAATGGCCTGAAAGAGATTAAAAAAAAAAAAAAAAAAGGAAAAAAAATTAGGCAGTCCCAGAGTGATGCTGTTGGGAAAGGGCAGAGAATAGAGCAGGGCTAGGCAGCCTGGAACACAATTCTTCAGGGGTAGGGCGTTACAAGGCTTAGAAGAATTTGGAATATTGTTTTTTAACAAAATACTGCTAAGGGAGGAGCCTAGCCTGCAGTTCTGTAGCACTATGGCAAGTATTGAGCTCTCTTAGGCCATGTGTGTGTTGGGGTTTTGGGGGTTGTGTTTTGTTCACAATTTTATGTACACTCAAGAAAAATAAAGTTCGTTAAACCTGCTATGGATGCCGTATTGTGGATTTTCTTTTCTCTTTCCTCTCTCTCCTCATTTTAAACATGACGGAGCTCTCCTATTTCCATAGCCCTTAATTCTTGACCTAATGACACACTGTCCATCAATGTGGGCTTTATCTAGCTCAGTTCATTCCACTTTCTGTAGAAAACTGAGAAGAAACGGTCAAATCAACAGAACTCTAGTAATATTTATATCTGAAACCTGGAGACTACTGAGTTTAGATTGCCTTTTCCTGTCTATTTACCATACCTCCTCCTAACTGGAATAAAACTGAGAAATGTTTCTTTGAAATGCCAAACTGTATGAACTGACACCATGTCTTCCTATTACAGACTCCATGTGCAGTATTAATGAAGATCTTGTATTTTGAATAAATACAACTTCATGTGCTGATGGGTTTAAGTGGAAGGAGAAGCACTGCTGTTGCAATTGGTGATTTTTTTCATCTATCTTGTCTGTAGGACACAAGCTGAGAGGGTGCGAAAGCCGCGCTGCTGCAGAGGACCTCAAGGACTCTTGCCCCGCTACTCGGAAAGTCAAGCGGAAGGACAAGAACAGCTCTTCAAACTGACCGACAACATCCAAGATGAGTTGTAAGTAGCGGCTTACACAGTTGCTGAGTAGCTGTCACGTTATTTTTGTGTCTTTGGGAAAGAGAGGCTGAACTATCTCACTCACTCACGCACACATTTGCTATTGATGCTGATTAGCAACACAGCACAAACACCTGATGACTTCTCCCATTGTTCATCCACTGACTGTACCCGACAAACACTACTGCAACAGGATCCCCATATTTCACTTGTGCTGTCTTTGGTTTCTAACACCGGTATAAGACCAGCCCCACTCTTGTCTTTGCAGTAGAGAAAATCTCAGTCCATTTAACGTGTTAGTCTGTCTTGCTCTCATTGTGCTCTGATAAAAACAAGTATCTGTCAATAGACTCATACTCGCTTTTGCCACACTAATGTACAGAGCCAAACCAGCATCTCTTCAGTTCGCTCTCTCTGCTGCCTTCTGTTTCTCACAGCTGAAGACCTAAATTAGTAGCTGCTCTGTGGGAGCAGTACATGAAATGATCATTAATTTGTGCACTTTGAAGCAGCCCTGGTTGAAATGTGAGAGAAACTAACTCAGCCTGTGGTCCGCGATATCTGTGAGTTCAAGTTGTTCACACTTAGTCTGACACAACTGACAAATACACTTAACGTTTTTGGGGGACAGGAGAGGCTCAGAAGAATCAGTGCTGAATAACCTGCATGGGTCACATGTGCAAAACTGAAGGAGCATCTCTGCTCGAATGCCTTGATCATTTGTGCATGAAAGCAAATGAAAACAGCATGTAAGCGATCAGTTTTCAAGGGTATGAAAAGATGTGTATGGAGTTAATGCCCAGGAGAGTATCTGTATGTTTCTAGAGGATACATGAGTTTGCTGGCCTAGGTTTAAAGGTGTAATTCATTACTTGCACTGGTGTCTCTGTACCACTGTTACCTGAACAGCTTTTTTCAGTGGAGGGGGTAAAATGCTGTGCTCTTGCGTTTTAATCCCTCAGAGCATCTTCCAAGGCAAAGTAGTTGGACTTGTTTCCAACAGATATAACATGTTGGTGAAGCCACCCTAAGAGAGGGGCTGCACACACTCAGCAGCGTTTTTTAATTCCTCCAGTGTAAAAATCAGGCACCGAAAGTCTCTTGCCCCATATAGATGTTGCCTTCAGCAGCCCCTAAGGAAGTTTGTAGTGTGCCACTTGCACTCCCATGGCCTTGCGCCTTTCCTGTCCTGTTTTCACCTCATTTGAGAGACTTTATGCTGTCACGAGTATAGGTTGGCTCTAAGTGGGGAAATTGGAAGCGGCCAGGTCGTAACGGAAATTTTAGCATCAGTTTTTCACAAGGATACTCTGCAAGCTGATCTGGGGGCCCTTGTCATTAAGAGACACAGTGTTCATTTACTATGACTTGACCATTAGAACATCACTCAACAAGAAAACAGTGTTTCTTGTCACGGAAAATAAGTACAAAATTATGCCTCTGACTTTTATCTTAGTATCATAACCAAAAACACATTTAAAGACCTGATTATTTGCATATTTTTCCTTCAGAGTTAAATCCATAAAAGGGGGTTTAATACCTTGCTCTACTGTTCTAACTAAATGTTTCCACATTTTTTTCCAGTTAGGCTCACTGTTTCACTTCTGGAAAATATTGTGTAATTACTTCCTGATGTTATTAAAAAACCACAAATTCTCCAGAGATCTGGTTGCTTCTGCTTTGTTCTACTGGATCATGTTTCATTTTTCATTTTCTTTTATTAATTTGAGATTTTTAATAGTACAAAAGTATGGATTTATTTAAAAAAAATATTTAAATTTACATCTTAAAAGGTTAAATATGCATACTGAGGATGAGGCACAGAGCGTTGGCAAGAGATAATGGGTAATGATGCATGACTCGGAACAAAATGTAGAGCCTGAATTACAAATTAGCTAATGTTCCTGGGCTTCACCATAAAATCGTTGTCTTCTGTTTCCATTCTCAAAACACACATGACAATAGTGACAACCTTGTGTGAAAACTCAGAGACACAATTTGATCTTCTTAAAAAGAAACGAAAACCAACACTATAGGCCGATTTCCCTTTTTTTTCCACTGAACTTAGAGTAGCTTTTTGAGTTTTGCGTCGATGATGAGGAAAGTCTTAAGACTGCAATACCACGCATCAGAAAAGCAGCTTTTCTTCTGAGGGTGTATACATAACCCTCTAAATTTCTTAACTTTGTGCTGTGGCAATTGCATAAAACAGTGATACTGTATTAGAAATTTATGAAAAGAAAATCACCCTCTTTTAATGATTTTTTTTCATTTTTTTTTAATGATTTCTTCTTCAAAATTAAGGCTTTCCTATCTAAATTTTTCAACCCTGAAGGAAAACTGAGACAATTGCTTTTTTTCGAAAACTATGTTGACAATGTCTTCCACTTATTTTTTAATGCTGAAATTCTGTTTTCTTTCGTATAAACACACTTCACTATCCTATTCCTCCAGTTCAATTCCATATTATGTATTTTCATATGAAGTATATCTCTGCTCTTCTCAGTACTTAAAGGAAAATGTTATTCCTTACCTTGATGTGTGTATATCTTTTTCAAATTTACGGAAGCAAGAGCATTTGTAAGATGACATCACTAGGAGGTACAGGGCAAGGGAAATACATGTTCAGCGCAAAATAACATCTTTCAGAAAATGATTCATGTAAAATTACTGGAATTATTCTCTCATACCACAAAAAGGAGCTAAGATCTGACCATCTGCACTGTTTTTATTATAAAAATTCTGTTCATTGCCAAGGGTTTGTTCAGATACAGCTTGGGGTCACCTGTGCATAGTGCTACTTCAATAACAGAACTGGCTGTAGCTCTGGAATTGTAACTCCCCCAGTGCTGATAACTGGAGGACTATTTTGCATAATCATTAGTGCCGCAGAGACTTGTTTTACAAACTACTACATTTGAACCACCTGAGATCAGGAGAATCCTACTCTTACAGATAAATCTATGCCCTTATGGACTGTTGACAGAACATTATTATTCCATTTAGCAGGCTTTTTCTGAGTATAAACTCCAATCTAGTTCTAAGTTGCAGTATTTTAAAATGCCACAAGGTTCTTTTTAGTAACAAATTGGAAGTGGGGAAGAACTGTTTGTGTACAAAAATACATATTTCACTTTTGCTTCCTTACTGCTATTTTTACACATTCACCTTCTTGGACATCGTAATTCTCAATGTTCTTAATTCATCTTTTCTGCCTCCCCTATTCATCACTCGGACTATTCTCTCCAGGGAAATCTGCTTGCTGCTTAACCTTTCACCCACCATGTTAAACAGCTAATTTCTCTTTTCTAGCTACTGATCCAGGCAGCAAGTTAAACTTGTTCCTTGCTTTTACTGGGGAGGGAAGTATGTGGCAAATGAAGCACAGTAGGTGTGTAATGTATTCTAGATGGGTAATGCTGTAGTCACAAATAGCTGCATACTGTTCACATAATCAGCAATGGAACCAAAGTTACAATTCAGCTGCAAAACCAGCACTTGCAGTGTTCAAATGCAAGCAAATTACTCTTCCTAAGCCTTGTTAAAGGATGCTTTTATATGCCATTTTTATGGCCAAAATTAGAAGCTAGTCCTTTAGTGAGAATACTTGATCTACAATATGGTTTCTTTTTCTAAACTGTGTGAGGAGGTCTTCATCAGCTCTCTCTTTATAGCAGCTTTGAGTAAATACAAATGAATTGTACATATAATCCATTTTTTTTTTTCCAAACAAAACAGGTTAAAAAATGTGTTCCTTTTCTGTCTTTTATTCCCCTTCTAGCTTTATAGCTGTGGAGAACATAGACAGCTATTGTGTTCTCATTTCATCTAAAGCTGTGTATTTCCTGAAGAGCGGGGACTATGCAGACCGCGAGGCCATCTTCCTGGAAGTGAAGTACGATGATCTCTACCACTGCCTCGTTTCCAAAGATCACGGCAAAGTGTACATACAGTTGACGAAGAAAGCTGTTAATACGAGCAGTGGGGTAGCAATGCCCGGCCCATCACAACAAAAACCCATGGTAAGGATCTAACCTCTGTGCTTTCACTCAGCCAGGGTTTTTTCTCCCACCCCTGAATGCATGTGCTATTCTAGAAGTGTTTGTAGTCACGAGTGTTTGGTTTCCTGTGCTGCGTAGCAATGAAAACTGTTTTCTTAACACTGTAACTAGCTGCTGCTTGAAAGATTTAAGTGACAGAAGAACTTGTTCCTTAACCTCGTAAGAAAACTGAAAGAAAACTCTATAATCTTCCTGAAAGAAGTTAAAATAGGAAAAATATTTCTGTAGCTGAGAATGACTTTTTAATTTTGCAATACTTACACTGAACTTAAGTATTTTGCCTTATACTATTTCTTATTTATACTTATTACTTACAGCTTTCCCTTCTCCTCGCATACATACCACTCTTTACCACAGAATATCTAAAATTGAAAAGACTCCTTATGTCATGCATATAGAAGCTGATCAGAACTCACTGCTAAATCTATCAAAGTTTTTTGCTTTTTTACAGTAGTTGCTCAGGGGTCTGTTTTACAGACAAGTTTACAAGCTCACCCCTGACCCAAGACAGTTTACATTCCAAACAGACGAGCTAGATGAAAGGTAGGAAGGGGAAGCAAAGGAGTAACTTCAGATATTGCAAGATGTTTCTGCTGTCTTCCTAAAATACCTATAGTTACATGCATCACACTCTCACTCCTGTACTTCACCCTCAGCACTGAATAGGAAAGAAAGTATCACCAAACATTTCTATTTGTTAGAGGAGACTTCAAGCATAGCCAATCTAATCCAATCCTTTCAGTTTATGTGGTAATGAAAACTATATTCTGCTTTAGACAGAGTAGTGCTACATTAACAAAGCAACCTTGTCTCTTTGCAGGTCCATGTGAAATCTGAAGTTCTTGCAGTAAAACTATCTCAAGAAATAAACTATGCAAAAAGCCTTTATTATGAACAACAACTCATGTTAAGACTCAGTGAAAATCAAGAACAATTAGAGCTGGACTCTTGAAATATCTTGTCAAGTACAAGTACCAGTCTGGAGGTGATAGTGTTCTGTAACTAAAAGTACAACACTGGAAGGAAATAAAGACAATTTTAGTAATGGAATTATTGTGAGTGAGAAAATAAGTGTGGTGGGCTGCTTTTTTTTTTTTTAAACATTAGTTATATAACAAAATATAGTTGAAATGCATCTGGTTCTGGGAGAATTCATGTATTTTGCTAACCTGTATATATGTAAAACAGTGTTTGATGTAAATAAGGAAGTACAGACCAGGGTGTTGGTATATATAGAAATCTGTTTATTATGTAAAGAAATCAAAGAAGCTATACTGAGTCCTATTGCACTAAATGAAACTATTCTTATTCTTTCTCCTTTTCACAGTACAGGAATGCAGATAAAGTTAAAAGAAAAAAAAAGAGGAGTTAATTGCAGTTGTTTGGTAGCTCTGTTCACCACTGCTAGGGATGCACTTTTTTTTGTTTGGTTGGTTAGTTGGTTTGTTTTCCAGATTACTGGTACAGTTAATTGCATGTGTACCTACTGTTCTACTGAAATTTCCTCCTCCTTTTTAATAAAAGAATTGTATTGTTTTGCTAAAAATTGCAGTGAGGGCTCACTAATTTGGTTTCATTTTCAAAGTATTAGAAAACAACCTGATTCTGTTCTGATTACAAAATTCAAACCTTGCAAAGTCTGCACATCTGCAGGCCCCTGTTTCCAAGTTGTTTTGAGAACAGTTCAAGAGAACAAGTCTTTAACTTCAGTTTTTCCCTCTGTTCTGATCCAGTAAGTGCATATAGTTGGCTGGTTGCTGTGGAAAGCTGCTAGCATTGGCTTGGACTGAAAAGGCCTGGAAAATATATATACATCACTGCAATACTTGTCCTAATGAAAACCTCTTCAAAGTCAAGGCTTTCTGAAATAATAAAAATAATACACTTCAAATGCTATATCAAATCTCAATTTGTCTTTCAATTTTAACAAAGATAGAGATTGAGGAATGAGTGTGTGATACCTTTATTCAAAAAAGCTAGGGAAGCTAATGGCACTGTAAGCGTTTTATATATATATGTAATGAACAGAGGGAATAGACTTGCAAATGAGGTTTTCTGTTCTTATTACAATGTTTGTTCTCCTGTGATGGTTCCACAACTCCGTTAAATGCCTGCATGCAACATGGCATCAGCTCTACAAGGCTGAAGTGTGAGCACATGGTTTTCCCAAGACTGTTCAGTATCTTGCAGAATTTGGGAGACGTCCTTGAAGTGTTATTTTGTAATCTTTTGACTCAAAATAAGAAGTCCACTACAGTTTTAATGAGTTTTCGGGTCCTTTCGTAAAGGCACATAAGAGTAAAGAGTATTTTTAAATGGAGGGCTTAGAGTAAAACCATTTTTAACTCCTGTAACGTGAAAGGTAGAGGTTTTCTGTCTAAAGAGAAAATGTGATTATCGGTGGATGTGTGTATGGTCTGTGACTGGAAATCAAAATCCATAAAGGTCCATTACACAAATGAAACTGATTTAATGCATCACTTTTGTATATTTCTTTGTATTTTTTTAAGTAAAATGTAGAATTCAACAAGTGTATTGGCTCAACGGTGCTTTAACATGCCTGTCCTCTTGGACTCTCACTGAGGCTTGTTGCTACTCTGTCATGTAAAGTTCTTTTCTTATTGCCCTAAAAAGCTGGTAAGATAAGATGGGAGGGGGAAAAAAAAGACTGGTCTCATCTGTACTCAGAAGTTAGAGGGTAATGGTTTGCATACTTACATTTTGCAGCAGTTGAATAAGCAAGGGCTGAGTTGCAAACACCTGGAAAAAGTTTGACACTAACACTCTTTGAGTTACCTGAATTTGGGGAGCCACTGTAGTTCGATCATGAATTAATTTACTTCTTGATTTCCTTTGGAAAAAGCTTAACAAGTTCTTTGATTGGTGATAATGTTGAAATAAAGAATTTAAACATTGAAAGACCATAACCCAGTGGAACACGAGTGCCAGGGACTCTAGCTCTTCAGCCATGTCACTAGGCTAGAGCTGATCCTGTCCTCCTATCACATACACTTTCTTGCCCATACTCATGTGTGTTCACACAACACCAATCACACTGGAAAAGATGTGCTGTCTTGTTTAGCCTTCTAGAACAAACTGAGCTAGAACACTGCTGAGTTTTCTTTGCAGCTCAAATGATGTTATTTGTTGCTGAAAGCCAACTATTTTTATATCATTTTGAACTCTTACTGGGAACTTCCTATTGTTATTGGCACTATTCACATTACTGAGTAAACAGAATCTGAAAGTCTCCAACTTTCCCTCAAATTCTTAAGAACTCAAACAGAAGCTATAAGCAGGTAAGACAATCTAATTGTTCCACTTTGTGAAGAGCTTCACACCATTTACTGAGTGGGCATCAGGAAGGCAGTCATCCTCAGCCTTATTTCACTAAAGAGGTGGAAAGACTAACACCAGAAATATAAGACTTGGTAATTTCAGAAACAAGGTGGAGGTGGAGGAGGAAGCGTATTCACTAGAACCTCTTAGGCCCTTCAGAGACCTCGTAAGGTCCCATAGGGCCTTCTCACACCCACAGAGACCCTTAGGACCCCCTAGAGATTCCTTAGGATCCTACAGGACACAAGAGAGGCCCCACAGGATGCTTTAGGACTCCACAGGACCCCACACAGACCCACTATAACTCACTAGGAAACCACATGCCCCAGACAGACCCAATAGACACCCACAAGCCCCCACAGGATGCCACAGATATGCCATAAAGACCCCCTAGGTCCCCACAGGGTCCTCTATAACCCCCTAAAAACTACACAGGACCCCTTAGGACCCTCCAGGACACCATGCAGACCCTCTAGGACCTTCCATAACCACAGGACCCTACAGGACCCCACAGAAACACAGGACCCTACAAGACCCTCTAGGGACCCCCAGGAATGCCCATAGGATCCCCCAGCACCCCACAGAGACCCTCTAGGACACCCTATAGCCCTATACATCTCCATAGGGACCCCACAGAGACTCCCCTAGGACCACAGAAGAGCCCTATAGGGCCTATAGGGAGGACCCCTTAGGAGCCCCGTAGGCCCCACAGGACTCCACAGTGACCCCACAGAGACACCCTAGGTCCCCTTAGGACCCACTAAAACCCCATAGGACCCTCTACCACCCCATGGAGACCCCCCCCACCCCCAGCATCCCACTGAGACCCATGCAGACCCCTATAATAAACAGATTCTTCCCTATACATATTGNCACCCTAGGACCCACTAAAACCCCATAGGGCCCTCTACCACCCCATGGAGACCCACCCCCCCCAGCATCCCACTGAGACCCATGCAGACCCCCTCTAATAAACAGATTCTTCCCTATACATACTGTTTCTAGAACACGAACAATACAGTTCATGCAAGAAAACACTAGTTCATGCTCATTTGCTTAAATGTACATGAAGCTGGAGACAGCTTTTCTAAGATTTCAGTTCTCCTTGTTCTGAAAAGAATGCTAATAAAGTTGGAAATAATCCACTGACCATTGGTATTAAAAACCCTATAACGCCTGCTGCATTGTGGTGTGGTAAAGATACTCTGCTGCTTACTTTTTGCTTAGCTTTACCCACGTTGTTCTACATGTTCTCTTTCCACACAGACCAACTTCCTTTTCTTGCTGGAGCTGTTCTTGAAGAAATACAATATCGCTTCTTTATAGCCAGTGGATATTTCTCTCTGAGTCTGAAGAGATTAAATAAAAATTGATTTCATCCTCTCCAGCCTGCTTCTCCCTGCCCAGTTTACAAAAATATTAGTTAATTAAAAGAACAACTGCCACAGGGACAGAAATAGTCAGTCCTAAGTTCCACAAACAACTTTGGGTGGCAGAATAGATGCCAAGCTGCTCTCTCATCACCTAAGTTTTGATGCTCCAAGTATGAAACACAAAATTCCACTGGAATTTAGATTGTTGGCATAGATCAAACCCAGACTTAAACTGTATTTCTCTGACCCAGACACTTTGATTTATGCATCTGAGATACTTTATGTAAATGACACCAACAGTGGGAACTCTGGTACTAAGCTCCTGCAATGCTTGAGGAAAAGATTAAATAAATTAATTATACTGAGGTTTAACTAGGTAAAATCCAGGAATCTTGCTTAAACATCTAACAAAGAGCAGCTGTAATAAAGATATATCTTTGTGCCACAGTAACAGACTACACATTACCTACCCAAGCTTTTTCTGATGGCGTTAACAACACACTGCCAATATAAAGTGGACTGAGGAAACAGCAGGAGAAATGTGGTAAACAAGCTGGGACAGCAGAATATGGACCCTGAAGTAGGCAAAAATCCACATCACACCCATCTTTGCTTTGCAATCAACTGTAACTGCTGGAGGAATTCCTCAGCGGCAAACAGGTGCTCCAACAGTACAAGGACAAACAGATACAGTGTCTGCTTGTTGCCATTTGGAAAAAAAGAAATGAACAGTTTTCCGAAAGGGCAGGATAAAGCAGGAAAAAAAAAAAAGACTTGCTAACTTAAACATTTATATATTATTTGGGGGTGGGGGGAGAAGAGAGATGCATAAATAAAAATATATTTTTTTTCAGTAGCTTAATCTCCCAGAAGAAAACAGTAGGCAGAGTTCAGCATTAATATGTTTCTTAATTGTATAAAGTACCAATTGACAAGTCCTTTGGGAATAGCCTTGCTTGCTGTTTCTCTTCTTTGTGGACCCTACTCAATACCACCCTGATTTCACTTTTGGTATCTGGGGCTGAAAAGCAGATTTCTAGGAACACACTCTCTTTAGGTTTATAGACAACTGCAAATACAAGGAAAAAAAAAAAAAACCACACACAACCTTTCCTGCATTTTACTAATGCAATAGTAGCTCCAACAGTTACATAACTTGGTTTCTCACAAAAAATGGGGTGAGAGGGGAGGAATATGTATATGCATACACATACTATATGTGTGTGTGTATGTATATATATATATATATATATATACACACACACACACACACACACACACACACACAAAGTCTTCAAAAGTGTTGTTTATACTCTCAGTGCCTCTATTCTTAAAAGAGTAATTATTATAAATAAGAAACACAAAGCTGTATTTTCTGGCAAAAAAAAAAAAAAAAAAAAAAGACAGACCGTGCCAAGGTTCCAGTCCAGACTTCTGGAAAATTCAGGCTTCATGGCAGACCCGTAATCAGTGCACATTATGGTATTTAGTTTTATCAACAGTGAAGGCTAAGGCCAAAGCACTTTCATTTCCCCACTTGTGGTATCTGTCCAAATTTATTAGTGCTTGGTTAGCTTCTGGCTGTGGTAGTTGCCCAATACTCTACCAAAGGAATCTTGGCAGTGCAAATCCATCTGCCTCAATAACACCGTAGTGCTACCTAGTTGAGAAAATGGTTCTTTAATAGAGGATACAGAACAACATCGCTGAGCCCAAGCTCTGTTCCCTTCCTAGCTCTTCCAGCATCAGACTGTCTGAAGTGGGAGAATGTGAGTTAAAACAGTCCCAGATGTGTCATACATAATGGCGGGTCCGTGCGCTGTGGCTGGGGTTGCACGTCTCATAGATACAATAGTGCAGTGTTAGTCATATGAAAGCTTGCCAGAAAAAAAAAAAAAAAAAAGTTACTCATTAACCACTGACAAACTTGGGGGAAAAAAATTGCTGTTTTCCTCAGTGGAACTGCAGCACATTCTAGTATAGAAATAAAAATAAACTTGGAGCTAAATGCAGTTACATAAGAGATGCATGCTGACCGCATTATATCAGTTCTATTAATGGCCTGTTGTACAGCTATGTTGTCTGAGTACAACTGCACTCTGGTATTACAAGGGTTTTTTTTTGGTAACTGACAAACTATTGCCCAAGCAATGTGCCCAGCACAAACAGTTCTCGCTGGATAAGAATAACCTTGCACCTTAGGCCTCTTCTGGGCTGACTCAAAAGTACTAAAAGGCCATGAGAGAAGTAAACAGCTTTCAAGCGCGTTTACATTTTAAATAAATGGATGGGTCACCCAAAGGACAAGGCTTGTGTATAGGAGCTATAGAACAATTGTTTCTGCACCCTGAAAGCACAGGCAAAAAAGTCCCCTGGATACTGCAGCTCTCTAAAAACTTTACCAAATGAAAGAAAAATCTATTATCTCAACCATCCATTTGGGAATCATCTTCCAAAACTAACAAGCTTATCTAAAGGTGAGATGCACTGGATGTCCACATAGGTTTTGCCTAAAATGCAACAGCAGGGAAGGGGCAGTACAATTCTGTCCAGACAAGGCAGCAGCAAACTCAAACTTTGACCTCGGAGGGCCTTTTACCCTATCTATGTGTGCAGCCTAAGCACAGGAAGAGAATATTTAGTCAATTAACAGGAGCAGCTCAAGACTCTTGGGGTATAAATGAATAGGATTTGGCTCAAATTTGGGCAGTTATACTAAAAACTAGAGAGTAGTTCAATATCTTGACTCAAATCACATATTGAAGTGCAAGGCCAGCATGAGAACCTGAGATCTTGCTCCTACTTACACATCTCAACCACAGCATGGTCTAACTGCACCTTATAGCACTCCAGAAAAGCAGTTATTGCAAGAGCAGCATGGCATGGAAACAGGGTGAAAACAGAACATGTAAAAATGGGGTGCAGCAATGAGAACAGTCAGTCACATTGTGCTCCTTTCTAGGATCATGCGTCTGCTTACAACCTACCCAGAAAATGAGCCGCCTTATTATTTCTTTCTATAATCCAAACAATATGGTCTTTCTTTCAAGCAATACTCTCTCATAATACTACCACTGACATTTTAAAGATTTCAAGTTGAAAATATATATACCCAAATAGGTTCCTGCTGTACAAATGAGGCACTGGGGCATTAGAAACCAGGGGATATTGGCACCACAATCCGAGGACTGTCAGAAAAAACTTGACACAGACATAATTTAACTCCCAATCTTAATCACAGTTCTGCCCAATTCGGATACAGAACTGTTCCCATGTTCATCTTTCTTCCCTGAAAAAGGATACTTCAAATAGGAACTCATTAGCTCGCCTGCTCTCTTTCCAGACAGAATTATTAAAACCTTGTACCTGGATCACCAAGTTATCCGTTACTACCCAACAATGGATCTCCAAGGCCTTGCTGGCATAAGAGCAAACAAGCAAAATACAGAGCCAGAAAAGTGAACTGCAGAAATGAGCCATAGTAACATTTTTACAAACTCATCAGGAAACTGAGCTTCCTGATTTCAACTGGTAAATCTGCATAATTCAGAGATATTCACCTACCTTTTTCTTTTCAGTAGCTACATCTTTTGTAGCTACCACACATCAAAGAAGGTGACTTGGAAAATACATTTTTATCCAGCAGAGACCCAACAAGGCATCACACAGGAGGCAAAGAAATTTCCATAGTATCATCAGTGTTGGATGCACTCAGAATTTCAAAAACAAGCATCCACTGTAAAAGTAGAGTTATGGGCCTATTTGAAAAGTTAATCACCCACGAGAAACAGCTTAGTACTACATGAGTGCCTGAGCCTTCGCTATATATTCACTCCAGGATTATGGTATTATTGCAAGATCTGTTGTGCAATCCAGTGGAAGTTTGAAAGAACCTGTGCAAAGCATAAGAATCCACTTTCTCATTTCACAGAGAAAAGCAAGCATTCAAGAATCACATCAGTCTAGCCTCCATGGAGAAAATAAGGTATCTTTGCACCTTTCATTCACAAATGTTGAAATATCAGACATTTGCAATAGAAATCATGCCACTAACCCGTTAGTAATCAACTCAAGCACAGCAGGATCCACAGCAACAAGCACCCACATCCTTGCATTCATCAACACTTCTTCTCAATACGTGTGTAGAGCAGGTAAGAGCTAAGAACAGGTTTCTGCCACAAACAAGACACACAGAAGAGTTTCAGCATTTGATCTTACGGGGCCAAGCAGAGGGAGGGTATTTCTGGAAGGCTGGCTCCTATTCAGAAGAAAAATGTTTCCCTTGGCTTGTGAAAGTTGCTCAGACAGAGAGCAGTAACACGCTGGAGAAGCCAGCTTTCCATTCCCTGTTCCATTACTCTTTTTGATTGGCACTTTAATGAGGGCGCTAGGGGTCGACCCCCTGCCAGGGGGCTGGTTCATGCCCCGTTTATCTCACAGTCCATGTAAGACTAAAATAACACGCCAGGCTGAGTTTCACTGGCTTGTGATCCAACAGCCCACCATGATGGATTGAGTGACTGCAGCAAGTTGGCAGCTAAAGTGTGTTGTAACAGTATCTTTCTGTCAGCACAACACAATGGATTTGCTGATTCCCGGTTTTCTGTGTTCACTGTTACCATCGGCTCAGAATTTTCTAAAGTTCATTTTCCAGGGGGCTGCAAACTGATAATAAATAACATACCACAGGTTACACCAAGCTTTTCTTCTTCTCAGCTGTCCTACTGCTGACAAAGTATGGGTTGTGGTGCCAGTTATAGTACATTCACAAGCACATCCATAAATTCCTATCACTTTTCTAGAGTAACTCAAAGTTCAAGGAAGAAAGACGGCAGTTGTATTGCTCTTTTTGTGTGAGCACATTCTCCCAGGCCAACACATGGCACACAGGACTTTTCACCCCAAACAGAGTAGAGCATACAATCCAACAAAAGAGAAGGTTGCTGTGTAAGGCAGTTTTCTCCAGAACAGTTGTACACTTACTCTGCGGTAGAGTTAACAGAGTCCAGAAACAAATAAAAAGCCACAGGTCTTGTGACAAGCTTGCTTATTTACATGGCTTCAAACTAACAAAATAAAACAAAAGTCCTTTATGCTGCAGTTCAATAATCTGTAAGGTTTCTAATCCTCTGTGATGTAGCCATTATTTTTTACCCCTCCTGACAGTAAGCACACCATCAAATTTTAATGGACAAACACTTCAGGTTAACAGTAACCTCCCTTTACAAGGAGGATGTAATTACAGATATGGCCAAAAGGAAAAAAAGATCCTGTGGAAGAGATGGATTATTTTAGATCCCTTTCTTTAGTATTATACCGTATTACCTCCATGAACTCCGAATCCGTCTAGTTCTGGATAACATAAAGTGTGTTCTTGCCACATACAAGAAAATGCTGAAAAAGACTGAGTGAGGAAGGTAAAGACTGAAGAGACACTTTACAAGAAAATACAGCTGCCCTCAGCAGCAGCCTAGTGTTTACAATGATAAAATGAATTATGACAGTATAAATTTCAAATCATGGTGCAGGAAAAACAAGCATCATGAGCTAAAGATATCTGCATGCTGCCCAAGTACTTGCGAAAGAGAAGAAATGATCATAATCACAAACTGGAAGCACTGTGGCAAGCCTTTGCTGGTACACGGTATGTAATTAGCCTAATTCTTTGCAGAGCTTCTCTAGAGAATCTTGTTTCTTAGCCCTGTGCGCCCCAACACTGTAGCCTGCAGGGACATGACTCATATAGCTTTGAAGTAGCTACCTCACAGTGCCAACAGCACTGCCACAGCACACTGAAATGTAAGATGCGCTGTGGAAGCAGTCTGCAGCCTTACTGAGACCATCACTACTCAATCTAGTTAGCTACTTCAATTCCAGTTTGCGGCCACCTATGCAAGCTGCTGCAACCAAGCCCGAAATGTTCCTCCGGAGAGAGCTAGACATTGCACCTTAGTGCAGTGACACAGAAGAGGGTAAACTGAATGTAGCACCAGAAAGCCTGGGAATTGTTAGAAAAAATGAGTGGGTGGGGAAGCTCAAGGGACGAGTGGGAGGATGCGGGAAATCAGCAACACTCATTTGAATAACTGGTAACAATTATTAGATCTTTTTTTTACATGAATCATCTCAGAGATTCATCATTTGAATTATGTCACTCAAGAGGAAATGGAATGTATGGTACAAGGGAAAATCCCTACCTAAACACAAGGGTTTGGAGCCACAAAACGGAGTGATTTTTGTCAACACCCTCAAAAGAAGCAAACAAGGTTTTCATATGGGGTTGAATAGAATTGGTTCTCTGACTGGATTCACCAAATGGTCAAAAAATGCCCCCATAGTTGCAAGGGAAGGGGCAGCATAGATCAGTGCTGCTTTATGCCAATTTCAACTACTATATTAAAAAAAAAAAAAGGCATAAGGGGAAGGTAACTATATGACAACAACTAGCAGCATCAGCAATCCAGTCATCAGACTCAGGAACTCAAGTGCATCATCTTCTAATATACCCTCACTCTTCTTGATTGATAGTCAATTGATAGTCAGTCTTTTTCTGTCACTAGAAATAACAAGCTTCTATACACAACCTATGCTTGTTTCTTACCTGGCAGACAAATACTAGAGTGTTGAAAAAGAAATGCATGTTTGTCCTCTGATAAAACAGGCTAAATGATAAAATTAAGCCTCACAAATTACGTGGCCCCACGTTTATTAACCACATGGCAAGATGGTTCTGTAGCCAAGAGCTGCACAACGTGCCATGCACATGCAGGGAGCTGCGGCAGCCGAGGGCAATGGTGCCCATCCTCCTGCAACACCAGTGCTGGGTGGCTGCACAACTCCACAACACGGCTGCAGTAACGTCATTCTGAGCTCCCAAACAGCCAGGAACCTGGGACACCACTAAAGCTGCTTTCAATACTACTTGGCTGCCCATCACCTAATGTAAGCCTGGCAGAGCAGCAGCGTGTGAACTGAGTGAGCACATGTGGTGCAAGAGAAACCTGGCTGCCTTGCCAGGTCCAAACTGGGGCATGGAAATCATCAGTCTGTGCTGAGCACAGCAGGAGGCAAAGCTGAAAATATTCACTTCCACAGGAAGCCTCATGACTCCCTAAAGTCAGAGATTATCTCTAGGTTTATACAATACTCTCTGCATTTTATACACAGAGCTCCTGGCATTTACCATCTGAAAGTGCACTACCAGTAAAAATCTCTTAAAGCCTCTGCAGGGATCCCTCTTGCATGGAGTTTAAGCACACACTCCAAAATACCAGTCTCTACTCCTGGGAATACTATGCAGCTTCTATTGGTTACCAGATCTTTCTTTCTTATACTGAGAAACAAGACCAGAAGAAAACCTAAGTGTTCCCTTTTCAAAACAGTAGCTTTAACCTAACAGCTAGGTTAAAATTCTCTATCAGATATTATTCCTCAACAAATTTTTCACATCTCGTAACAAAAAGAAGCGCTTTAAGAAAGCATCTCACAACTTCTAGGTCACACACAGCCTACTGCACAATGATATGGCTGGAGCAATCATTCAAAAATACAGTAACTTTAATTTGCTTGGAGCGTTCTTCAGAGACGGAGACATAAAGAGGGGTATTTGGAAAAGGGTCAGTACAACAAACTGGGATCTCAATTCCATATTGAACCTCTGGAGCAAAGCCCATGATTTACATAGAGGTGATCTAAGTGGGAGCCAGACTACACCATGCATATTTAATAACACATATTATTAACTAAAAAAAATATAAGCTTAACAGTTAACATAATTCAATGTTTTTACAACATCTGTCAGTAATTATTTGTATTTACCAGCACTGCAAATGCCAAAGAAAATTCAGAGAAATATAAACATCAGAATTCACTGAATTCCCCCTAGTCTTGCATCTTCCCGCAAAGAATCTCTAATCATTCCTGCTTAGTCACTGTCATCTGTTCCCTGTCCTCTCCAGCATGTAATTTCTTCCCAATTCTCTGCGACCAGAAATGATTGGTCCTGGTTCTACACTGGAATGAATAACCCCTCTGCAATTAGTGGTGTTAGCTTCAGTGCTTTAAAACAGCAATTAGACCTATAACACTTTCTCAGCTCAAAACAGCAACTGAAATCTCTTTCAACTGCTGCTGCTCTCCTCCTGGTCATGCTTTATGCTACACCAAAATACAAGACAGGGAGAGCGATGGTTGTGCTCTACTTGAATTGTACTCCACCTGTGCAGAACAGGGTGAGGAGCAGGTTAGCTGGGTGAAAAGTTCACTGCGAGCCGAGCTGTCTGTTTCTCTTGCTTAATTTATCCACTATTTGGCTAACCTTGCTCTGAACCCAGCCCCCAAGACCCTTCTCCTCTCATCCCTCCCCAGCGGACTCATGACAGCCAAAGACACCACCCCCTACCCCTTCTCCCTGACCCTGCTGAATGGAGCAGGGGGTGGACACAGGGCCAAGCACAGAGTGAGAGACCTCGCACGTCAGAAAGAATCATTATTTATGTACTGGATTCTGACAAGTCCTGCTCTCAGGAGCAAAAATGAAAGTTCTACAGTCAGCAACATTTGTCTGATATTGTGTCCAAATATACCAGCTTTCCTGAGGCTGGATGGCAGCCACCCTGTATCCCCCCCACCTCCCCTGCACCCTGTCACTCTTCCAAGAATGTCTCACTCCCTAAGGATCTAGTAGCCCCTAAAGGAAGCCTGATCCTTTCTAGTAGGCTTTGCAGAGGGACTGTTGTGCATTTGCTACTGGTTTTACCCATTTCTAAGATATTTTTCAGTTCAGTATTTCCCTATGTCCTTTCTACAAGCTCCACAGCAATCCTCCAAGAAACACAGTGGAAATACTTAAAATATTCCAAAAGACAGAAGGGAACTGCAGTAACACAGGCAGTAACTGCAGAGACCCTACATGGATTTCTCCCATAAAAATCCCTTAAGTCACTAAAGGAAAGGCTGGGGTAGGGAGCACTACAACTGCTGCTCTTTGGGGAAAAGGAAAACGGGCTCTGTGTGCCTTTATGCAAGATGTAAGCTCCTAACAGTATGCACTATGGAAAAGGTTTTCCTTGTCTTTGCAGACTGAACAGCTTCCCGTTAAATTATAGTGTCTATAACTTTATTACATGCCTTCCCCACCAAGTATACTCTTAAGTCACCCCTACCAAGCAAACTTCCCATGCTTGTAGCTGCTCTGCTGAGTAGCCAGTTCTCTCCTTTATACTTTATTTCAGATTTTGAGAATCAACGCTTATATCCACCTGTTGGATCCACCTCTCTGCCACTACGAGATGGAGGGCTGTTATGTAGAGATTTCCAGCAGAGGTCACCATCAGCACAGGCCTTAGCAACGCCTGCTTGGTCAGCCTACTAACCTCCAGGCATTGGGTATTTTTCAAAACCTCATCACGTCAGCATCCATTCTGAAAACCTGACAGTGGGTTGTGGATGAGGATCAAAGGCTCTGCTAACCGATCACAATGATTGCTGTAAACAGTAAGACACTTCCCATCACGTTTCACATGCTCCTTGGTCTGACAAAGGCCATTATAGTAATTCTACAGCTTTGGTACAGCTCACCTGCTTCAGCTCCACAAGAAACTCTCTCAAGAAACATTTTTATGGTGTCATGACCCACTCAGAACCAAGTCCCTGTCCCACTGAAGCAAGTGGAGGAGGGAAAAGACATTCTGGCAACTTTACAGTAAGTAGAAAGTCCTTGTGGTCTAAGAATAATATTTAACTGGCTTCCCAGGATCATCAAATAACCTTGCCTTGACCCAGGGCTTAACTTGGCTTGAAGCAATGGAAATGGTCACTAATTTGGTGACCCTCTGCATTGCAAAATTCATGGCCCTGACACCAGAGCAAAAGACCACTTTGCAACAAAAGAGTCCTTGTTGTTGAAGGAATCTTGGGCCCTTACCAAAAAGCAAAATCCAGCACCTCTCACCTAACCCTGCTTATGTTCAGGGTATAGAAATTGCCAAGAGCCAAGCAAGATGTTGAGGAAGATGTCAAACTTCAAAAGATTGCGTAAGAAAAATGAGAGGATATACACTAAACTCTGAGGCCATATTACATGACTCACCCAGTCATGTAATGTACCCTTCCTTCTGAACAGATCAGCACACGTACTTAATTCAGCATCGCATCCAGAAGCATTTTAGTTCCTGGAACCTTACTTCCATTTCAGTTTAACTTGTCTTAACTACCATACAAGCAGTTCTTCGTACAAACTTTCAAAGTATTTTTGTTACAGATGGCAACACTCTTCAAAAGTGCTAAAGCCTACTTACAGGTAAACCAAAATAAAAGAAATGCGTAGAGCAGGTGTCAAGGAGAATAAATATAACCAACTGCAGGGTTCCAGTGTCCCATATCCCAGTTCTGTGCTCCTTCCATTCACTACAAAAAAAAAAAAAAAAAAAGGCAAAATTACTTCAAAGGGAACTATGCTAGCTTGGGAAAATTAAAGGCAAAATTTATAGAAATAGAACTGGATAATTTACAACTTACATTCCAAGAATCATCCATTAAAATACCTAATGCAGAGATTTTAATATTTTAGCCTTTCCCAACAGATATAGCAGTTGTCAGTTACAGAGAAGATATTTCAAAGGCTCAACCACCACCCCAAGACAGCACCAGCCTCCACTTTCCACTTCAGAAATGTCAACATACACAACAATGATTAAGAGGTTGGGTTTTCTATGTATCCAAGTTAAAGGACTCTGCTGTGGGGAAAACAAAAAAACAGAATCTCCACCCAACAGCACAAGAATATAACAGGAACACAACTGGAAAGCCCAAATTTCAGCCCTTCTGACTGGTTCAAGCAGACTCCACAGATCAGAGGAAGACTCCTTCCCTTGAGATCACAGATACAGATCTTCACACACACAAATCCCCCACTTCCAGATACATATAATTTGCTGCATTTCCATTTGATCCCTCTATAATGAACACACAACTGGACTTAGCCATCCAGCAGAGTGTTGTACCTACAAGAAGCAGACAGATCACCAAGGTCTTCAGACATTAAGCCCAAGAGGAAAGGGAATTAAAATCACCCCAACTGCAGACAATGAACTTCCACCAGGAAACCTCCAGCAAAAGGCACCTCTCCCTGAAACCTTGTGGACATTCATCCACCTGCTTTGTATCCTTTGAAGGATACACCAAATTTAGGGAAGGGAGAGGGACAGACGAAGTCACTCTGTGGTCACCAGCCTCACCCGCTGCTATCACAAGCACTATGGTAATACGGCTGGAGCTCCTTCCCTGGCTTGTAACAAGCACATCACCCCCAGCAATGCTGCCTTCCCTCCTCAACAACAAAGCTGCTTTTTACCTTCAGCTACATCTACTCACTGCCATTTACACTCACTTTGGTTGCTGTCAGAGGGTCTCTTTTGCTTAAGCGCCACTTTCCCCACCTTGGCGTTTACTCCCTGCTTACACAACCCAACTCATGGCCAAGCACAACTTGCTCAAGTCTCAACCTCACCATCCTTCTGCAGCCACCCCAGGTCCAACTGTGCTTGCACATGGGTGACCGAACTGCTCACAACTCCCAGACTCATTTTCAGCTGTGCACCGTTCACTGACATCAGAGCTTCACTACTTTGCAGAAGGTAAAGGTGGCCCCAATCAGCCCCAGAAGCGCACTTAGGTTTACCTGGCTACAACACGCTGGAGACACTCACACTGCTCAGCCAGTGCATGCAGCTCTGCTCCTTTCATTTACAGCCCCATCTCTCATCCTCCCTCACAGCACTGCCTTGCGTTTTGCATGGCTGCACTTCTTCCACTCACCACGGCCAAACTGTCTTCTACACGCTGCTTTTTGCCTTTTCTTTTCCTGCTAAGTCCACGAACGAAAAGAAACCCACACAAAGTAGCTCCGTCCGAACCACCGCTGGCCGCCCACTCCACAAAATGGCCATCAAGGTGGCGAAGGCAAAGAAACATCCAGCCATCTTTTCCTTCTTTTCCTTTTCCTTTCCCTTCCTTTCCTTTCCCTTCCTTTCCCTTTCCTTTCTTTCCTTTTCCTTTCCCTTCCTTTCCTCTTCCTTTTCCTTTCCCTTCCTTTCCTTTCCCTTCCTTTCCCTTTCCTNCCCTTTCCTCTTCCTTTTCCTTTCTCTTCCTTTCCTTTTCCTTTCCCTTCCTTTCCTCTTCCTTTCCTTTTTCTTTTCCTTTCCCTTCCTTTTCCTTTTCATTTCCCTTTTCTTTTGCTTTCCCTTCCTTTTCCTTTCCCTTCCTTTCCTTCTTCTCCCTTCCTTCTCCCTTTTCTTCCTTCCCCTTCCTTCTTTTTCCTTCCTTTCCTTCTTTTTTCTTCCTTCCCTTTCTTTTCCTTCCTTCCTTCCTCCCTTCCCTTTCGCCAACTACCACTTCCCGGAAAAAAAAAAGAAAGAAAGAAAGAAAAAGGGGGCACCTTATGCTCACTCACCTCACACCCCACTGCGCCGCCANTCACCTCGCAGCCCGACCTCTAGAAGGTTCTGCGCTCCCCGCCCCCTGCTGCGACCGTTAAGAGCCGTTAACGGTCCCTAACGGTCGCTGAGGGTCCCTGCGCAGGCGCAGTTGGCCCTGAGGGCGCGTTGGCCGCGTGAATGGTCACTCGACTGACCCGTACGGCAATTTTCACCCCCAAAACGGTCGCCCAGCCCAAACACAAACATTTCAGCACCGCTTCTGGATGAGACACGTGCCACGACACTTGAAAAATATGCGTTCCTGGGGTGAGTGCTCGAGACGGAGGTATTTTGCTGGCAGAACAGCGAGGTGCCACAGCGTATTTTGACAGTGACCTCAGGCATCGGCGGGAGATGGAGCCTGCCCGGGCCGGCGCTGCTGGCGAGAGGCGCCGCCGCCAAGGCCAACCGTCCCACAGGCGAGCTCACTACCTACCGAGCAACCCAAATATTAAAAATTGCCAACATGTGGAACCTATTAAGACATTTAGAAGGAATTCGCGTTCATTGTTTCACTTGAAATATAAAGGTTATAAAACTTAACGGCCGCGTGACAAGGAAACTATATGAAACACTCGGAGATTTACAGAGCAACTGTGCGTCTCTTCAGGCATGTGGGCCCGAAATCGCTTTACAATCAACCGTGCAACCTGTGTTCTGAGCATTGAGGTTTTCTGGTAGGTTTTTTTTTTCCTTTTTGACCTTGCAGACTGGTTTTCAGTTACCGCAGCAGCTCTGGAGTAAAACAGAAACACTGCATGTATCTTCTTTCAAGTATTTATTTCTTTTTGTGCTGTTAACATCAAATAATGAAAGGAATTGTAAGGATTTGGGGAAGCAGAGGGGCTGGAGAAAAAGAATGAAAGCTGCAGAAAGAGGGGGAAAAAAAATCCCAGCACAATGCCTTAATTTCTCGCAGCATGTGCAGCGCAAATGAGCAGTAAACACATACCAGGGAAAATGCAAACAAAGGCTACGATTGCTGAAAGTTCAAAAAAAAAAAAAAAGAAAAAGAAAAAACACGGTGAGTGCCTCCAAGTAAACATTTCCGTGATTAAATCCTCGGCATTGCTAGGCCAAATTAGCACAGCAACCTCCTCCCTTCCCCCAGCACCCAGTGCTGCACCTCAGCAAGTAGCAGGGAGGAGCCAAACCCAGGCCTTTGAGTCCTGCTTTATTCTTCTTTTCTTTCTTTTTTTTTCTATTTTTTTCTTCTTTTTTCTTTTTTTTTTCTTTCTTTTTTTTTTTTTTTCTTTTTGTTTTTTAAGGAATGGAAATGTTTCAATTACGGCATTAAGAGGAAGCCCTAATCTAATCTAAAGGGTCAAGCGCAAGCCTGAAAATCCGATTATGGATTTGCCACTGGGGTTTGTCTGTGCTGAGAAACGCAATTAAGGCAGCAATGCCTCGCGGGCAAATACTGGGTTTTGCTGGGCTTGGTAACCCTGGGCCTTGACACATGCCTCTCCATATGCTGGGGATGTATTTTCTAGCCTGTTACCAGACAGAAGCTTGAGGAAGACCCTAAAGTTGATGCCATCATTGCAGTCACACGCTGTCTCACATAGCATGAGGCAAATTATATATAAAGTTTTTCTGTTATACCCTTGTCCTATGGATGTAATAGGAACTGAAACACGCTGCAAAGGCAAGGTTTGCACAGCACTGTGTGTGTAAAAGAAGGACACTTGCAGCTTTCCTATAGGACTTTCAATTTTAGACTCAAAAATCACAACACAGGGGAATATGAGCATCAGGAGAACTGCATCGTGCTCAGTAGCAAGCAAAGCCTTTCTGCTAAGTGCATTCTCAGTTCATTTTATATTAGCAGACCTGTTTTTCATACCTTCTGCAAGGACATTTGGCTCCTTTTCTACATTTGCTTCCTTTCCAAATGCAACTTTATTTCATTCATTATTGTATTTTCTTAAAGCAATTGGGGGTGAGTATGCAGCAAAACAAATCTCAAAATATCATAAAGCCACTCCCCTTGTATGGAAATATGCCATGTCCTGATGTCAGGAGGTTATTTTTAGAATAATTCCCTTTTTCTAGATTCACAACACTGGGTTCATTTTCTGAAAAGTAGAGGCTAAAAGACAGGTGAATCCTGGAACAGAAAAATGTGAACATTTTCTTCTATGAGGCAAGTGGTTTTTGATTCCCAACATGTTTTCTTTTTTTCTTGAAAATGTCTATAAGCCTGGTTTTGATCACAAGATTGGAATATGTCATGAGAGTACATTCAAATATGCATTTGCATTAATATTGTTACCAGAAGCCGTCTTACAGTCATCATCAGACATATTGGAGCCCCTTGAAAGCTTTCTGTGGGATTGGAAGTCATCCAGGCAGTGAAAAGAAAAGCCACCATGTGATTTGGACGGCCAATTCCACAGGAAAAAAAATACATATAAATGAACGGCAAGCTCTCAAAGTGGTAGTTAGGGTGAGTACCTTGCAAGCAAATTATTGGCTAAGAATTATTAAGTATATAAAGTATTTGGTAAATGTTTTTCAAAGAAGTCACTTTAAAATTGATCCGTATAAAGAAAGTAAGCTAATTTTATGGTGAGAATTTGCCTGTGTCAAACAGTGCAGCTAAATGTAATAAAGATCAGGAGAATATAAGCTGCCCATTCTGGGCTATATGCAACATGATATTCACCTCTAACAACGCAAAAAGGCCACGTTTCAAATGATTTGAGACTGCCAAGGAAGTGGGGGCAGGATGCACCTAAACCTACATTACCACTCTTGCGTTTTTTCACAAAAACACTGCCTGTTTCAGCAAAGGTGCCTTCAGTGCTTGACTTTTGTCCCAGGACTTACCTTTAAAATGTGAGATGGATTTGGGGCTAACAGGGAGTGCAGGTGCGTGCCCAAAGGGGAGGTGAGGAGATGAGTAATCTCCATGCACAGCAACCGTCCTCCCCAACAGGAAAAATGGGAAGAGGCAGCTGAAACGATGAAAAATGAAGGGATCAGCAAAAAACAAACCCAAAGTAAACAAACCCAGCATGGCTCCTGTGGCTCCCGGGGCCATATGGCTGAGTCCATCCAGCACTCATTTATATAGGACTCAGTTCACCGAATTTGAACTCCTTTACTCCTTTGTAGTATGAGATTAAGATCTATTGTTAAATCTGACTCAAAATATGAAGAAGTTTAAAAGGAAGGAGATGACTGCAATACAGCCCAGCAGACAGATTGCATCACAGGAAGCATGACATCTCGGGCTTGAAGTTGCCAGTGCTTCTAAATACTGGGCTTTTAGGGCTCAAAAGAATTAGTTTCTTTACTGATTTGGGGTATGACAGCTGTGAGGAATTCTTGTCTGAATTAATGAATTAAGAATAAATTTATGGTTTTATATGAGAAAACTTACACATCTGTAATTTGGCTGAACAGAGCTGACATGTCTCAGGAAACCTATTTTTAAAACTGGAATGAATGATGCACTGAGTCTTTGTTTAAAAAGTCATCAAAACGTGTTCAGAGGGTTATAGCAGGGAGCTATAACCCTGTAATGATGGAACCAGAGCAGTCATTTGACTGAACAATTTGTGTGTGGCTTTTTGTATATCACTGTTTTTTTTTTTTTTTTTTTTTTTAACATACATAGAAGCTCTCGATGCAGGACATAAGCACTTTTGCATACATATTTTTCTGTGCCAGCATTGGGTCCCTTGTAGAAAAATTTAAGGCTATGTTTCATTTGATTAATATGCTTGTCAAACCTCTATTATACCAGCAGGCTAAGGGGGAAGCCAAATATGCTTTAGGATTCATCACTATGGTAATAGCCGTCTAAGTGAAGGTCCAATTGTACAATATTAAAGGATATTAGAATAGTGGAAGTTAGAGCCTTTTCTGCTACTAGAACATCCACAACATTGCTTGCTGGGGTCTGTCTCTCTAGGTTCTTTTGTAGGGCTACCTTCTCTTAGAATGTTGACAAAATATTGCCCAGCTTTGGGCAATATTTGAGCTTATTGTGCGTGACTTGAAAGCCCTGCCAGGGCTGTAACCAAACAGCATCCTTGTTCTTTGAAGGATAAATCTTAGATGTGTATATATATATATGTGTGTGTGTGTGTATATTTATATATATATTTATATATACACGCACACAAGGATATATATGTATATTTGCTCTATATTCAGCAGTTGAAAAGGCAGAAAGAATGAGCTTGTCACCTCTGGTATTGCTTGTGATAGGCAAAGTAGCAAGGGGTAAAGGGACCATGCGAGTCTTTCTCAGCCTTCACCATGGCATGAAGTGAGCACACCCAGGAACAGAAATGGCCTATTCTGATATCATTAGGACCATTTTCATCTCCTGTTAACATTCTTAAGATGATCCCTTTTGATTATAAACCCTTATTTTATACATTTCAATATTTTCAATCAAAATTGCATTTTCAATATAGCCAAAATATTCCAGATACCCTGTCACTCTCCTGTTTCTTTCAGTCCTTTCTNACCCTTATTCTATACATCAGCATTTTCAATATAGCCAAAATATTCCAGATATCCTGTCACTCTCCTGTTTCTTTCAGTCCTTTCTCTGCATAAGACACTACTAGTTGTCTTTCCAGGAAAAGATAGGAATGAATTGTCTCCTTTCAGCTAATATTAATATCATTATATGCCCGGGCAGTACCTGGGGTCACTCATCAGGTCAATAGAGTAATGCAAAGTCCATAATGCACTTTGTAAATAAAATATAAGGACTACAAAATAAAGGGAAGATGATGAAGTGTTTTGCTTATCTTTTTCACCATGTCCAATGTTTGCAAATGGAGATTCAAAGGCAAGAACTAGCGCGGGGTCAACTCTAAGGCAGGATGTCCTGGGAGCAACACAGACTCGGTCTTCACAGTACCTAGACATGATGGATTGGCTTTGCAGCTGGCTAGGAAAAAGTGAGTGGTGAGTCAAAATGACTCCCCTTCTTTTTACATACATGAGTTGCTTTTCCTTCCTCGAGAAAAAAAATGAGAGATTGAACGGTAACTGGTGTGTTCTGAGCAGGCTCAAAGTTAATAAGCAGCTTTTTGAGGGCACGGTGACCCCCAGGAACTGGCAGTGTAATGTGTCCCTTATAAATGTTTATTTGGGTGAAAATCACGATGCCTCTACTATAACATCAACCCCGAAACAAGAGGCAGAGTCTTGCCGCTGGCTTTTTGGAGTCACCACACTTCCCCTAAACTTGCATCCCAGCTGTGTTTTCCTACATACATACTCTTTGGTCACTGGGCAACTAACTGTGTCTTTCTTCTCCCATTTAAGGAATTCTTTTCTAGGTTTGTGCAGAAAAAAAAAATCAGCGTAGACATTTGCCATGATCTTTTCTGCATTTTTATGTCATGATGCCCTAGCAAAGGTGAGTGCCTATGTAATGTATGTATTTCTGTTTCCCTTGATGCTTGCTTTCAGTAAAGGAGAAGAACAGGCTCTGAGGAGCATTGCCACTTAATGCTAGCACCATCTCCTTGCTTTGAAGTCTTGACAGGAGCTGTTAGCATAAGAAACCAATAAACTGAGACTAATTGGGAGGGTGTGAAATTAAAAATCGTCTCCTCAGAGGTTGTCTCTTCCATTGTATGAAGTTCCTGCTGGATAAAAGAAAATGAGCTTGGGACATGGTAAAGTCCATAGTTTCCTTCAAGGCTTTCTCTTAAGTTAGTTCTGTGCTTCACTTCTGTGAAGGGTGCTTGCTGTTATTCAGTTTAAAAGGCAAACCAGCATTGCAACCAAGATGATTTTGTTTATTAGAATATAAACTGCTGCTTATGACTCACAGATTTCACTGGAGCCTTCAAACTGCCAGAGGGCTGAGGAGTGATACCAGATCTGAGGGCCTTAGCACTAGGGAGGAGATAACTACAAAAATGGTGCAGAACGACTCTATGCTCGTTGTTGAGTGCAAAAATCCAAAAGATTATATTTGACATAATTGTTTTTACACCGAGAACTTACGATGAATGTAGTCAAAAGTGGCTGTTACCCAGACTTAGCTTAGCAAAACTATGTGAAGAAATAAAAAGAAAATAGATGATCCAAGGTCAGGTCACTGTATCCTTTTCTCAGCATGTAAATTTGAGCTGCAGAAAAACAACTAGCCCAAATGTCTGATAAAAACAGACGTGTTCTCCTAGAAATAAATGCACCCACTTAGGCTGTGTCTGCATTAGGTTTGTTAGTGTGCTTTTATGAGCTTTGGCAAGTGTGATGCTATCTGTTAGTATCTGAAGGTGGGAGTGTTCTGGGAGTTGTCTGAAAGGCTTGCAAGACTCGATCTGATCACATCCACCCACACTAATTAACACATTACATAAAGTACAAGTTTCTCTTTGCAAACACTAGAAGCGCTTGCCCAGGCACTTTCTGTGATTCTAGAAGAGCTGGATGGACTCTCGCACTTTTTAACCTCAGCAGAACAAAAGGCAGGGAGGGCTGATTTCCCTCTTCCCAGGCTCGTGCCTTTTCTTCACCCTGCTAAATTACACCATCAGCAGGGAGGCAGCTGAAAGGACCTTTGCGAAGTTCACCAGGGTGCACCAAGGAAACCTCGTATTATTATTTTTTAAATTGTAATCACAGAATCAAATATGGAAGAAATGAGATTTACTTACAAAAGATGCTTTCTGCTCTTCCCTTCTCACCCTGCCTGACTTGGTCTGAAAGTTAATTACTCCAAAGCACCAGCTTCTTAAATAGCTGGAACTGAAAAATCCTTCAATTTAAATATAGGGACTGGGAATACTCTCTTTATGCCAGAGTAACACTTGCCCCCATAGTAGCTATTGTTTTTTCTGTCATTACAGTTCAAAGACAGGCAGCAGAGATCTCCCATATAAAAACTCTAATATGAAGTCTTCTCCATAGATTAGAGTAAATAAAACCTGAAGAGCTTAGGCAATTTCTTAAGCTGCAGTGGGGACCTCCTCCTACAACTTCGAGATTTCTCCAGCAGAATAATAAATATATACCTCCAACTTAAATTTATTCCAGACCCCTTGTATGACATCTGGCTTCAAGATGGTGGCACTGAAAAGTGAAGTAATGACATAGGAATACAGAAGGAAAAAAAAAAAAATATTGAGTGCAGTGGAAAGCAGGAGGCAGTGGAGAGAGCAGGGAAAACCAAAATTAAAATAAGTCAAAGCGTGGCGGAAATTCCTTTGAAAAAGCCTTAGGCTTGTCTACATTTGCAGCAGTTCCAGATTACCCAGTATCAGCTGCATGTGGGACGGGACAGGAGACCTTGCTGGGCATTCCTGGAGAAACTTTCCTTTCAAAAATGCCTTCAAATGTATGCAGCCGACCTCGCGAGCCGTTCACTTGGGTGCAGAGCGTTCTCACAGCATTCAACGAGTGAAACAATTCTCTTACTCAACTCTTCCTTGCTATGTAAAAAGCCAAGTCAACGTTTTCCTCATTATTTGCTGTTTGCTGCATACCTCTCCCCCACTGTGACTGCTATTTGACCTGCTGTCCGCTCGGAGACCCGCAGGGGATGAGAGGGAAGTGTTTGTGTACAAGGGGGAGAGCCAGACCAGGGAGTCGCAGCTAAATTCTGGCTCATCCGGATGAATTAGAAAGAAATCAACAGCACTTAGCATGCAAGACAAGCTCATGGATGTGAGCATCTTTCATGCAGCTCGGGAAAACAGCACTTTCATCTAAGGGGCAGCATATGGGGATTAGTGGGGAGGTTGTTTGTACTTTTTTTTTTTAACCTCCTCCTTGCCTTAGGATGTTGTTAATGAATGGACTAGCAACATAAAGGTTTGATTTAAGAGGGACACCGTGGGGTGCCATCTTTCACCACTCCTGTTTGCTCCTGCATCCCCAAGCCTGGTGTGTCTGCCTGTGGTTAATGAGAAAATAGAAAGGCTCAGAGTGCCCAAGGGGAGGTAGGTATAATCATCCCTTTCCAAGTGGCTCTTGATTTTTACGGCACCTTTTGTATTCCTGGCAGATCCTGGAAGGTCACTGTAGTTGTGTTTTCAATGAACTAGTTTTCTTCTCAAAAAACAGCCAAAAAATAAAACTGAAAGCATCTATTAGGGTGGGCGTCAAAATCACAGAGATCAAAGTTTATTTTCGTTTTCTCCAGAGAGTCTCAGACATCGAGGAATTCAAAACAAAACTCCTCTGTAAGAAATGGACCACAAGTTGACCATGGGGCAGCAGGTGCCCTTGTGGCCGAGAAGGCCAATGGGATCCTGGGCTGCATTAAGAGGAGCGTCTGCAGCAGGTGGAGGGAGGGGATCCTGCCCCTCTGCTCAGCCCTGGGGAGGCCACATCTGGAGAACTGTGTCCAGTTCTGGGCCCCCCAGGACCAGAGGGATGTGGAGCTGCTGGAGAGAGTCCAGCGCAGGGCCACGAGGATGATCAGGGGCTGGAACATCTGCCCTGTGAGGAGAGGCTGAGGGAGCAGGGCCTGTTCAGCTGGAGAAGAGGAGGCTGAGAGGGGACCTGGTCAGTGTCTATAAGGACCTCAAGGGAGGCAGTGAGGAGGATGGGGCAGCCTCTTTTCAGGGGTGGCCAGTGATAAGACAAGAGGAAACAGCCACAAAATAAAGTACCAAAAGTTCCCCAGGAACTTAAGGAAAAAAATTCTTAACAGTGAGGGTGACAGAGCACTGGAACAGGTGGTCAAAGAGAGTTTGTAGAATCCTCTGGAGATCTTCAAGACCCACTTGTGGATACAGTCCTGTGCCACATGCTCTAGGTGACCCTGCATACGCAGGGGGTTGGACTAGATGATCTCTCGAGGTCCCTTCCTTAAGGATTCTATGAAATCTCTGCAAAGCTGGCATAGTGCAGAAGCTTCAACGTTCTGCACTCAGAAGGGAAGCGCTGACCCAGATAGGAGAATCTGAACATCCCTGCAGGCAGATGGGCTTGTATCAACGGCACCCTTTGCAGGATTTGCTTTGTGAACTGGCCAAAAAGAGATATCTACTGATTTGCAGCAAGGATCAGACTCTCAGATTTTTACATGCTCATCACTGCATCAAAGTAGCTGGTCCCCATTCTAGATGTCAGAACCGAAGAAGTATCTCAGATGCAGCTCAGAGCTTTTCTTCTAGAACCCAGATCTCTTCTAAGAAATGATATTCTATTATTTTAGAATATCATTTTTTTTCCTCTTCTCTGTTTCTGCATAACACCTTTTGGTTTATAAACCAATACCGTTTTTTCTCTTTATGCCATGTTCCATGAATTTGCTTATCATCTGACAAACACCAAGGTAGTTAGATTTACAACTTTTGAGGTAGGGAAACACTACAAATACCTGTTTTGAATGTCAGGGTGCACTTTGAGATTAGGTGACTTGTTCAAGGCCACACAGGACATCTATTAAAAAAGTTTGAAATTCAAGCCAGGAGCTTTAACTTCACTCTTTTAACCACATGAGTTTCCTTGGGGTGCTTCCTTGGGGTGTTCTCCCATGAGACTTGCTACTCGCCTGTATTGCAATTAGATTAATTCCTCTTGCAGTAGTGTTCCAACAACATTTCAATTACATTGCTATACCTCATGCTGCATGCTGCACAGGAATGCAGTATTGCTCCTCCTAGGCTGTCAAAGAAAGTATATCATTACGAACAAAAATAATGTCTAGCTGCTTCTGGCATTTCAAAGCAAGCAGCATTTATCACTTTTGGCTGATCAGTGAGTTGATGCCCTAAAAAAATGGGTATATTCCCAGTTGAATTCAATGTGCATTTAATCAGGTCTTTGCAAACTTCACACTTCAGGAGCACTGCAGTGCTTCTCTTCTATTTTTAGCACATTACTCCACTTATTTCACTGTAAGGATTGATACAACGGATTTTCTTCTGTATGAATTATGTCAGTGAATGTATATTTGCAAAAGCAGGCTCTAGATTTTGTTCATCCTCAATCTGAAGCCTACATGTGTGTGCCAGTCTACGGAGTAATGCTAATATATATGATAATACATAATATATATTATCATATATAAGATATATATATAATATAAGCATTACTGCCAGATTGAAATTGCCTCCTCATTTGTGCATCCCCATCCTGCCTTCACCAGTGCAGTCAGGTCTCTGGGGCCTGGCCTAAGTGGCCTTTATTAAAGAAACCAGCAGTTTTGTTGCTTCCCTATTATATGAGCTGGGAACAGCTTCATCAGTGAACGAAAAACACCACCAGCCAGTGAAGGAAGCTTCCACTAAATGTCCGTATTTTTTTTTTCCATTTAAAAAACAGGAAAGAAATCAGGGTCAGTTTGTAATTGCAGTTCCTTTGAAAAGATGATTAAAGTCCGGGATATGATATTCTGCTCTCAGCTGAAACAGCCTATACATATTTTATAAACAAAAATTACATCTTAAAACTGTGAGTAGATTTAACAGTGGACTCTAAAGAATTAAACATCATATAAACATTTCACACGCTTTGTTTTTCTTTCCAAAGGTCCATAGTCTAGTCATTCAGTCCTGTGCAAAGGTCATGTTACTATGGTTATGACCTGCAAGAAATGTGTTGCCTTAGAGCAGCACAAGTCACATGAACAGGCTAAAAGCCAAGACGGCTGATTCAGAGTCTTGACAGGATTCTCATGGTCTCACTGAGGAACAGTCTTTGCACCATCAAGTCTATGTTCGGCCTTTAAAAGTGTTCATGCAGGTGTAGCTTCCAGAAAACTTATGGATTTCTTCAAGTGCTGCCTGAGGGAGAATGCTGTTGGAAAAGCAGAAGGGAAATAAGCCAAACAGACAAATCTTTCAATCTGTTCTAATAAGAGGACATGTAAGTGTGCATGGGTGTACATACACACGTATGTGCACACACTGGCATGATCAGGTAGCTAGTGAAGGCAGAAAAAGCAGCCATCAGTATCTCTCAGAACCTGCTGACTTATAACGTGTTCTCCCCTTTGCTCCTATCTCTCTCCTTCATGGGAGGGGAGGCACCAGTGTGGTGCTGGGTATCAGATAACAGTCAAACTGAAGTTCACCTTGGTGTACAGACAGCCAGACTGTCTAGGCTATAGGTGGCAATGGAAATATTTACCTTTTTAGGATGACAAGCACACGCATTGTCCATGGAAGGAGGAGGAAGGCTTGGTTCATCTGAACAGCGTCCACTGTCCTACTAGCCACAGTCTCTGGCTTGAGAGGAGGAAAAAGATTAGGGAACCTGAATAAATAAAGTAAAAAATAAAATGATTACTCATTAACCAAGGTCCTTGTTTAAGATACCAGTCAAAGTCCTCGTGCCCTCTAAGTTATCACTGGTTAGTGGCATTGATAACCCAAAATGGACTAGAAGGAACAGAGAATGAAAGCCAGGTTTATAATTCTGTGTTCCAGTTCTGTACTACTGGACTGTCCCAGTTAAGGAACAAACATGCAGTCTTTATGAGGCAGTGGTGAGTATTCAGGACCTTGCTTCAGGGATTTTCCTAGGCAATCTGCAAACTAACATCACAGCTCTGTCTTTTCAGTGTCAATGTTTTTGCCCTCGTCTGCTGTCTGCTCGATTCAAACTCTTGACAGGTGATCTTCCCTCATTGCTTTTGATGCCAAGAATAAGACTTCTCCTGGGTCCAGCATGACATTGCATATTTTCCCTTGGCTAAAGGAACACAAACTATAATAATGGGTCACTCTGTCCCTTGTAAATGATTAATTTCAGTCTGTGGCTGTCACTCCCTTCAGTGGGAAAGAATTAAGAATTTGAATGAATAAAGAAGGAATTTGTACTGTTAATTCTCAAGTAATTCCATAGGCTGCTCCCTTTTGAATTCCCTCAATTTTCAGATTGCTTCCCCTCCCTCTTTAATGGCTACAAATGGCCCCAAAACACTCAGTGAAAAACAGCTTTCTGTTTTCTCTGTAGAAATAAACGCTGCAGATACATTCTCACACAGTACAAGCAGCTTGTACAAATGTGCCAGCAAACCGAGGGAACCAGTCTGATGAGTCCCGGGCGGCCTAGGGTGACCCTCTGTTCCCAGGCGGCCAAATGAGACATCAAATTCTCTTCACTAAATGAAGCATTAATTAGGAGTGTATTCTGATGATTCATTTAAAATGAGATGTTTTATTCTAGCTCCCCTGGACTGACCTGATTCTCATGCCCTGAAACATCTCTGTGCTTGTGTGGAAGGGCAGGACTGTTGTGGCATTCACTCCAGGACAGTCTAGCAAGCCCAAGGTCAGGCTCTCCATAAAGGCAAAGGAAGAAGCTTTGGAGGTGCAATAGTCAATGGCACCAGGGATGGCTGACAAGGCCAGGACAGAGTTCAAGCAAACAATGTGTCCATGCTGCAACTCCAGCATCCTTGGCAGGAATGCTTTGGTGGTCTGAAGAACAACAGAGAAAAAAAAAAGAAAAAAAAAAAAAGTTTTGCTCAGCAGAGATACAACAAAAACAGTAGTGACTGAAAAATAAGGTGACAGAGACAACAAGCTGAACTGCGCTGTCCATTAAGCTAAGGAAGGGGTGGAAGAATGCTTTGTTGCCATGTCATTCTTTGAAAGCTTCTAAACAAAGTTCGCGCATAAAAAAAGCAAAACCTTGCCTGGTTTTGAGTGGTGCCCACAGATAAAGGCCATGCACAGAATGCTCTGTATGTTTAAGAAGTTCTTAAAGAGGATAAAGTCTCCAGGAAAGAGATTAGATCACAAAGAACTCATTTTCTCTGTTATTATAATTATTTCTATCTAATTAGAAATGGAATGAGTTCATGCTAGCTTCCTTCCTTGAGCAAGGCAGCCTCGTGCTCCTCTCACTTTCCACACACATCACTAAGCAGAAAATTCTCTGCGTGCTTGGCTTTTCTCAGAGAAAATTGGATGTTTTACTGGAAATCTCAGAATGGGGATGTAAGCACATCAAATACTGTGCAACTACTGGAAGCTTTTAATACGATATTTTAGAAGTAACTGAAATCCATTTGAGAGAGTCTGTCAAATTTAATTTTTGTTGGTCTTCTTTTCTGTGGCCTTTGCCCCTCACACTGTTTTTCCTGTCTTTTGTGTCAGGCTGATCTTGCAAAGCATCATTTAGAAAGGCCTAGCAGCAGGCACATGTTTACTGGCTGTCATCTGTCACTCTCATTCCCAAATCTGAATACAGGAGCTCAACTTACCCAGAACTGTCCCAACGTGTTTATATGTTGCGATTTGAGCAGTGCATCGTCATCGCTGTCCATCAGGCTCTTACCATGGACCACGGCAGCGTTGTTCACTAGGATAGTGATATCACCCACCTGCAACAACACAAATGGCTTGTCACAACTAACACCTCACAAACCAGGAGTCACTATTGGCCTTCCAGGAGGCCTGAATACATTACTATTTTCACTGCTTTTGGCATTTTTGCCCATGGGTTTTGTAATCCTTCTGGATTGTGTAAACCGATAACTAGATCTTTGTACAACATAATCTGGATCCACGTTGAACCCAGTCTCTTTCACATACCTCTTCTCTGTTCAAGCTCATCTTTGTATTCTAAAATTAGGAAGACAAGTTCTCTGCTACTCTTTTCCTAGTACAGGTATTTATGTACTAGAATATAGAAATGACAAAATTTGATTAGTTGTCGTTCATACCTTCTTGGTATGGGTGAAAATGTTTACCCTGTGGCAAAAAGCTTTTGACAGAAATATGCACCTTTGCTCCATTCCTAATTTGCCAGTGGAGGTTTTTTTTCCCCATCAGAGCTGAGTAAATTATTAAATCCTGTTTCCACAGATACCAACCTTTTCCCGCACAGCTTTGGCTTGCTGATAGACCTCCTCTCGGTTTCCAACGTCACAGATGAAGTAATGGCACTCGGTCCCCATCATCTTGATTTCCTCCGCGGTCTCCTTCAGGCATTTCTCAGTTCGACCCCACAGGATGATCTGCAGCAAGAACCTTTTGTTAGGGTCAAACTTTCTGCTTTGAATCTAAAAGAATTAAAACATGATTCTAACTCGAACAGTTCCAAGAATATCTTTAATGTGCTCTCACTGCCAGCTCTCTTGCACTTTGTCATTTAAGGCTAACAATGATTTCTGCATGGTGATTATAAATGATGTGTAGGAGATGGCACTCTTCTCTTTACAGGCCTGTTCTTTACAAACAAATCAACAGTGAAATCAAAAAAATCATATTTGAGGTATTTCATAAGCTTTGAGAAAATATTTGCAAAATCCTGCTCAACTGCAAGTGCACACACATTTCACAACCTACAGCTACGTGGAAAGGGGAGGAAGAAAAAACACCACAACGGCCAATGTAAGCATCAAACTTGGTGCCCACAGAGTCCTGAGTTTGTGTCAACGTGGACTTGAGCCTCTTAGTAGGGTTGGATCAGTCAAGTGCAAATGCTGAAAAAATAACTGATAAATTGAAGAGCGATGGGATACAGAGCAAGAGGAGAGGAAGAGAAATAAGGCATCAGATGGGTTGAGTAATTAAGGCAAGAAATAAACCTCATGTGCCTAGCACTCCATGGCTTCCTGCTGCTATTGCAAAATAAAAAGATGAACCCTCAATCATCCCTTTCAGCTGTTTCAAACACCCATACGGCCTCCTGTTCTCGCAGGTTGTCACTGGTGCAATGAATTGACAGGCAGTGCACGTGGAAGGATAGTTAAGCAAGAGATGACCTCTTGACGTTACATCTGCGTGCGATGCAACTCTTGGACATAATTTTTTGACCCAACACTTACTTCATGATCTTTAATATCCTACAGATAATCTTGCAAGATGACCCCATTAAAAACTAGGCCATTCAGGGTAGAGAGAATTTGCTGATTATCCCTCTATCAGCATGAACTTTAGTGACAATTTTTTCCCTTAGAAGTTTTCAACTCCCTAATGCCATTCACAATCAGGTGAAGGCTTCAGCCTGCGTAAGAGAAAAAGCAGTAAATAAAAGACCATTCGTTTGTGCGAGGTGAGAGTTCCCTAGCAGCACAGTGGGAAGTCAGGTTTCCTGCTGTCGTTTTTGCTACTTTTTCCAGATGGATAAACTCAAAACTCAATACACCTCATTTCTGGTCCAAATTCAAGCTTGAATGCTCTTGTAAGATCATCCGACGCTTTCAATTTCTCTCTTACATCTAGCCAAAAGTTCAAACTGGCACAGACTTTGCTCTGGCCCAAAATATCAAGTCTTAAAGAAGATGAAACTTCTACTTGCCGCATTAGACTCACATTTGAGGACTTCTCAGCAGAAGGCTTCGGTTTGCCGTAGGCAATAATACCCTCTTCTCTTCTTGCTTGCAACGGTTTCATCACTGTTTTTCTGGGTCCTTATTCTACTCTTTTGCCTCCTGAGGAGACTCCACTTGTAAGTCCTCAACTCTCTGAAATCCACCGTCTGCAGAATCCACAGTTCGGTGCTTTGCTCTGGGGTGCTCCTCAGGTTGTCTTGCTCTGTAACGTACTCACCAAAGCAGATACAGGGCAGAACCGAGAGCTTGAGCATCAGGGATAAACACGCAGGCTCTGAATGCTCCTGATCTAAAGGTTTGCTCACAAACAGATGAAGGAGTGCGGGGATGAGCCTAAGTCCTTCTGATGCCCCATGAGCTCCAGTCAGCCTGAAGCTGAGCAGTTGGTACTTCCCTCCCCCTTACATGCAAGGACTTCAGTAACTCATCAAGAAAAGCATCTCCCAGCAGTTTCATCCTGCCCTGGTTAGGATTTGAGTGCTGCTTTTGTGAGCAGTCTAGGGCTGGAGCTTAGGAAACGCTCCCTTTTATGAGGAGGCAGAATTTTCAGTGTGTAGACATGAGTCCAAGAGGCTGATCTGTGTTCCCTTTCCATTCTGCATTGGCAGTAACTATATCCCAACTGGAGACTTAAGTCCTGCAGAAAAGGACTTTCAGTCACATAAATTCCTGTCTGATAGACGGAGAAACGCAGAGGACGGAAGGAGAGCAGAAATGGTGCAGCTTGTCCCGCAGCCGCCCGCTCCCTGTTATGCAACAGCGGAGGGAAGAATATTTAATCTGTGTCTTGGAGAGGTTCCTGGACAGACAGTTTTCCGCTCTGGAAAGGCTTTCATCTCCCCTTCATCTCGTCATCCTCTCTGCCCGCTCCTCCCTACCGCACTAGACACGCTCTCCTTTCACAAAGTTACTGACCAGAAAATTGCCGAGGGCAGCGGCCCAGCGAGGCGGCTAATCCCGCTGCAGCCGCCCTGCGCTTACCCCGCGCTGACCCGGCCGCCCGCGCAGGTGGGAAGGGAACCCAACCGCCCGCACCGCGGCCGGCAGTGAGCGGGGACGGAGCCGTCGGATTCAGTGACAGGGGAGCTCAATCTGCTCCCCCTGCTTAATTAGCTTCCAAGGAGCTAATAGGGTTGTCAGGGTTCAGGGCAGATTTTCTCAAGATTTATTCGTGAACGGGTTTTGCAAAACAAACCTTATCTCTCCGGTAAATCACGGCGCGCCTTATCTGGCCTTAGGAAAATTGTTGCGGCTGGAGCAGCAGGCTCGGTAGGCGCCATATCCTGCGCTCCCCGAGGACTTGTTTAACTCTGGACTTTAATCTGATAATGAGCCCTGCCCCGAGGTCGAAGGGGAGCGAAAAGGAAGGTTTTGCTGCTGCTGGCCTAAGGCGAGACCTGTTAATAGAGGCCTGTGCTGGCTGCTTGCCAGGAGCCCCAAACTCGAGCACAGTTTTGAATCCTGCCTTCTCCCTGCAACACAAATTGGGCAGAGTTATGCTGCTGAGACACAGAATCAGATAAGGCTGCTAATTTATACAAACTGGTCCAGACTGACACTGCTATCACCCCGAACACACACGCATGATCTCCACGCCAGAGCCCTCCGTACAATGCTGGTGAAAGAGATAAGGTTCGAATTGATTTTACATCATTTACTAGGGTATTTAGCTGCTTGGGCCGATTTTATTGCTAACACAAGAAAAACAGCACGGGAATGTTGCCCTTTTGTATTACCAATTAATTTGGCACTGGATCTTCAGCAAACCTGCTGTGCTAACCTCTGCCCCTCCAAAGAACGAGACCAGCCCTGGAAGGAGCCCACAGCAAAAGCATCAGTTTTGGGGACAGAACACGAACCATTCCTTCATCCTTCCCTGGGATTAGTTGTGTTTTAGTAGAGTGCTGCTCACACCTTGTCTTTTCCAACCCAACAGTGTGCACTGTGACTAGCAGATAGAGTTTTCACTCCAGAAGTTTCTGCATCTCACGATTCTCTGCATGTGTTTGCAGGGGCTGCAAGATGAAGGCGTCGCAGAGTCAGACGCAGAGACACAACCTCGCTCTTGCGTCTCCACACATCGGTCTCAGCGCCCGGCCGCAGAGCAGCAGAGCCCATAGAGAGCAGCAGGTCAACCCATTTCCCTCCCTTGCAGCCTCTTTTGGAGGCCAGCGAAACAAAAGTCGCTCTGTTTGTGCTGGTATCTGCAGTTGCAGACTGCTACTTCGGTGCAAACAGTGCCCAACACTGACACAGCATTAGGAAGCCCAGGGTGTACATAATCCACTGAGGTATGTCTGTCTTATCCCAGGCTAACACAGCCTGGTCCTGGTACCTCTGCTCCCCCAAAGACATTCCAGGGTGCCCCACAATCCCACACAGTTTCATCTGTTGTGCAAACAGGAGGCTAAACCCTACAACTTCAGAACCCTTCCCATATTTTGCTGTCAATGGCATAAGGATTTTGCTCCTCCACCCTTTCCCCTCTCTTGCCCTCGGGGTGAAGCCAGGCAAGTTGCTGCATGGCCTCTCCAGGGGCAAGACCAAGGATTACGGGAGCGGGAAAGGTGCGGCTGCTCCCTATGGAAAGGCTTTGGAGAGGGAAAAGAACCTTTTGATGCCTCTAGTAGGTCAAAATACTTGACCTAGCCCCTTAGTGACACTTGCGTAAAAGTAAGCAAACAAAGGAAGCGCCTGAAAAAAAATTATCAATTCCCACAGCAGAAAGTGAATATCAAAGCTGCAAGGGACTGGTATAACTGCAGATAAGCATAGGGGACTCCAGAGAGCAAGCCCATTTGTCTGTTTTACTCACAAGCTTCTCTAAATCCGGCATTTAGAGGTTGTAAAGATATTTCAATATATGAGTTGCATTTAAAATTGAATGCTGCCAGCATGCTGAGCACAAGGCTTAGTCCTTATTGTGTGCTGCCTGGACTGAAAGCCAGTGCAGTAGACAGCAATGAGGATAAAAGGTCTAAAGAGACACTGCAAGGACAGTAAAGGAGGGAACACAATTCATTTGGTCTGCAGGCAGAACTTTAAATGCATTACTTTATCTTTTAACCCAGCACTCAATGGGATTAACATTATCCACCTAAACAAAGCCTCTTTCAGCAGTACCCCGGCCACCCCCTTTCCTTCTCCGCGGGAAGGCGAACAGCACCTAAAAATTAATGGAAAAGCATGTGAACACCTGTCTGCTGCTCAGGGCAGCTTTCCTTGCAGGGAACCTTTGCATTTCTGTCTGCACGCAGCCATTTAGGACCAGCAGGGAACAAATGGCCACTGTTCTCACACCCAGGACTACTTAAGGACAGGTGCCCCCCCTGCTGCCTTTTCTCTTTTTTTTTTTTTTTTNTGCCCCCCCCGCTGCCTTTTCTCTCTCTTTTTTTTTTTTTTTTTTCTCTCTCCTTTCTCTCAATTTCTGGTCTGCAACACGAAATGCATCTCCAGCGGCCCTGGGAGCAGCACACTGCAGCGCTCGCTGCCTTTTCTCTCTCTTTTTTTTTTTTTTTTTTCTCTCTCCTTTCTCTCAATTTCTCGTCTGCAACACGAAATGCATCTCCAGCTGCCCTGGGAGCAGCACACTGCAGCGCTGCGGTGCAGAGGAAGGCGGCAGAGGAAGGGTGAGGGTTGTTTGCAAGAGGAGGTCACGCAGGAGTCAGCCTTTACAATCCTATTAACGCTGCGACAGGGTCAAACCGAGTGCACGTTCCTGCAAAAGCGCCAAGTGGCCACAGGCTGTCACCCAGCAAAGGCTGAGTGTTGTGGGGGGGAAAAAATGACAGATTTTCCTTTCTTTTTTAATGGTGAACTTCTAACACTCCATGTGTTACAACTCGCCTCTGCTCCAGGGAATCAAAGCGCCCAGGGAAATATCCAGCAAGGAAAGTCACAGGCTGCAAAGCTGGTACTGTGGGGCTGGGGATGAGAAGAGCAAGTTCTTTTTATTCAAGTTAAACATTTGAGGTAAGATTCTGAAGATGTTTACCAACGGAAATATAATACTCCAGCCTGTAGAAATAGCTAGAGCGCTGCCACCCTTGGCATGCCATCCCTATAACACAGATTCCTGCAAAAATGTCCATGGAGATCTCAGGAAATTATAGGGAGGGTAAATACACAGGTGCCAAAAGTCTTTTTGTACCCCAAGGACAGCAGACAGGATAAAAGGATAGAAAGTCAATAAATAACATTTTAAAAGAGAATTTGCTGGATCTGCTTGATGAAAAGGACAAGGTCCTTTTAATATTGCAACATAGCTGAAAGTTTGCTATTTGCTCTTTTTCTCCTTATTCCAAAATTCTGCATGATGTTTTTGTTGCACAAACCAATCAGGGAAGAGTTCTTCACATATGCAATAGTTAAACATTTACTATGATACCAAAAAGCTAAGATACCAAAAGACAAGAGTGTTTTTGTAAAGCTAAAAGCAATAAGAAGTTCAGAGTACAGGAATTTAAGAGGAGACACCTGAAATTAAAAACATGGTCACAATTCATTGCAGTTTCAGTGCTGTTTCTGTCACCTTGTGGGGGCAGAGTGACTCCTGAAATTACTTGATTCAATGAAAACTGGCGAGTCTGTTGCCTCTAAACTTCACCTATTTAGGTGGGAGGTAGGGGGGATGTATAAAACTTCATTATAGTCTCCGCAACCACAGTCCTTGTAGCAATGTGAGAGAAAAAGAATAACTGAGGGAGTATTTAAAGTTGCTAAATTGCAAGAATGGTTTGCAACAAAATCAGACATACAAGTCTGAGGATGATGGAGGTTTCTAAGGCTGTCATAGTATTCACCTTTCAGAAGGGCCCAGTAGATGCTCAGGATCATAAACATGCATGCACATGCATGTATGTACATGCATGCATATACATGATGTGCATGTATATGATGCAACCCTTTACTGAAGAGTCTGCAGTGAAGCTAATGGAGAAGCATTAGCATTAAAAGAGCCTGCATTAAATCCATAGACAAACTGGATGCTATCAAGTTTCAGACAAAATCTTGTATAAGATATCTTGTATAAGATATTGTTCTCTTCTAAAAAAGAAAATTACTACCACTTAAAAACCATCGAAAAGCTGTCAAAATGAGTTCTCTACCACTATTTTATTCAAAGAAAACAAGAGCTGCCACTTAAGACAACACCTTTACTATTTGAAGCTTTATTTCCCAAGTTTTTTTTTTTTTAAACTGTGATTGTTGCTATGCAATTGGACAGAATTTCTGAGCATTATTATTTATCTGGTATCTATTAAAAAAGTGAGGAACAGCAGAGCTCTAGGTGACCCAAGCCAACTCCAGCCAGGTTTGACTGCAGTTATACTTATTTAAAATAAAAGGGCTGGCCAGGCTACTGCAAAGCAGCCTGTGGCACATTAAGCAGTTACTGCTGTTGGGAAAGATGGGGTGGCTGATAACGTGCATGCACTTTAGGCCACTGCAAAATGAAAACACAAAATGAAATGAATTTGCTTTGACATAAAGATAAAACCAACTAAACTATCAAAGAACACAATTCAAGTGTTAGTTCCCAGTAAAACAGATTAGATAAAGTAATCTTCTTTGCAAGAGTCCATGGAAGTCCTAAATCTTGATACAAATAACCCAATTGTGTCTAAATCGTGTGAATCAAATCCAAAGCAGGAGCAGGCAGTAAACAAGTGCAATGATGTCATTTGGGGCTGGCTGACCCCCTGCTGAACCCGGGCTCTACAGGACACGCAGGGTGCCAGATCACTGCACACACACGGCTGGTGGCATAAAAGGTGTCAGACTGAGCTACGATGGTGACATGTCACCTAGAAAATGAAACCTTTAAAAACCCCTTTGATGGCCAAGTGTTTCAAAGAGGCAAAGTTCCATAAAACAGAACTTAAAAACAGGACACACAAATCTTTAAAATGCCTGGATTAAAATCAAACAGCAATCAACACAAAGAGCACACGACTCGACTGCACGATCAGCATGTCTCAAAGCCCAAGTCTAGCAGCTCAGCTCAATGAGACCAGACTCCTGCGTTTCCCAAGGGTCCTAGAAATGTTCTTGCATCATTTCTGACAGCTCACTGTAGCAAGAGCCAGCGCCGCTCTATTATCGCTTTGGGAAAGTATTTGTACCAGCTGGATGGCTTTTATATTGCATTTGGAAGCACGACTTCTCCACTTGCAAACAGGGAGCTGAAATTTGTCCTCCCTTTGTACTTTTTGTACAGGCAGGGCACATGGAATTGAGTCAGATAACTCTAAATTGCTAAAACCAAATCTTATTATAGCCCATTCCCTCTCCAGAATATAAGATGGATAAAGGTGTCCCAGGGAATGTTCTGATCAAGATGGGCTGTCTGTTTACTATTAGCAAGGAGATTAAAATGACAGATCCGAGACAAACACTAATGTAATCTTCAAGTAGAAGAGATCTAACTGTCTGCTGTTCCTGTCAATCTCTTCTTTTTAAGGGCCAGGAAAGGTGAAGTCTCTTAACAACAGGATTTTCCACTCCCATGACATTATTCCAAGTCACCGTAATATTTGCGGTGCTTTTTAAGGTCTGTCATCCACAGTCAAACATCCACAATTCCATCATCCACAGTCGAATGAGTAGCCACAAATTCCTGCTTTTTTTGAAGTTTGTCCACTCCTCAAAGGTGCAGAAAGTCTTGAAAACTTGGTTGTACCCAGAGATTCACATACAAAGCAAATAAATTGGGTTTTCCCTTTAATATCTTGTGCTTCTTTTTGAGTAGGAATACAAGAGCAACTAGCAATGCAGGAGACATTTGCTGTACAGCAAAGCTCCTAAAAAAATAAAAATAAAAATAAAAATAAAAAACATTGAAATAAGGTTTTGTCAGTGTCTGAAGGTTTCACTGATACAAGTGCTCACATACACAGGAATGTAGCTAGTTGTTTCAGTCCAGGACTTAATGGAAAGGAAAACATATCTAAGAGACAAGCACTGCCTATCAGTACAACTAGTACAAGCTGATGACAAGAGGTCCAACACTGACTGCAGGAATGACATATTTGTTTGGGCACTGTTAGACAACAGAAATCCCTATGCTAAACAAAACAAGTGATGAATACAAACAACATATTCAATAAATTGAAATTAATAATGTGTCAACATAAGGATGGCTGTCTGCAAAATCCTTTCTTAACTGTGCATAATTTACAGCTAAACTAGTAAGACGAACAACTTAGTTNACTGATACACGTGCTCACATACACAGAAATGTAGCTAGTTGTTTCAGTCCAGGATTTAATGGGAAGGAAAACATATCTAAGACAAGCACTACCTATCAGTAGAACTAGTGCAAGCTGATGCCTACGCTAACCGAGGGGTCCAACACTGACTGCAGGAATGACACGTTTGCTTGGGCACTGTTAGACAACAGAAATCCCTATGCTAAACAAAACAAGTGATGAATACAAACAACATATTCAATAAATTGAAATTAATAATGTGTCAACATAAGGATGGCTGTCTGCAAAATCCCTTCTTAACTGTGCATATTTTACAGTTAAACTAATAGGATGAACAATTTAAATTAGTTACAAACTCTGCCAAGGTGCCCATCTATTCGCAACTACATTAATTAGAATCAATTTAAGCCCCATGGGGTAAAGGCCAAACTCCATCAATTTGATCCTTCCTACTGGGGTCGGTGTTATCAGCCAGTGGGTGCAGCACTGCTTGGTCCATGTTGCTGCACTCCTCGTGTTGATACGATGCTTTGAAGGGAATGGTCTGCACCAGGCTAAGAACCTCCCTCCTGTAATTTCTGCTCTGTACTCCTGACCATCACACAGGTTTAAGATTCAAGATGTTGAGCTGCTCCCTCTTGCTCAGCTCTGAGGCTGTTCTCGGCCTCAGAAACTTTTCCTTTTCAGCCTCTCCTCCCTCTAACACTAGCTTGAAACTGCATCTTCAATTCAGTCCAGAAACCAAAGCAAAAAATAATAACTTTAAATTAATAACTTTCATATGTTGGTCAGTTTGAGGAACGCCACCCAGAATCTACTCAAAGTCACTCCTCTATTTTTATTATCCATTTGATAGTATCACCTTACATGCTCCAGCCAGGACAGGTTTCTGCAGCCCTGGGAGTGGTACTTGGATTTAAACAAACAAGCAAACAGCAAGAGATGGGCAAAAAACCCAAGTTCAAGGCAGAAGCTCTGCCTTTTTACCGCAAGCACCTACAGGCACAAACCAGTGACAAGAAGCAGCATCAGAGGCCACCGGAGCTCAGCAGGACGTCCCAGGGCTGCTTTCTGCTCATTCATAACCTACACCAGAAAGGAGGCAGGTAAAAATATGTATCTTGGATTCCTTCTAGGCCTTTCAGTCAAATATTAAAAATAGAAGGTTACTCAAAGCAAATTCTGGTGCCAGATAATTAGGCATTAGATCAACAGCATCTTTAACTCTTTTTCATGATTCATACTGATCAAATTTTTAAATGTTTTTATAGTGCAGTAAAAAGTATCTATGTATGTTAGTGCTTCAGATGAAAATAGTTCTGCAATTTCCAGACAATGTTTTTCCAAGCCTGTAGCAGACAGGTGACGTAAGAGAAACAGTGGATTTACAGTCATTGGAGGTGCTGGAACCACACAAATAAAATAGGCATGACTGAATCCAAATAAGTAAGGTGAAAAACAGTGTTCCTCACAGTCTCGTCAATGCAAAATGCTTGGTAGCAAATAACAGGCAGGATCTCAATGAGAAATTGAAACAGCTATGGGGAGGGAATTATTTCCCAGGCATTCAGAGCGCAGTTATCTGTTAATTCTGGTGGTATTCGCCAACCAGAGACACTTATTCAGCAGGTTATTCAAGCTGCTGGCCCTGGCACCAGCACACACAGCAGGCCTGATGCCATCGGGGCCCGGGGCTGGATACAAGGGATCTTCCCCCCATCTTTCAACTCCATCAACAAGAGGATTATTTTACATTCCATGGGAAAATGTTCACTCCCCAATTTCTCACATAATTCTGGTCACTGGCAAGTTAAGACATAGCCTAACAATTCATTGCAAGATTAAGTGTATTTACCGCCATTAAAAATATCTCCCAAATGGTTCAGTTCAAATATTTTTCTTTCAACTCATTGTTCCGCCACCATAGGAGATTAACAGCCTGACATTTGCAAGATGGGCAAGTTTTCTCATTGTACTAAAATATCTAAATCATTTGATATCATGAATGATTAGAACTTAATATCACAAGAAATAATCTCTTCAATACAATATTTTCTTTTAGGTTATTGCATCTATTTCACTAAAACATGTCAAGTTATCAGGACAGCTAGTTACTTACTTGGATTGATAAACTACCACGGTTTGCATTAGACATCTGGACTATCTGTCATTCTGGTATCTCCACAGGGCATAAAAAGAATTCAGTATGTGGACAGACACTCTGCACTAATATGTGAATTTTACCCTATTTTTCGCCAAAATATTGTATACCAGTCCAACTAGGCATCTATTTGTACAGTACATTTGCAAACTGCATCTACATTGGGTAAGGTACCATTTCTTTTAAAAACCATCATCTAAAAGGATTTATGATTTCATTACGTTAGATCACAGGCCCTATTAAAAACAAACCCATTGTGATTAATCACATTCTTGGAAAAACAGTCCCTCGCAGTCCAGAGATTCTGTTGATTTTAAATCAACTCTTTTCCTCATATTAATCTTCTCCGGGGTGGCAAGGTCAAGTCTATTCATGTTCTGAACTCAGAGCGGATTATAAAATACATGTCAGAAATTGGTTATTACTTGCAGAATGCGAGTGTCTTCTTGATGTCTGGCCCAGCTGCAGTGGATTTAAGGAAGGACAGACAACAAGCAGGACTTACTTGTTAAATTTACTTCAGGTATGTTAGCTCATCCCTCCCCTTTCCTCCGGCACATAAATTGTGCTGCTTTGTACATGACAAATTGAATGTCTTCTGGTTTGCAAGACTGCAGCCAATCTGGATGGGGCTCTGTGGCAGATTAAAATTCTTGTGCATTAAGACTTTGATGTCAGATTCTCCTTTATGCAAAATCTGTCTTTAAGGAGAGGTTAGCAGAGAATTCTAGATGTTCTGGAAGTGAATTCAGAGATGGATGGCTAAGGATGAACAAGATTTTCAAAGGCATTTTAGATTAAGATCTCTTACCAAAAATCCATGTAAGGGTCCCAACAGCTTTTATCCTATAGCTTGAAAAAGGGCACAGCTCGAACAACTACTTCAGCCATTCATCAGCATCAGCCTTGCTTTATGTCTTCACTTCAGGAGATGAGTTTTACTTTTATATCCAGCTGTTATCATGGGGCAGTTAATCTTTTAATATATAGCACTGGTCTAAATGTATATGCTAATACATACAAACCAGAATAGAGTACATCAATATGATTCACACAGATGAAATTAAAGTACTTGTAGAATTAGATATAATTTATGTACACAATGGGGAAGAATGTTGCAGAAGCTCATTTTACAAGTTTCAAAAACTTGCATTTCTAGGCATATGAGTAAATTCTAAGACAATTTTTGTTTGGTCTCTGCATATACAATACTCCCACCTAAATTAGAGTCTAAAAATCTCACTCAGCTGAAACTTTAATTTTAAAAGGCTCTCAGGCACCTGCAATTTCTATGAAGTTTTCCAGTTCTCTGGAATTCACTGGAACTCAGAGGGAAACTGGCTCCAGGTTTCCTGGTAGCAACATGAGCTGAACAGTTCTTAGCCTCCTCCAAGCTTTTCACTGACTTCTCATTCCCAGCCCTACACAATTCTTTTCATTCTGCCTCAGTTATTTGGGATGTGCAACTGCAAATTAGTTCAGAGAATTAATCCAGCTGCAAAGACCCTTCATGCCATCGCTTTGGGAACAGTCGTGACAACAACACTGTGGCAGGAGGAGGGTATAAATCTACCAGAGGTGAAACCTTATGCAGGGAACTTCTACTAGAACCAATCAAGGCCTTGAGGAATTGTTTAGAGTGAAAACAAAAAGACTACAGCCCCAAATGACAATATATCTTCCTAAACTAAGATATTAAGGTCTGCCCTCGAAAATTCTGTGAAAGTAATGACAGAAAGAACAGATGAGGTCCTCGTTATTTATAGCTTGAAAAAAGAACTAGCAATATAAGCCAGAAAGTCTGTAAAAGGTTTTCAGAGCAAGAACTGAAGTAGCATCTTCACGGCTTTGAAATAATCACTCTGCCTGCGGGAATGCCCAGCTGCCCATCACATTGCCATCTGGCTCAAAGGATCTTGCAGACTAATGGAGCCAATGGCACTGAGAGGGGTCATGGCTATCGAGCAGGACATGCCATGTCAGAGCAAGGTTTTTGCATCTTTTTATTGGTGATAGCAGCTCCTTGCCTTCTGCTAAGGACTCTTGTCTGTCCAGATGTTCCCGAGAGCCTGCTTCATCCAAAGCACCGCAACGTCTACCGCATCGTGTAGGACCACATCGCCCTGCCGTGCAGAAGCGAGGAGGGAGAGGACAGATTGCTCAGTGCTTGCACAAGGTCATTTCTTGCAGTGACAAATGCAGAAGAATCTCTCAAGGTGAACAGATGGATGCAACTCTCACCAGCAGCAGCCTCATCCTAACACAGAAACAGCTGCCCACAGCTGTTTGGGTGTTTTGGGGCCTTCTCCTACCCTGTGAACAGCACTGACCTCCTAGAATGGAATCTCCTAGGTGTCCATTCAACAACAGTCATCGTTACCAAAAAGGCAAAGACATCCCAGGGAGAGAAAGCAACTTGCAGCAAGCCTAGAAGTACAAATATACGTAGTAGGAAACAAACTGAGATCACAGAAATGATCACAAAGAGCTGGAAAGCTGTTGTAAGTTCCCTTGTAGAGATGCTACTAAGAGCCACATTGATCACTGAGACCAGAGCTCCCCGTGGAAATACAAAACCTAGCAAAAAATCAACTTTTTTTAACCAGTCTCCAATAGGAAAGGCCTAAGTTAATTTTCCAAAGTCGTAGTCAGGTAACCTTGAGCCCTAAAATACATACTGCAGTTGGGGAATGTGTTTCCATACTGTAATTACATCTTTTCCTCCCCACCGCCTCAGTTTTACTAGGTTTCCCCAACCTCAATAAGCCTGGATGTATCAAGACCAAGAAACTTTCTTGTTTAGTCAGAGCCTAGGTTAAATCGCCTGTGAACAAATTAAGTTAGATATACAAGGAAAAATTTAGACATCAAGGAAATGCCCTGAAAGAAGACCTGACAAAGAGCAAGGCATACAAATGATATAATCAAGACTTCATCCTTGGAGATCATCAAAAACAGCTTTGACAGGTCTCTGGCAAATACACAGTCATAAAAAATGCTTGCAGGGAAAGGGAAAGGCCTAGAGAACTCAGTAATATTTTCCAGCTCTAACCATCAGTGAATGAATCCATTCAGCCCTTATGTTCCCCTGACTACCCATATCTGTGCATGGCTGTTATTCCAGGCAAGAAACTGCTCAAAGGAGCGAGTCTTTGCAAAATTAGGCAGCTTCTTTGCAAGATACATCATTAAAGTCTGGAAGGGGATTTTTACTTCATGGGTATTCAATCACAAACCACTAGAAACTCACTAAAATCTCCACTTTTCCCCTTTTCAAACACAAATACAACTGCTATTTTGGCTAGCCATGGAATAGCAAGTGCTGAGTTCCTTCATAAAGTTACCTATGTGTGAGACTAAGACAAGGGTGATATTTTATTGGCCAAAAATATTTTAAGTATCATCAAAAGTTAAAAGTTGAAGTAAACCAAAAATGGCAAAAGTTTTACAAGCAAGCAACTACACACTGAAAACAAAGTACATCTCTCCAGGACTTGAACAGCAGCAAAATAATTCCCCAATTGGACACATTTCTGCAGAGCAGTGTTAAACCTGAATTACAGTATTTGAATTTCAGAGAAAATCCAATGCTATTGACTGCATAACAACACTAACCTGTCCCATATCTCTTATAAAGCCAGTTTTTGGCCCACAAGTGTGCTGTGTCAAATGACTAAAGACTTATTACCCCCCAAATCACTGGTAAGCAATACAAAACCTAGAAGATCAAGATTTCTGATGCTGAAACCACAACACTGCTGTGTGCCCTTGCTGCAATCCTCATCCAAGAGGCCAGCAAATGAGAAAAGAACATTTGAGAAGGAAAGGGCCATCAGCATTGATGTGTTCAGGTCATACTGGAGGCAGAGCAAGGGAGCAAGAAGGAGATGCAAGGCAAAGAGCAATGGCAACAGCTCCCTTCCCAGCTAACCTGTCTTGCAGGAGATTCTAATCTCAAAAATATGGTTGTATATCGCCGCCTACCTCCAAAACGCCGTCACTATGAGTGCGTGCGCAAGCGCCCCGAGGACTCCTGCAAGACGCCCTGCACCCCCAGGAGAAGCTCCATGGGCCACACAATTTCCAGCCACCTCTATGTAGAATCATATAGAGCCTCCGGACTTCCTGCCTTTGGTGGAAGCGTTTTTGGAATACTACGAAAATACCAAACAATGAAGAATTGTCCTGAATTGATGATAATGCAAAAGTCAAATGGTAATTGTAAAACTACAGTAGAAGTTAAAGAGAAAAGCTGAATATCCAACTGTTACAGGTCTTATTGGAAGGCAGTTTCTAGTGGCCTCAAGTCCTCCCCCTTTCTTTTCCGTGGTTTAAGCAAAAAAAGCATGAAATTAGTAGTGCTAAATGGAGGTTTTGCATCCTACAGAGCCTGCATTAAAACACAGAAAGTCAAGTTTCAGCACAGGAAGCAGGATAGCAGCAAAATCCCAGAGCAAAGGGACAGACACTACCACCCCTAAGTACAATATTCCATATCAAGTGTTGAGGAAGGATAAGGTTACAGGGAAAGGGTGCTAACTGCAGAAGTACCACAGAGGGCAAAAGTTTGTGTCATTTTTGACTCGTGGGATAGCCAGGATTTAACTAAAGGGAAACCCTAATTCAGGAAAGGCAAAGCCTGAAACACCTTCATCACAGCAACGGAAAAAAACCTAAGACAAAATATCTTGTAAAAAGCTCTGGGAACAATACCAAGCAGTCACATAGAATTTTGTAACACCATATGAGAAAAGTAAAAATCTCCAAGAATTTCTCATCTCCACGCTTGTTTCCAAGTGCGTTTTAAAGGGCTCGCTCTTTGTTGGGTCCATGTTCGGACCCAACACCTGCGGGTTCAGCTGGGTGCCCAACACCTGCGGGCAGCGGTTCGCTGCCCGCAGGTGTTGGGCACCCAGCTGAACCCCAGCTCTTGAACCCACTGCCCAAACGGTGGCACTGCAGCCCAGCGACCCCGAAGAAACAAGCACGGAGCGCGGTGGCCCAGCCCAGGGCACCAACACACTTGCTGCGGTGCAAAGGTCGCTCCTCCGCTGCGAACTCGCAAAGCTCAACCCGCTGCTGGCCAACGCGAGCCTCACTCAGCGCCGAGGTGTGCGTGCGGGGGGCGAATGCATGAATATCCTCCGCGTTTTAGCTGCGTTCATCCCGCATTTACCACCGCCCGCTTGGAGGGGCATCGCTGCACCCGCCGCCTCCACCACCTCCCCTTGCCCAAGGGGGAGCCCGCCGCCTCCTCCGCGCGGGACCGGGGGACCCCCATCCCGTTGCCATCCCCGCTCACCTTCCTGGCCCGGCGGCGGGCGAACTCCCTGGCGAGGTGGCGGCCGATGCCGCGGCCGCCGCCCGTGATGAGGACGGTGTCCGCGGCCAGGTCGCGCCGCGCGGGCGGGCGCACGA
>VWPW01000790.1:241182-285360 GCA_013389825.1 Crypturellus undulatus
GGGCGCACGAGGCGGGCGGCGGCGCGCAGCGCCAGGCCCAGGACGTGCAGCGGCAGCAGCAGCAGCAGCGCGCCCAGCCGCCCCCAGCCCATGGAGGCGCCAGCCCCGCGGGAATAAAACGCAGCAGCAACGACCAAAAAAATAAAAATAAAAATAAAATTCACCCTTCGTGCCCCTCCCGCCCCTAAAAAATGCGGGGCGGGAGTAGCACAGCGCGAAAAGCCAAGTTGCTCCCGGGGTTCTTGCTCGCTTTCCTCGGGGATTTGCCGCAGGCTGGGAGAACGGGCTCCCCGTTCAGCTGGAAGGCAGTTTTAAGTCAAGAGGCGGAAGATAAAGTAAAACCAAACGCCACCAGGCATCCCGCTGTTCCAAACAGCCACGGAACGATCCGGTATCCACAGCGGAGGGTTTTTTTTTACATTTGGAGAGCGGCGCCTGCAGCGCGGGGCTATTCTTAGACTCAGGAAATCGCTCAGAGCCGACAGAAGCGCCGGCACCTTCTGCTCGAGCGAGGGGCTGCCCGGGGCGAGCTCCCTGTCGCGGCTCGAAGCGCCGTAAACATCCGCGCGCGCAGCCGCCCCGCGCACCGCCCGCCTCCCGCGCCGCGCTGCGCGGAGCCTTTATAGCCCCTGGGGCTGATTGGCAGGCGCGGAGCCCGGCTGCTCGCCCGGGGAGGGGCCGCCGCGGCTCTGCCCTCCCATTGCCGCTCGCCCCGGCCCGGCTCGGCTCGGCTCGGCTCGGCCCGGCCCGGCTCGGCTCGGGAAACCGGTCCGGGCTGGAGAGGCCCTGCACCACCCCGTGCCCGTCTTTAGTGGGCAAACAGGGATGGCGCCTTAGGGGTTTTCCCCCTGCATTTGCCCGTCTGGGCTTTGGAGCGGGGCTTTTAGAATAAGGAGAAAGAAAACTCCGCTCCCATCTCGCCTTAGCCTTTTTCCCCTCGTTTTCCAAGACTTTTCATGCAGTTACCAGGGCCGTTCTGCAGCGCAAGACCCTGGTAGCTGCAGCCCGCAGCTGCTCTACTGTAGCAGGAGGTGTTGCAAGGAGGATCCCCAGCTCCCCTGCACTGCTGGGCATTAGCTAGATATATTATGCATCTTAGTTACACTCTTTAAAACACCTCTGTCTACCCACACGTTTGACCAGAGCTCTTCATGAGAGTCACTAATCACGGTTGCCACCAGGATAACCCAATGTGCAGAGCTTTTAGGATGTCAGAAGATGCCCTTGGGGATCCAGCCCCCGTGGCCGTCTCCTCGGTCACCCAGGGGAAGGCTCTGTGCTTTGCACTTCACATGCTATTGAGAAGGGGCCAAAATTACACAAAATGCAAAGCCCTGCGTTAATTTGGGAGGCCCGAGTCACTATGAGCTGTCCTGGGAAGCCATCTAGTGCTCGGATCCAGAATTACCGGGAATGACAATGCTGGAAGTGTTTGGCACTTCTGCACTTCCCATTGCTACCAGGAAGTTTGGAATTGTGTGTGTCTGTGCATGTACCGCACAATCCCTTGGGAAATGCAGCGTATTCCACATTTCCAAAGCAAGGGAATGCCCCTGTGGGTGCTGCGCTTCGAAGGTCTGCAGCGTTCAGAGGGGTCTGCAACCACATCCTTGGAGCCAGCCCTGGTCCAAAGCTCTCACACTGGTTTCTTTTAACACACGGGAAAGATCAACACCTAAATCCCTCGTGCTCCAGCCCTGCTAAGACTTCCACGGAAATGTTGAGAAAAAATAAACCAACATTGGTTAGAAAGCAGCCGCGGTCTTACCTGTAAGCACCAGGTGAGCTCACACAAAACAAGACTGCGATGCGTTGTCACACCAAGAGATTTGGGGAGAAAAAGCTGAAGCATCCCACCAAAAACTGCAGGTCTGCAGGTATTTCCAGAGGCAGGCGGTATCCCCAGCTCAGCCTATGTGGAAAGAACAGAGCACAGAGAGTTTCCATGGTTGCTGGCAGCGTTTCCCACCTCAGGGGGGTTTTCCAGCACTACCTTCCGCAGTGGAGCTGGAGGAGCTCCTGGCACTGCAGCTTTTGTCCCAGTCCAAAAACTTTAGAGCGGAGAGAGGAATTACACAGAGCGCCCAGTGTCTGCTGAAACGAGAACGACTTCAGTGTCTGGGCTGTTAATGAATATAACAACTTTCTGCAGAAAGTTATTAGAAAATGAAGGGGTTTGAAGTCTGTCAAAATGAAATTGATTCTCGGTTCCTTAGTTCATTCCATTTTGATGCATAAATCTCCACAGCAACATTTGAAATACAAAAGTCAGTAATACTACACTCTTTGTTATTCAAACTAAAGGGCAACATTAAATTATTAATTTAAATGTGCAGTTTCTTTGATGCTACTGGGACCAGTCTAGTGAATATTTCATATATTGTTTCTCATTTGAATTACATTCTAAGATATACTGGAAGTGTTATTTTTATTCATTATGATTTGGCTAAATTGAACTATGTGAAAATTTTCTACAAAAATTTCAAGTAAAAAAAGACAGTAATTTAAAAAGAATTATTTTCCTAACATGAACTATATTACTATAGCATGAATTATATTATTTCTGTTTTAGATTTACCATGCAGCGCTTGCAACCAGAATAGAGGCATTGAGTAAGATGGCTTTATACATTTTTACTAAGCTTTTTTGGATTAATACCTTTACATTTAGATTATCCTTGAATATCCCAATCCTGGGACCTTAGCCAAAATGATACATTTACATTTCTGAATATTTATGCACCATAGCTGCTAACTGCAAAGGTAGAGTAGGAAGGCCTATACAAACCAAAATCCCACTTTTGGACTGTTTTATATTTTTGTTATATTTGGGTTATATTTACTCATACTCACAATGAAGATTTACTCCTCTTTCCTATTTGCCATGGCTTGAAGGAATCAATAACAGTGAAAAAAAAATATATATTTTCTTCGGAACCAGGGGGTGAATTCTGAACACCAGTTACTTGGTCATGTTGGCCATTTTGACAGAATAGAAAGGGAGTAATTCTGTGTTTTTAGCTTCAAACGAGCAAACAAAAATCCCCAAATATCCACTGTACACTGGGAAAAAAATCTCAGAATGTAGAGTAGTGCCATGACACAATGGAAAATTTGTGTCACCAGAGTGTCAAGTCGAAACAGCTTTTTCCACGAGTGTGAGATGCCTGACCATGGGCAATCTATCACCATCACAGGTTAAATGGTACCTCCTTTAAAAAAAGAAATTCTTTTGTCAAGCTGAGCTGTTTTGAATCAAATATTCCTGTCAGGATTGAGGAAATCAAGAGCTTGCTTTTTGTGCTTCTTGATTTTTGTGCTTTGGAGTTCACAGTTTCCATTTGAAATGTGTCCCAGTGATTCTATGATTTCACCCTGTCCTTCTATATGTTATTAAGCATTAAGTATGATAGTGTTATGTGGGTAGTGAAGATTTGTCACGACTATTAAAGAGGTCTCTGTTTAATATCTAGCCGTGATGGAAAACAGTCTGTGTCCAGCCTTGTGTGAACAGCTACATTTGGAAGCCCTGCTGCTTTCTCAGGGTCTCAACACAAATCAGTTATAAATAAAGATATGATGGATGTCTCACTGAGCTCGAAATGACAACCTGCTCTAAATTCTCTATGTGTCAAAACAGCTGTGTTTATAAACAGAAATGTTTTCAAAGTGCATGTGCAGACTTGCTGGAATTCAGATAAAAGGATGCAACATCAAGAACGTGGCATTGCATTCAGTTACTTAGTTATTTTATTGCATGCTGGATTCTATAATTGGTACTAACTGCGTTGTTTTCTCACCTGTGTTTAATTAAGAACCAAAATTCTATATCAGCAAAAAAGACCAATAAGAAATTAGAGTAGGTTTATTAATATTGAAGGAACAAACACTTTACTAATGACATTCTGATTTTTTCAGTCTCTGTTTTTTAACACTAACTTTGGGAAAAACAGGTATGGGTTAGTGCTAATATTCCCACAGACTTCAGGAAACTTTGGAGTAGTTTTTTTTTTTTTTCCCCAGGTAACTAACATTCAGATACTGAATATGAAGCCAAGACTTGTGAGGATGCTGCATTACAACAGCTGCAATCTGTTAGCCCCCTTCTTCGTATTGGAAGGGATGAAAATATGTAAAGAGACATATGAAAAGAGACAACAGTGAGAAGTGCCCTTAAGTGAACAGGAATGGAGTATATTGTGTTAAACTGACAGAATCACGTTATATTCTCTTTAGAATACTTACCCCACTTCTACACTGCTGGATATTTGCCTTTTCGCTGTGTCTGCAGCCTCAGTCCCATTAAAGCCTCTAAGAAAAACAAGGGTAGAGGGAGACAGAAGAATTAAATCCATAAGGGTCTCAGAATTACAAGAAGTTTATTGTTTCACGAACCTGAACTGAAACCCTACTAAACCAACGTGATACAGATTTGACAAAGCAGAACAGTAGGCTAATTCTTTTAATAATTTTGTACCAGAAGCTTGTAAACTAGCTTAGAAAGAAAATCTCTGGATGGAATATTTCCCGGATTCTTTCTAACAATGTTCTTTTTAAAATAATTTATTACCTGTAATTATAATTTGTTCTCAGATGTAGTGGTTTGCTAGTGAATGCCAGAGGAGAAAATCCAAATCTTCGAACTCTCCTAAGCTCTTTAGACTGGACAAGATGATTTAAAAAGGAAGCCAAAATGAGGAGGGATGTTAGCAAGAGCCGCACCAAAGGACAACTTTTCCATTTGGAAAGGCTACAAGGACCAGCGTTAGATTTTTAATGGCCACCATTAAAAAAAAAGAAAGAAAAAAAGGAAAGAAAAAGAAAGAAAATTAAAAAAAAAAAAAAGAGAAGAAATTAAGAGTTAGGGAATTCTGAAAATGATGTTATCTATCTCCCTTTAACCACGCAGTAGCTAAGAACAGACAATTTTTTAGCCAAATTTACCCCGTTCAAGACATTTTGAAGAACACATTGCTCCTTTTCCCCATACTAGACTGACCAAAGCACTCAGAAGCCCAGGCTGTATTCAGAATGATCTTAACAATGAGAAGAAATTAGGAGTTAGGGAATTCTGAAAATGATGTTATCTATCTCCCTTTAACCACGCAGTAGCGAAGAACAGACAATTTTTTAGCCAAATTTACCCCGTTCAAGACATTTTGAAGAACACATTGCTCCTTTTCCCCATACTAGACTGACCAAAGCACTCAGAAGCCCAGGCTGTATTCAGAATGATCTTAACAATTCTCCATTTTTTTCCTCCTGAAACCATAGATAGTCATATTCAAACATAATGAGTACCTGAATTTCCATCTAAAAATTAATCTGCAAAAATATTTTGTTTACATTTAAAAAAAAATCAATCAAATTATTGATCCTCCTTTCCCCACTGGTCTGGACTAAGGGGATGGGACAGGCTCAGTTAGGCCTGCGGCACCTCACAGTGATTCAAGGGATAATCATTTCCTATCTTAGTAAAATCATTCGAGCCCGTATTGAAAAGATCCTTGCTGCAATCCCATGTTTCAGGCCTGCTTACACAGGTGGAAGATTATGTGTTCCAGCTTTCTTACATGGATTTTGTTTTACATACAGTTAATCATCATCACATGCTTCAATCTGCTCTGTTGCCACTGCAGCTAATAAGTAACCTCTTCCCTTAGGCATCCAGTTGGGTCACTCGGATCATCTGCTAGTTTATCCCTTATGACTCAAGCTGTTTACTTTGACTCCATACAGAAGGAAGAAATACTTTTATTCTATTGATTCCCATTAAGGTTTCTCCCTCTTTCCTCTAATAGGGCCAAAGTTTACCTGAGTGGGGTTTCTCTAAGCAGATATATTTAATTTGCTTATTTTATAAGAAAAGCTAGACAGGATTAATCTTTTTTTGTCGAGATCTGAAGGATCTAATTCTGAAGGATTATGGATACAGGTTTGTCAGCCAAATGCACCATCTTATGCTCCACAAAAAGGAGTATTTCTCTTCTCTGGCCATGTCTGCAAGCCCTTATGATGTATTTTAAAGGGAATATTTATTTGGTTAGTTCTAAATAACTGATACTCCTATATTTAACATCAAAATACCTTTAGATGTGCTTTAGAGTGCTTTAAAGGGGCAACAGAGCAGCCTTCCAACCATCCTCCAGACTCGTGCCCAATTTCCACAGCCTCATTAAAAAGTCATGTTTTAATTACCCTAACAAGTAACCTGGAAAAAAACACAACAAAACCCCCCAAAACCCACACTCATTTGGCTCTTTAGACCTACGAGACAGAAAACAGTTATATCAGATAACAAATACAGTTAATTTAGAACTTGCCTTAATTTTGAGATAAAATAATGACGTAAGTGAGGTGTGACCCTTATAAACACCAGCCTCTTTGCCTACCCTAAAGGAAGCCGTCCCAGCTGGCACTGCCGGATGTTTGTGTGTTTTTAGCATGTGGAATCCTCATCTGTAGGAGGAGGGTGGAGAATTTCGGGATGCAAATAAGCTCTGCGAGGAGTCGGGCTGGAGGATATAAATATTGACAGAGTTATGTCGAACAGTTCTGTAACAAGTTGTCCTTACTGAATTAAAATGGAGCTTTTTTACCCTCTGGTGTTAATAGTGGGAATTCTAGTTGCTTGCGTGCTGCTGGTTGTGGTAGCAAGGTACCACGAGGGCTTCAAGGCAGAAATTCCTCCTGGAGTTGACCAGCCTTTAAAGCTCTACTTATATCATGTCCTATTCTCTCTGATGGAAATTATGGTAAGTGCATCATAATCTGGGATAGCTTGGTTTTCAGGAAAGGAGAAATGCGGATAGAATTATGAGGGTACGTATTTAAATATTGCAACTATGTGTAATGGTAGTAAAAACACAGACGGAAAAGTAAAGGTCAAAGTTTGATGCACTATTTTATTCCTGTGTATAAAAACAGCCTATGGGAGATGAGTTTTTTTTATTATTTTATTTATTTTATATTTTATATTCTCATGTTTATTTTATATTTTTTACTATTTTTTATTATTTTATTTTTTTATTATTTTTATTTTATACTTTTTATTATTTTTATTTTATATTTTTTATTATTTTTATTTCTTTTATTTATTTTCCCCTGAGTTTTGGCATATTTACATTGTAATTAAAACCTGATTGCTTTCTATAATGAAATGACTGTCCTGTGGACGAGGGGAGGCCATTGGATATCATCTAACTTAACTGTAGAGTTCTCTATCGTATTAACTGAAGCCTTCTGTATCTCTTTAATCTATTTGATCTATTTTCTGAGTTTTGATATGTCTGCAATATTTTCTTACCTTCCCCCCCTGCTATGGCTCCTGTTTCTGCAGTAACTGGGAAGCCACAGGGTGGTTTTAGCAATTTTTGCAGGGAGCCCCTCTCAGTTACAAGGGTGAATGTGGTTGTTCTACAACAGGGTGTGTTCCCTCTTCAATTATGACATGTTCCAGAACCTCCAAATTCCATTTAAGAAGGCAGCATCTGAAAAAGAGGCTGCCAAATGCAGTCTTAAAGTCCATAAATCTCTAGTTGAATAGTTTCTGCTATTTGGCATGTGATTTGATAATTATTTTAAAATCTTTCATTAAAAAAAGCAGGTTGTGGCAGAAGTTAGACATTCCAGCTAACAGCTTTTCACAAGGAAAGTTATGCTGACATGATAATTTGGGTCCTCTTTTTTCTCACATTTAGCACTTTTTAGAACCTAACTAATATGATATGTTTCACCTACTAGCACCTGCTTAGGAACAGTCCTACTTTTTGGCTTTGAATGTATTGTTATTCATCCTGAACTACTTTGTAACTACTGGTCAAGAGGAAATGTTTTAACAGGATACGTACAGATCTCCTCATTCTACTCTGTGGCACTGTTGTCCCAGAATATGAAGATGCCTCTTGGACATCAGGAATCCCTAAAACAAGAAAAGGAAGGATGATATTTAAAGAAAATGCTTTGATATCAAGATTATCATAAACATGGGATCAGCAAGCTCAATAGAAAACAAGAATGTTAAAAGCACAGTCAAGATATAATAAATACACTTAAAACATAATATTACAGTTCTGCTAATTTCAGCCATTCCAGAATCATCCCTCTGACAAAAAATACTGACTTAACAGGCAGGACAGCTTTGGGTTTCACAGGTATGAGATAGCTGGGATCCTGCAGCTGAGAAAGTTCTGGCTCTTTGTCCTATGACCACACTCTTGTGCAGCAAAATTACTACCTAGGGCTAGTACTGGTATCGCCTCTGAGCTGAAGTGAATGAATNTTGTAACTACTGGTCAAGAGGAAATGTTTTAACAGGATACGTACAGATGTCCTCATTCTACTCTGTGGCAGTGTTGTCCAGAATATGAAGATGCCTCTAGGACATCAGGAATCCCTAAAATGAGAAAAGGAAGGATGATATTTAGAGAAAATGCTTTGATATCAAGATTATCATAAACATGGGATCAGCAAGCTCAATAGAAAACAAGAATGTTAAAAGCACAGGCAAGATATAATAAATACACTTAAAACATAATATTGCAGTTCTGCTAATTTCAGCCATTCCAGAATCATCCCTCTGACAAAAAATACTGACTTAACAGGCAGGACAGCTTTGGGTTTCACAGGTATGAGATAGCTGGGATCCTGCAGCTGAGAAAGTTCTGGCTCTTTGTCCTATGACCACACTCTTGTGCAGCAAAATTACTACCTAGGGCTAGTACTGGTATCGCCTCTGAGCTGAAGTGAATGAATTTAAATCAAAGGCCAGATACAAAAGATGGTAAGGATCAGTTTTCAAAAGCATTGGAAGCTGCTGGTTTGTGAGGCACTGACATATGTGTACATGGAGACTCCTGTTATCCAAAGAGGTGTGAACAATGATTGGCAAGTCATTTGTGATGATTATCCTCATTCCGAAAGAATGAACTGTAATAAATCCAAGGCAATGAAGTCACCATTTAATAGGAAGAGAAACGCCATCTCTAGCAGGAAATGCATCAGTTAGAACCTCTGTTCAGGACCAAAGACCATTTGTACCCAACTGGCATGAGTCTTTTGCTCTTGGTGCACTGAATACCCTCATGCTAGACACTTTCATCCCACTTAATCCCAAATACTTTATCTGAGGCATCTAAAGTAGAGAGTTTCCTTTTAGAATTAACAGAGATGATCAAGTATCTCCAGAGTATGAGTCAGCATAGTTGAAACTGGAATCAACTTCAAAAAATGCTTCTTTCTTTTCATGGACTGCAGAGAGAGTCTCAGACCTCACGACTCCTCACGTACGGACCTAAGGAAATGCCTGATAATATGTGATAAATCCAGATCATAGAGATTTTTAAAACTATTTATATAATACATTAGATGGAACAAGCATTTTTTTTTCAGATAAACCTGTGTCTCAAATCATGGAGATGCATATTTTTACTTTCACTTTTTTTCTTTCACATTTTACAAGTGAAATCACAAAGCCACTAGGGTTATCTACAGTAATCCTATAGAGTGTCAAATGACCGATACAGTTCTAAAAACAGAGGAAGGGGGTCTCCAAAAGATGTGGTTTCCTATACTAATTTCTCATTTCTCCTATTATATCTAGGCAAAAGGCTTAGAAAAGTTGGGTATCTTGAAGGAGCATTTAATTATACGATTCATTTGTGATGGGCTGCCAGCATTCAGAGATCCAAAGCTCTTCACAAAAGATGAACATTTCAAGGAGGTGCCAGTGAGGATTTACCTGCCGAAATCACCGTCTGCCAGCAAACGGAGAGCAGTCATCTTCGTCCACGGAGGATGTGGGATGTTTGGAAGCATCAGTAAGAAACTACAAAAGAAAAATAGATCATTCAAACACTATACATTATAACATTATACATTATGAAATTATAACAATAACTTAAAATTAATTATATTTGTTAAAACTCTCCTGGATCTAAGAAATACTTGAAGCTTAGTTTGGGAGTGGTCTATAGCAGTTCCTTTTAAATGTGTGGCAATGATACGTGTGTGTTAGCTAGGCTATCTTTATTCAGTTTAATTTATTAAACAGTAATCACAAATAATTAAATGTAAATAATAAATAAAATATTTTTCAAAAGTTCTAAAAATATGCTTCCACAGGCACTATTTGCATATTTTAAAAATTAGAAAACTGTAACTGAAGGTAGAATAAATATATCACTGAGCAAATACCTGTAAGCTAGAGCTTCTATATGAAGGGAATTCACAATGAAGGTTGAAGGAATGAAGGAATACTTAATATATTTCCTTTTATAACAAAACAATTATATAACAATTATATAACAATTCATAACCCCATTATGAAAAACATACAAAATTAGACTTTTTAATATAGTGTAATTTCTGCCTAACTAGACATAGAGAAATAGGCTGCTTTCTCAGGAAGCAACAGTCAAATCTCTGCTTCAAATATAAAGTTCAATGGCTATTGTATCAGAATTAGCATTGTAAGTATTTTAAGATATTAATAATCTTATTTCCCAGGAAGCTATGAGAGAGTTTGCCGGTACATAGCCAAAAAATCCGATTCCGTGGTCGTGTCTGTCGGGTAAGTGAGCTCCGCCCAGCGTTGGAAACGAGAATGACAAATACTCGATTTGAATATTGGATTTATAAAGACAGAAAAGTAAAATGTATGCCAACAATTTTCTGAAGAACAGATTTATTTGACTGTTTTATAGTCTTGTCATTATGAAAACGATTGCCTTTCTTCTTTCATAACAATTTATAAGCCGCTTTTCTGATTTCAGGTTTTAGGAGATTGTGGGGATAAAGAGCCAATAATAAATCTAAAGTGTAATAATATTTTCTTTCAACTACATGAGCTACAAGTTATTTTTGAAAATGGATGATGAGACCATAGGGCTCAAGCCATGTTTTGTTGTGTTAAACTGCGCTCGACTGGTCCCTGATGGTCCAACAGACGTGCAAGAAGCAGCTGTGCTGAAAAATATATATTTTTCCTAAAATATATAGAACGTGTTAAGATGTCACCAATGTCTGTATTTGCAGTAATTGCTGTCTTTTGTGTCTCCCAGGTACCGTTTAGCTCCCGAACACAAGTACCCAGGCCAGAATTTGGACTGCCTCAGGGCTGCCGTTCACTTTTTGGAGACTGCAGAAAGCTACGGGGTGGATTCTGACCGTGTTATCATCTGTGGGGATAGTGCAGGGGCCACATTTAGTACCAGTGTTTGCCAAGAACTGGTGGATAGAACAGATATCCCAAAGATACGTGCCCAGGTGATGATCTATCCCTTCCTCCAAGCACTCAGTTTTAATCTACCCTCTTATCAGCAAAATGCTTTCATTCCCCTCTTGTCCCAGAAACGTTTAATCCATTTTATGATCAAATACTTGAATAAGGATTCTGCTCTGGAAGAAGCTCTTTTGGAAGGTTCTCATGTTCCTGAGAGCCTAAATTTGAAATATGGAAAATGGATAAATCCAGACCTTATCCCAGATGAATTTAAACAGGGCTATAAATCACCACCGTCTGCCTCGTGTGTAGCTCAAGCCTATAAAGAGCTAAAAGAAGTGTTTGAGACAACATTTTCCCCGCTGTTAGCAGAAGACTCGGTTATTTGCCGCCTCCCTGATACCTGTATAATTACCTGCGAGCACGATGTGCTCAGGGACGATGGGCTGCTGTACAAGAAGCGTCTGGAGGACAACAACGTCCAGGTGACCTGGCACCACCTTGCAGAAGGCTTCCACTGTACCCTGGGGTTCTTTGGTTACAGTATTTTCTCTTTTCCATCATCAAAGAAGATCGTTGACTATGTTGTAGACTTTATAAAAGATTATTAAAAAGGCAGCTAGAATACAATGAAGTATGTTATGTGGATCGGACATATTTCAGTGATATTTATCATATTTGCTATCTATATATTTGAATCTAGGCAAGAAATACTAAATTATGACAGCATGATATTTAATTGATATTAAATGGGAACACTATCTACATTTTTTCTTTCTTTTTTTCCCCTAATCCATAACTTCGGAATCCTCGTTTGCCCATTGAGATAATTTTGCTCTCTTCTTCTATAACTAAGATATGTTCCAAAAATCCACCTCTAATTATTAAAATAACAAGATGCTTTTTAAATGATGCAACATAGAAATAATCAGCAATGTGCACTCATATATTCACATACATGCATACAAAAGGAATGTGATAATATGAATACCTGAGACTGGCAATGCAGGAGGAAGGAGGGAGAACTTAAATAAATGGCACAAACACAAAGCTGAGTGTCCTCTAAATTAGCTATGAAATTCTCTTCTGTAAAATACTGCGTTGTGTTCTGAGAAGAGAGAAACATAGCGCTTTTTGTAACCTGTTAAACATTCAGCTTGGTTCCCTTGCTCAGAAGTTGAGACAAAAACACAGAAAGAACACTGCAGCTGCTAAAATATTTTTTGCTAATGTCCAAAGAATGAAGGAAAAACAAAAACAACAGGAAAAAAACAGTTCAGTTTTGAACTTGCTCACTAGGACAGAGCCACATTTACTAAACACCAAGGCCAAGGTAGGTGCCCTGGCATGACACTGTCTGGCCATGCAATCCCAGGGGCTTGTAAACATTTCAACATTGCTATTTTGTCATCCTGCATGTGTGATATCTCTGCATGTGCAGTGAGGAAAGAGGTCAGAATAGATCTTCACCCTCTGCCAGCCCAGCTGAGGGCAGGAAGACGATTGTGGGTAAAATCCTTAGCGTTGTCACCACGTAAATTTAATGTGGGGACAAGTTAGCAGCTATAAATCAGTGGAGCAACATGGAAATACTTGTGAATTCTTGTTCTCCCATCTCTCTCAACAAAATGAAATGATATATCTTCATGCTCTGTCAAACATTTGTTTCATTTTGTTTCATTGTTCCTATTTCAGATATTTGAGTAAAAAAAAAAAAATCCTTTCCAGAGTAAATAATGTCATAAAGCTCAAGATACACCAACTGCTTAGAGATTTCAGGATTTACTTTGGTGATATGACCTGATGGGAAATTTGGAATTTATTTTGGTTTCTGACCTCAAGGTGAGGACTCATAAATGAACTTAGATGTTCTAGAAGAAGCTAAAGCACCAGTGAGTAAGTCAGAACCTGCTATAAAATCTATGCAAAAAACTGCCTTGCATCAGAGCAGTTAATTCACACGCAAGTCAATCCTGCTACCGTTACACCATTACTTGTATATGAGCAAGTTGGCTCAAAGTTAGCTGTCAATCCTCACGTTATCTGGTGCTACTTACACCTCAATTCTCCATGCTATTTTGTTCATGTAACTTCCCCATTAAATACCATTTATGTTTCATTTTTAATCAAAAAGCTTGAGATTCTTATCAACACCACCAAACTGGTAAAATGTTGATCTTTTTTTCATGTACCATTTTTGTATCATTTTCCTTCCTCCTCCGGTTGCTTAGCGTGCTGTTCTGGCCAGCACTTCTTCTTCCAGCGTGAAAATCCTGCACATGCCAATCCCTTCCCGTGCAATTCCCCAAAGACATTATCCGCTCCTCAATGCAATTCACTCTCAAGACTCTCTGATGGAGCTATATGATGCTATAAGCTTTACCATGCATATGTAGAAAATGAAACAAACAAAAAACAGCAAAAGTAGCAGCATTTCTTATTTTTTTCACACCGTTCTTGAATCATATACTTTTACTCATGATCCTTTGTAATGATGACCCTAATTCCACCTTACCAAGTTTCCTAAGATGTTTGAAAATAGTTCTTGGCAGAGCAGGTTCTATATCTTGTGATCCACTTGGGAAGCTCTGTCCTAGTTTTGTACCCTATCTGTGCAAGAAACAGTATCAGCAAAATTATGGAATAAGGGTATTGACTAACATCAACTGCAGCTTGTTGCATTACACTGTGACATTCTTAATCCTTTATATCCTTTCAGCATTTTGAAACTCCAGAGCAACTAATAATTAACTTTTGCAACAGTCTTTTGCCACTGTTAAATATCATGTAAGTATCTTAGCAGCTCTGGGAAACCTCTTAAACATCCTTATATAGAGGGCTGTAAAATTACTTCTCTGGTTCTTCTCTGCTTGCTCAGCACTTACCTAGGAGCAAATACTCCAAGGAAAAGCTCATCTTCATTGGACCTAAATGATGGGTTGTCTGTAAAGCAGGCTCTCTCCTGTCCATACTGGCATCAACAGAGATGCTGATTTTTTTAATGTTTTGCTGCTTTACCTAGACACGTCCTGACAGCACATCCCTCTCCTTGCCTGCATATTCCCCGGGTTACACTCAGGTGCTTACGAGCAGACACAGCCTACACGGTTATGAACAGGGATGTCTTTGCACATGCCCTCACACGTACAAAGCAATGCTCACAGGTGCAATGTGCACTGAAAAGTTGCTGCATCTAATGAGCCTGTCACAGATATTGCCTCTTTGTAGGGGCATCTGGGCACATTGCTCAGGGCTTGTCCAGTCCGATTTCCATCACCAGATGGCTCCACACTCCATATATAAATATATATATATATATATCACCTTTTTCTAGCTCAGAGACCTCCTGCACCCACATCCAGGCCTCTCTTCATACNCTTTCTCAAGCTCAGAGACCTCCCGCACCCACATCCAGGCCTCTCTTCATACCCACCTCATAGCCTGACACAGGGCAGAGAAGAACCTGGTTGTCCCCTGGCAGCACCGTGACACAGACACGGGCTGAGTTACTGTCACCATCTGAAGATTCCCATAGGGAATATCCCCTGGCTGCTCAGCTGTCTCCATCTTTCTCACCTTTATCATGTGCTGTCTCCAGCTGGTGACTGAGGAGGTTTCAGCCTCTGACATTTAGTTTAGCACTGGAAATAAATAAGGAACTTCCTGGGGTTTTGCCACAGGGACCTGCTCCTTTGGGCTCTTCTAGAGGGTAGGAGAGTAAGTCAGAATGGGAGAAAGGAAACGTGCCAAGGAAAGGTTGGTTAGGGAATGTGTGACTCAAACAAGCCTGTAAAGTGCTGAGCCTGCGTTCATCAAATCCAAGGGCACCTCCTTGCACCTGCAGTGCCCGAATCAGAGCAATCCACTTCTTCAGCAACCAAGGAGCTGTCTCCTTTAGCGCTGAGGTCCACATCCCTGTACGGAGGGGCTGCATGGAAGCTCCGAGTGATGGTGGGAAATATGGGAATTACTCACCATGTCCCAAAGAGCCCAAGTCTTAGCAGCTCTTGGTGAATCAGCTACCAGAGGGACTGGCACCAAAAGGATTTGGAGGGCATAGAAGCAGCACGATAACAAGACCCTTAGAGCAAAGGAATCAGTCACGAGTTTTGGGACCCTGCCTAAATCACCGACACGCACATCCAGACCACACCTAACTCACTAGGATACCACAAAGCTGATTAATTGCTTTCACTATGAGGTGCTAAAGCAACTACAGCAAAAGCAGCTGCAACCCTGCTTTGTGTAACTGCATTTCCCAACGTTTGTGTCTGCATTGTGACAAGGGCAGATTTTGTGTGCACCTCTATCTTGATGGGTCTGAACTTAGTCTATTTCCCAAGAAAGTGTCCCAATCAGCAGGCAACTTGCATTTCACCAATATTCCTTATCAAGTTGGGACACCGTATCAATGTCATAAGCAAAAATAAACAAAGAAGGCATCTGAATTCATACTCAGGCAGGAATGACCTTCAGACAAGGGAAAGGAGCTATTGGGAAAGAATAATCCCTGAAAGGTTATGGAATAGAAGGAAGAAAAGTTTGCAAAGAAGGAGCAGAACATGAGATCAGCTTCTGGATAACATACTGCCAGGCTCCAAAATGTCCTATATAATTAAACATGTATCCTATATAAACAATATCCTATATAATTAAACAATGTTCTTTAGAGTTGAGAGTTAACTCTACGGTCTTCTTTATAATGCAGGTTGAGTTGTGCACCTAGAGTTTTCATATTTGCTGAGCTTAAGTTTTATTTTAAGATACAGACCTAGTCCAGCATAGTCCTTGTGCAGACAAATGAAAAGGAAATAACGTTGTTGCAGAGGTAAGGCAGAAATGCTGAAGTTCACCAGCGTGGGCTGCTAAAGCCCAGTCAACTTTACCAGAAGGGAAAATATTGAGTGCAGGTTTCTTTCCATAAGCCAGATGAAAGCACATGCTGTACATATTCCAAGCCCATATTTGCACCTACAGCCACACCAGTAACGTAATCCTGAGAAGACAGACACTGAAGCATCCCAACACTCAACCAAGAGGCTGCAGCTGGGGGAGAAGTCAGTATTTCACATTCTCACCTGCTGGACAGAAGCCACGAAGGAGCAACAAGGACCCTTCAGATTGCATCCAACAGAACTAAGCAGTTGTAAAGATGTAACTGCAGAACAGCATGCAAAATCAGTAGCTCCATCCAGCTGCATCCCAAAGAAAAATCCTGGTGCAAGCCCAAGGTTAGAAGCCAGGATAATTACAAAGATGGGAATCACTGGGAATGGGCTGCTTGTGTTTGCTTCCAGCTTTGCACACAAATACTAAATTGCCCTGTGAAAGTCACCTCTGTAAAACACTGAGACTAGTCAACCCCTTGAGTGCTCCGGTCAAGTCTGGCTACCAGATAAATATTGTGCTGGCCCTCTGAAAGAGAGATACAATTAGGATCCAATCTGACTTGGAAACAGAGCCTGGGCATAATTTTCCTTTGACTAGTTTTCGTCTTTAATCCTTATCAGAAATTCATTTTTATGTGCTACATATTATATGCATTACTTATAATTACCTCTTAATACATAATTGTTGTATAATATTTATAGACATATACATACAGGAGTTGATCTGCTGGAAAGGAGGAGAGAGAGGGATTTGGGAGTCCTGGGTGACAACAAGTTAACCACGGGGCAGCAATCTGCCCTCGTGGACAAGAAGGGCAATGGGATCCTGGCTCCATTAGGAGCACTGCCAGGAGGTCAAGAGATGGGATCCTGCCCCTCTGCTCAGCTCTGACGAGGCCACGTCTGGGATATTGGGGGCAGTTGTGGACTCCCCAGCACAAGGAGGATGTGGAACTTCTAGATGGGGTCCATTGTAGAGCAACCAAGATGATNGATATTGGGGGCAGTTGTGGGCTCCCCACACAAGGAGGATGTGGAACTTCTAGACAGGGTCCATTGTAGAGCAAGCAAGATGATTAAGAGATTGGATCTATAGTGTGAGGAAAGACTAAGCGAGCGGGGCCTGTTTAGCCTGGAGAAGAGAAGATTGAGAGGGATCTGCAAGTACCTGAGGGGAGAATGTAGGGAGGATGNAGAGTGGATCTATAGTGTGAGGAAAGACTAAGCGAGCGGGGCCTGTTTAGCCTGGAGAAGAGAAGATTGAGAGGGATCTGCAAGTACCTGAGGGGAGAATGTAGGGAGGATGGGGCCAAACTCTTCTCCGTGGTGGCCAGTGACATGACAAGAGGTAAAGGGTAATTAAAACACAGAAAGCTCCATCTCCATGTGAGGAAGAACTTCCCTGGCACAGGCTGCCCAGAGAGGTTGTGGAGGCTCCTTCCCTGGAGATCTTCCAAACCCACCTGGATGCCACCCGGTGCCACATGCTCTGGGTGTCCCTGCTGGAGCAGGGTTTGGACTAGATGATCTCTAGAGATCCCTTCCAACCTCAACCATTCTGGGATTCTGCGGTTCTGTGGTTTGCACTCCATTTCTTAACATAAGACTTCAAACCAAAGCTAATATAAACCAGCCTAATGCTGGTTGACTTCAGCAGAATAAAACCACACTTGATAATAGTGGTACTGTTATATAACTACAGCTACACTTTCTCGCCATTATGCTGTTAGAAATAAACTCAGATAAATTGTAGCAACTGAGACATCTGTGAATTTTTCTCCTCTGGGTTTGTTGTTAGCAGTTCCATTATTATTTTAGCAATGGTGCAGTACTGTTTGAAGGCTCTACATAATGGTGATATACAAAAAACAACTGAAAATACCATCCTCGCCTCGAAAAGACTCCATTCTAAAACCAGACAACCAAGAAATTTGAAAATTTTCCCTATTTTCACACAGGGAAATATTTTCACATTGAGGTGTATATGTCTATGTAGTTATGCATATATAAATTTTAGGACACACATAAATTTAATGTGACACACCCAAAATATCCTACTAAATGCATTCTTATTGGTTCCATAGCTAAAAACAGAGGGAGGCAGTGCATAATTCAACCTCATTTCATATGACTGAATAAAAGGCTAAGAGATGTTTCTGCGAGATGAAAATCTTGATTCACTAAAAGTCTGGAGAAGTAAGGTGAAGGAAGGAGCAAAACAAAGCAAGAAATTGAGCAGCTCTGAAGATGATTACCAAGAAATCCTGTTCCACAAGAACTAATAATAGAGGCTTGATTGTATTCAAGAAAGCAAGAGAGACGTAACAGGTTTGTGTGTACTCATAGCACTGATGCTACAGATACTGTCAAGCTCTGATACCGTAGTGATGGACACGGAATCAAAACCCTTTAAATGTAACTATGAAAAACTGCTTGGGCAAGCCTTGCCTATGACTAATTGCAACTAGTCTGGTTAATTGTGTATTTGATTGCCACATGTCTTCATCTCCCTGCTGGTATTTTAAAACCCAGATGACGGGATACGAGGAGAATAGCTACGCCTCTACCTGCAGAATTACTTAGAAGTGAAAGGCATAAGGCGGTCACAGCTGGTTCTTCCATTTCACTCGAAACAGCGCAGTGAGATGGAACTTCTCTTAACAATTTTTCTTGTAGTTTTGACTGTCTTTGTGGCAGGAGCATTCTACTGCGAACACCCCAAGGCAGAAATCCCTCCTGGATTTATCGATCGCAGAAAGCTTTACATTTTCCATTATATCATGAATTTTGCGTTCGGTCTGGTAAGTAAACCTTGCTTGAAGCTGTACTTTTAACTTAAATGCTGATAGAAATTTTTGCTTTTTTTTTCTTTTTTTACAATCAATATTTAAATGTGCTGCAAATATTCATCTTCATTTACTAGAGCATAACAGGGTATTAGTGGGGCATGAAAGGGAACAACATTGAAATATAAAATTTTGCAGACAGTATAATACCCTTTTAGTTTTTCCTTCTTTCCTTCTGAAGTCTTTTAAGTTTCAGCTTTTTATTCCTGTTGTTTCAGTGTCGGAAGGCTTAAGAAACAATTGCACTGCAGTCTGCTTATTTGCCCAATCCTGTGCTTATTTGGAGACGGAGCAACTCAATGATGTGTCCATGTCATCTCAATTTTTTTTTTACAACTCTATTCCTCTGCTTCTGAGCCATCTAAAACAGCTGTCACATTGGTGGCCTTTTGCTCTTCCAATGCATCTACATGACTTCCCTTTTAGACCTTATACATGTGATAAAAACTTCCTTTCTCTATTGCAGTGTCTTGTTATATTCCCAGTGCTTTGTTTTAATTAGTTGGTTTTCTTTGACAGCTAAATTAAACCCTTTTTTCTTTTAGCTTTTGAAAGTATAAAGATAATCTTCAATGTCTTTGGGTTGTGTACTATGTTTCACTGCAATTTGGTATTATTTCTTCCTCCCTTCTCCTGCTACGTTGCTTATTAAGCGTTGTTTGAAGTCGGCAGTAAGCTCCCAAGGACATGAGTCATCTTGTCTCTTGGGAAGGGCCTCACCCACGGATATGAAAGTAAAGTAATGCAATATAACAGGACAGAGATAGAAGTTAAATCATGTTTTCTTGCCATCTACAGTATACGTGCACTTGGCGTTTTCAAAACACTGTGTGAATGTCCTTTAATAGCTTCACTATACCCATCAGAAAAAGTTTATTTCTGCGTAATTCGTACATGAAAGACAAAGCTGCAGAATTTAGAAACTCACTGGTACTAATGCAGTTTTCAACTTCTGATCATATCCTTTTGTATCTTTTCTGCTGGCTACTGGGAGGCCAAGGAAAAGCACTGTATCATCGCAGAGAAATAGGAAGATTAATGTAGTAATTTATAATTATACAAAAGTATAAGTGCATTTAAAGTCTTGGTATTGCTGTCAGACCAATTACTTATGCCAAAGCAGCTGGGTCCTTTCAGGAAACAATGACCCATAATGTAAAATCTGAGGGAAAATCACATAAATCTGGTGCTCAGAGGAGATGAAAGATGCATCTGCATTCACTGGAGACCAACCAGTTTCAAGTAGCTTAGAATGTGTGCCAAATCTTCAATCAATGAATCAAGAATGGTCTGCACCTGCTTATGAGGAAGTATCTAAATAAAAACAGTCATGTCTTAATTTTAGGAAAACTTCTTCAGTGAAAAATCAGCCTATCCTTTATTAAAAAAAATCAGTAAAGCTGAACAGCAACCAGGAGAATTGTGACTGAAACAGGTGTGAACAGCCAAGCTGTGAGCACTGATGAGGTTATATTACCTGCTGTGTTAAGGAATTCTGCAAACTTCCTGTATCCAGTGTTTTCCAGGGGTGATTTGGATAGAAAGGCCAGCACAAAATGCAATGCGAGTTATAAGGTGTTCACGATAGACTCCTGCACCTTCACCTGCAGAGAGAGGCGACAGAACCCTACAATGTGGTTAGCATCGCTCTATCATGTTGGTCCCACAGGTATTTTGATAAACATCTTGCTGCATGTTCTGATCCTTTACCTGGTCATGACCTGGATTACCACTTCTATGCGTCTAGACACTATCAAGACTATGGCAACAAGATTTTGCTAGATCCACATTTTAACTTTTAAAATAATTTTAGTATGGCAGAGACCAACTGGTTAAGACTGTATTGGTCTTCCTGGGTAGTTATGATCCAAATTCAGCCTGTAGGCAATGACTGAGATAACTGTTACAATCTCCAGAATAAATTGATTATTACATCCAGGCTCTATATCTGCCAACTCTACCACTCCTAGCTTAGAGTACTCCTTTAGCAGCCACCTAATACCCTATTTTATTCAGTTTTCTAATGATTTCACAATAGATTGGGCTCTTGCTGAAGCAACATAATATTAAGGAGCCCTAATAGTACCTCTGTGAGGGACTCAGTGCAGTTCTCAGCTCTTGCTCTCGGAGAAGCATGGAAACAGGGCGAAAGGGTCTTCTCAGGGAGCTCCAGAAGGTAAGTTCCGTCATTCCTGTCAATCTGCTCTCTTTAAATTTCCAACACTGGTAGGGATCACATTGAAGATGGATCCACATCACCATCTAACCGTCCAGTTTGTTGTCAGAACCAGCAGGAGATGAAGGCAGAGCTAACCATGGAAAAATAAGTTTTCTGTGATCATTCTTCAGGTACAATGGAAGTTGCACTAATTTATGGCTTCTTTCTCTTCATTAACAGGCAAAATTTTTAGAAAAGTTAGGTATCTCATCAGAAACCCATGTCCTCAGGACTGCAATGGATGGAATACCACCATTAAAAGACAATCATCTTTTAATCAAGGACTTAAGGTTTGATAAGATTAAAGTAAGAATTTACCAGCCAAAAACACCAACCACCGGCCGAAGAAGGGGAGTCGTTTATTTTCATGGAGGAGTTGGACTATTTGGAAGCATTCGTAAGAAATTTAAATAAGAGTCATAATTACAAATACTATAAAGTTTCTGACTTGTCACAATATTTCTTAAATGACCAGAGAAAATAATAGATTAAAAATTATAAACAACAAAATTTACATTAGGATGGTAGAATAATTTCATTTACATATATTTAACATGATGTAACTATCATGTACATCATGAATGTAATCTAGGAAAAATATCATTTTTCAGCTTTTATTCTCTGCTGCCTATGCAAATGTTGAAAATATCTCCTTTTTTTCTTAAAGAACTGAGTTTGTGTTCATATGTGTGTAAATTTGTGTATACAGCTGAACACTGTTGCATTCACCAGGACAAAAATTGTATTTTGAAATGGAAAGGGGTGAAAGACTAGGCGGTGTCTCAGGCACGAGAAAATAAATTGTGCTAATATTTGACAGCCCTTTTTAATAACTTCTCAGCTTCAATGTTTCTTTTCTTGTGGCAGCAAATGGTGCTTTTTTTTTTATGTTTTCACAAAGCTGATTAGAAAAGCCAGAAGTATGAATTCCAGATTTCCCATAGACACTAATGGAGCAGTGAGCAATATCCAGCTTGCACCATGCTGACAACAGGAGAGTCACAGAGTAGCCTTATTCACAGAGCTAAAAATTTCAGAATATTTTAACTATTTTCCAAGTGAGTTACAATTCCATTGCAATATTTTGTTTTACAGGGGCCTATGAGAGAACATGCCGCTATTTGGCTAAAAACAGCAATTCAGTGTTTGTGTCTGTTGGGTAAGTGGACTCAGTGTGATGGACATTTGTGTCTCCTTCTAGGTCTGCAAATCTTCAATATTTTGTCAGGGCAAGCCAGATTCATTGCACAGATCATTAACAGTTACTGACCATGTGTGTTTCACCAGCACTAATTACTTAGAAAGAATTACCCAGCTAATCTTTAGCTTATTTACAAATCCATTATAATAATTTCATAATTTGTAGTAACTGTAGGAGATGAGAATGTGTGTTTCCGAAAGCCATATCCAAAACATGTTAAGCATAAAGCAAACATTACGTTTGAAGTATAACCACCTCTGTTAAAACCAAGTTGCCAAAGCATTCAACCTGGTGGTAGCTCTGAAAAACTCCTCTCAAAACTACCAAATCCACCCAAACGCCACAGTTAGCTTGCAATCAACACAAGATAAACATTTGAAAACTTATTCTGATGAACTGGAATGGACTTCTCAGAGAACCAATTTTTAAGAGTTCAGGATTTTTTTTTTGTCTTGAAATTGAAATAAGAGTCATGATTAGAGCCTGGATGTAGGTGATCAACTAATTCTGGATATTGTAGCAGTTATCCTTCAGATCAGTGTTAGGAGACACTGGCTTTTACTGACTGGGTTTGTGAAAAGAAAAAAAAATCTTATTGTCATTACATATATTTTTAAGCTTTTATTGTCTAATATTTTGGGAGATTTTTTTGATTTCTAATGAGAACAGATGATGACTGATTCATACATCCATGACTTGCCATCTAATTCCAGAATAACTCAGCACATGCCTTCCGTCACCTAAAGGACAAGTAATTAAAGATCATATTCTACAATTACAGAAAAACGCACCAAAACCCCTCCAAAAATAGCAATAGTAGCAACTAGGACAACATAGGTAATCATAACTTCAGTAACAAAATTATTTTGGGGTCAGAATACTTCCTATCTTCAGGAAAGTGTGTGAATGAAAAGAAAATTCCCTAGATCTGACTATGCTAAAAGCTTTTTGTTGCTATTTAGGTATCGCTTGGCTCCTGAGTACCCGTACCCGACTCAGTTTGAGGACTGCCTCGCTGCCACCGTGCATTTCATGAGAATTGCGGAGGATTACGGAGTGGATCCTGCTCGTGTTATCATCTGCGGAGACAGCAGTGGGGGGACACTCGCTGCTGCTGTTGCCCAAGCAATGACCAACAGAAAAGACCTCCCAGCGCTGAGAGCCCAAATCCTGATATATCCCTTTCTCCAGGCGGTGAGCTTTGATTTGCCTTCCTACGAGCAGAACAAGGGAGTCCCCGTCTTGCTGAGGAAACGAACCCTCTCTCTTGGCTTGAAGTATATCAATAAAGAGCAATCCCTCATAGATGAGATCTTGAAAGGCGTTCAGATGCCAAGAGATTTGGAATCCAAGTATGAGAAGTGGCTGAATCCTGACAACATCCCTGAAGCTTTTAAACCAAGAGACTACCAACAACGAAAAACAAAACAATTCTCAGAAGATCGCTTTAGATTACTCAAGCCTTTTCTGGACCCAGTTTTTTCACCGTTACTAGCTGAAGACGCTGTTATTGCTCAGCTTCCTGAGACTTTCGTCTTGAGCTGTGAATTTGATGTGCTTAGAGATGATGTACTGCTGTACAAGAAACGATTAGAGGATCACGGGATAAAAGTGACCTGGTGTCATCTGGAACAGGGATTCCATGGCATCATATTCTTAGCTTGTTATGGGAGGGCAACAACATTTAGGACTGCAAATAAAGGCCTAAAAATGATAGTGGATTTTTTAAAATCGATATAAAACTCCACTTCAGCCTTTCCTTTCTTACTGGTTGAAAAAAATTCAAGAAACCTTCATATTTCCCTTTTCTTAAATCAACTCTGAAATTTTGGCATTGGATTATCTCTTACCTAAGTGCCTGATTTGCTGATTGATTTTGTTTAATTTTTATTTGTGATCAGGGGAACTTTTCTTTTTCTACCACCTTATCAGAGGTTTCTGTTGTACACATAAATGTTTTGGTCCTCCAAGAAAAGTATTTTTTCAGTGCAATTTGGCTTAATAAACTTCTGATCCTATTAATGCATAAACTGTGATTTAAGAACAGTTTGGAGCCTAGTATATCAGGGCACAAATCAATGGGTTAAACATATACTGATCGTGGTCAGTGTTTTATAAGAGTCCAAATTCAATGGAAGCTGAATGTGAGGCAAGGAGTGACTCCAGATGGAAAGACTTGAGCATACACATAAAAGACAGAAGAATGTATATTGGGAAAAGGGTTCAATTTGAACTACAGATGCTGCAAAACTGTACTGATATAGTAATATAGCATCTCTACTACAAATAGATCATGCATATCTATTTTATACGTAGGTGCAGATAAACAGTATACAAAAAAATCACTATACAAAAAACCTCTATTAACTCCAGGCCTCTTCTTTCTGAAGCAGACAGCAGGATACAGCAATGGAAGAAACACTGACACCAACACATCCTGCATGGCCTGGGCTACAGAGAGTTAAATGATATTTAATTAAATTAATTAAATTAAAATTAAAATTTTAAGATCTTCAGATGCTAACAGATAAATCCCGCAGGGATACTGCACATCACATAAACACGTCCTAAAAAAACCTACTGCTTTCAAAGACAAGAGAGTAGCAGATAGGCAAGCTACACTACAGTACATGTAATATCTATGATTTGTATTTTCTTAGACAATCCATGTGGCCATGATTAGAAGTTATGTGAATTAAAACAACAACAATAACAACAAGGGTGTTAATCTTAAATAATGTGGATGTGACCTGCATTTTTATTGCAGGTCTCTAGTCCTTGGCCCAAAGGCAGCATACCCCAAATAAAAGGAGTCAACAACAGTGCCAGAACCTCAAAACTAATGAAATGAGGGAAAGTTCGGTGCAGCTGAGAAGTCTTGATTCCATTTGAACAATTCTGTATTATAAAAAGATGAAGTGTTAAAAAAAAAAGTGTTGTAAATTTCTGTCAGCAGATGTCAGCACTCAGCTGAGTTTCAAATGAGCAAATGGGCAAACTTCTCCAGGCACCGAGTGTGAATACCCAGAAGAGATTGCAAAATGTCATTCAGTCCTTTAGATTCAAACATTTTTACATGTTTGTTTACATGTTTTTAGCGTGTTCATACACGCTAGAGCTGTAGGTTTAAGTTCAGAACATACCTTAAGGCACCGCAGTGTTTAAGTGGCATTAACTGCTCCAAACCAGCCAGGTCCCGCGGTGAATTACAGACACTTACAATTCCAGTTCAGCCTGGTCGTCTTTAAATCTAGTTAAAAGTCAATATGTAACAATATTAAGTTAAAAGTTAAAAAAAAAAATAAAAAAAATAAAAGACTAGTTAAAAACCAATATGCAACTCTAAATCACCAATCTAGTTAAAATATACAATAAGTATTTTGGCAAGTAAGCTGGCAACAAGAAAATACTCCAAATAAACATTTACTATATATAATAGGACATGCAATACTACTGCATGGCTTTGATACCTATTCTGTGCAGGATGCTGGGGCTGAAATAAACAAGCAAAATCCTGCAAAGTGGAGGACTTAGAGGAAGAAAGGAAAGGTTAAAATAAAGATGCACAGGAGCCTAAATGGAAGATGCTTTCAGGTATGAGGAAGAACAAGATGTATAAGGAGTGGGTATGCACTGGGGTGAGGAAATGCACAGCACCCTCTGCAAAACTGCATCTCAGAGCACTTATGAAGCTGGGATTTCTTAAAGCTTCTTCTTACTGTCTCTACACAGGAGATATTGAAGCCTAAGGCACACAGCTATGAAGAAGGCTGAGATGTTTTTAGCCATTTGTTTATGGAAATGCAGGAATGTGAAGGACGGGAAGTTCATATCTGCTCTGGCTACTGAAATATGGTTAAATTGCACTACAGAGTAGAGCTGTCCTGTTATGTTACCTGGAGTATACCAAAAACAAAGCAGGGAAAGCTGTACAGGAGTTTTTGATTTTTAAATATACCTCTTAAAAATAAATAAATGGGAAGGAAAGTGTCAACCAGCTATTATTTCTGCCCTTAATTCTTTCTCTTTGGAATGCATTATTTTTTTTCGTATTTTCTTAGCTTTCTGAGTTCCAGGTAGCCATTAAAGACGGCTACACTTGGCTGACTCAAAACTGCAGTCGATCTACGTGGTTAGTCCAGGTGAGCCTTGGAGTACTCCTGTATGATGCATGGTAGCTGCAGTAGTCACCTGTTTCCTAACACAGCCTATAATGAGAACTGAGATGTTTTGCAATATTGAGAAGAGACATTACAGCAAAAGCAGCAACATCTGACATTGATAGAACTCCCTAGCCGCAGCCATCCTGGCACTTTCATCAGCATTCAATATGCAGCTGCCGACTGCCTAAACTGATGAATGCAGGTGATGGGAGGCTGTCAATTCTATATTCATAAACTAATATATTAAACATATCAATCTCCAGCAACACTAAATTAATTCAGAAAGTACCAGATTTTTTCAGCATGTTTTCCTGTTTATTGGTTTCTAACACAGACATTAAGCTAAAGAAAAAGGATTGTCTTAATAACAGTATAGAGCTTCCACAATCTGAACTAAACCTTTCAAAATACAATATTATTTAATTCTATTATTATTGGTTGTTTTTAAAAGTTTCTCTGCCCCTTTCACATACTGCCCTCACAGTAATAAATGTTTTAAGTAGCTCAATTCTCTATTTGGCTAGAGGCTCTTTCGAGGGCACAGAATATTGCTAATATTGCTTCTCTGAGGATTTACCCTGACCCTGGGTATCTGGATGAGGTTTCACCTCTGTTCAGATACTTATAAGACTGTATTTGTGATGCAAGCAGGGGAAACAAAGCTGTAAAATTGTAAAAAAATAGAGAATGGCTGGCTAGGGAGCTTGTTACACTATATATTATACACTATATAAAAGGAAAACAAAGAGAGAAAATATAAAAAAAGAGTAACTCAACAACCTCAGTGAAGGAAAGCTCTTACAGTGAAGGTTGTGGGTTTGGTGGTTTCACCATCAGCGCAGGTTTACATTGCGTTATCCCAGGCAGTGTCATCTCCGTGAGCTAAAGTTGTGCAAGGCACCTGTCAAGATTAGTTTGTTTTTCATATTGAACGAATGAAGCTAAGAACTAATTCAGGTCTGAGGATGGATTTCTTTTTTTTTTTTTTTATTTAACGAATAAAGCTAAGAACTAATTCAGGTCTCAGGATGGATTTCTATTTTTTTTTTTTTTTTGTAAAACTGAAAGTTTAGTCTGAAAAAAATAGTTTAGGAAAAGATTTAAAGTTGCTGGAAAAAGAAATTCTGAAACGAAGCATACAGAACAGAATAATTACAAACAACTGGCACCAATGTTAATCATCCCTCACTAATACATATGCATTCCTAACACCTCCAAACTAAATCACTGAAAAAAAAAAGAATGAATATGAATAAATATAGAATGAATACAAGATTCTTAGGGTTTAATTAGTTAAAAGCTTTTACCAGAAACAATAGTGGTTGGAATCTAGAAAGAAACCTTTATACATCTGGATAGATTTCAGTATAAGTTAAGAATTGTGCTGTCCAGCACAGGTTCTATAGTGATTCTCTGGGCTCCTGTTGCAGTATAAACCACTGTATCTATGCATAAAATCTCCCTTCTCGCCTACTGTTATGCAGATCTGTATCACACGAGATAACTGAGCAAATCTGTCTGCAAAACCATATCATAAGTTTACACCAAACCACTGTGCTCTCACCTAAGCCACCTTTAAAACATGAAAATTTCTCTGCACCCCAGAGGAGAACAAGCTGAGCAAAAAATGGGGATTTAAATATTTTTATTCTCAGAAAAAACATATAGCAAGTAGTCCAGTATCTCTAAAATTTATCTCTACTACAGGAATGTCCATCCATAATGCATTTAAAATAAAACACAGGCCGTCATGTGATTCAAAGGGTCCATCTGCATATTCATTTCTCATTATTAATGAAGAACTCACTATAATATCTAATTTACATACACCGAATTTCATTTTTTGTGAATGGCAACTGCTTCCTAATACTTTTTTTTGCTATAAGCAAGTGTTGCCAATAGGATCATTAGTAAAAGAAAAGAAGGGTGGAGAAAATTAGACTATTGCAACAGTAATCTTTTTATTTCTGCTTATGATCTGCTTATGATCTGAGTGTTTAGACACGTCAGAAACACTGGAGAAACAAAGTCAGGGAGAGTTATTTTGGTTTGGGGTTTTCTTTTTTGTCTTGGAGAGCTCAAGACTTTCACTGCAGTGAAATGGCCTTTGTTTATACAACTTTAGCAACAATAGGAATAATTTTCTTTTCTCCTGTTATATTCCCAGTAGTGTTTTTGTGGGCAGTTTGTTATGACTTTTTCAAATCAGATCTGCCACCTGGGATTGATGAGCCTCTGAAGCTTCGTTTTTACCATTCTTTGTTCATTTCAGCCTTGGTCATGGTAAGTTCTTTCTTAAAAATTGAGGATTTTGCTTTTATTTTAGTAGAATCTTTGGGAGTTAAAAGGTATTGGCTTAAGAAGAAAAAGATAAGGAGAAATAATGAATGTGTGTTTGTCTCAGACTTGTTAACTTAACCTAATTCCAATATACTCATGCCCAATAACTCCATCATAATAATTCAAATAGAAAACTGAAATTAATCATTCTGTAAAATAGTCAAAATGGGTTATTTTCTGTAGTTTCTTTTTTTTTTCCTCTCTTTTTTTTTCAGATCAAGATAATAACTTTTCACAATTGGATTGGGGACTGAAATACAAAAAAAACCTATCATACTGGAATTCTTCTTCTATATCCTAAGTCACATGACATTGTCAGCCTCATTGCCAGAATATATATATTTAATATTTTATATAATTATATCTAGTACTATATAAAATATATAAAATTATGTCTAAATATTTATATTAAACTATTTATATGAAAAAATATAAATATTTATAGATTACATAAAATTATAAATATATTATATACACACACATAAAACAAGCTCTTAGTGAATGATTTAAACTATCCAGAAGATCTATGTATGTTAGTCTTAAAGCATGAGACTTTCCTTGGGCTAAACATGGCCAATAAACCCTTAAGTGTGGACTTTTTCTCTTAGAAACAGCACAGTATTTTGATATTGCGTTTTTGTTTTAATTAACTAATTTATGTATTTATTAACAAATGTTAAAAACATTTGTTTTTAAAATTAAGACATTATAAGGAAGCTTTTCTTTCTCATCAAACCTCAAAAACTTCTTAAGTTAATCAATTTGTACTTTTTAATGCAAAATATATAAAAAATATATAAAAAAAACCTCATCTGCAATGTGGTCCTGTTTTCCTCCCATCTGTAAGAAACAAATGCAACTAGTTTGGTATCGTTGCTGTTTGTATTCCTGAGCATGATGCATTCAAGACTCTCCACTCTGCAAAATTTTTGCAGAGCCTGCTTTCATAAATTAATATTTTATTCTCTCTTTTCTTCATCCTTTTACCCATAACTACTTATTTATTTCTAAATCAAAGATTATTTTTCTATTTTATGTCCTTTATTTCATGAAATGTCGAAAACAAGAAATAACGAGCAAGAGGACAGCTGCCAGTGTGGAATTGGATTGCCAAAAACTATAAATTAGAGAGTTGGAAGCTTTTACACTAATCATTTGCTGGCTTCTTTCCTTTTAACAGGGAAAGATTTTGGAGAAGCTGGGAATCTGCGGGGACTTGAGCTTACTGAGGTTCTTTTTAGAAGGAATCCCACCATGGAGAGACTCAAAACTCCTCATCCAAGATTTCAAAGTAGATGACGTTCCACTGAGGATTTATCAGCCAAAACAGCCGCCCACTGGCAAAAGAAGAGGATTACTGTATTTCCATGGAGGCGCTGGTACATTTGGGAGTATTGGTAAGACAGAAGCAAGTTTTTATCTTTTTATCAATCAAATTCAGAGCTTTAATTTTGCCTTCAGAGTGATGTGAGTTCATTTTTATTTCTCAACCTTTGCCTGAGCTGCTGCCTGCCGAACTGCTTTCAATCTCTTTGGCATTGAGCCCCTGTAATACTTTTCTGGGGGGAAGTCAAAGCCATGGAAATCACTAAAATAGTGAAGTTTATGGGGTTTTGGATCCTGTTTCAAAAGGATCTCCTGGGCTCTACGGGGCACTACGTTATAGAGACTTCAGTTGCCTGTGAACGAGGTGGTGGCTCCATTTATCATCAGCAGAGACAACCGACTCGATAACTTCGAATAACTTAGACCCTATTCTGCACAATGACAAAAATAGTTCACCCATTTTACTGCAGGGCCACACTGGCAGCAGCCGAGATGCTTGTGGTTTCAGAACTAGCTTGGGTAGAGCTAGCTTACCTGGATCTGCAACAGGGACTTAGCCTATATTTCAGACACGGGACGTGTCGCGGCTGTACACACGCACAGGAGGAGTGGTTGGAATGAGGACACAACTCAAGATTAGCCTCTATAATCCGAGTGAAAGGTCAGTTCCTTTCACCAAGAGGAAAGGAAAGATCCCAAACGGAGTGTTGCGCAGTTGTTTGTGGCACAAGTGTTGCACAAGCAGCACACGGAGGGAGCTGGAGCACATGCATTAACGCACTCTGCACACCTGGATGCTGACCGTAGCACACAATCCTCTGCTTGAGTTCTTCAACAACCAGGTAGCAGTTAACAGAGTAAGTCTGAAAAATAGGATTTGGGGGAGCCACAGACTAGTAAGGGTGGAGGCAAAGTAGGCAAATTAGCAGAAGTTACAATAAAGAACAGAATTAGTGAACATGGGGGTAAATACAATTTACTGCCCCAAATCCATGGAGCGTATAGTCAACTCCGTAGGATCTAAAAATACTAAATGTTCATTTCAAAGGACATTTAAAACCTCATTTCTGATAAACTCTGTTACAGGAGCTTTTGAAAGAGTGTGCCGCCACATTGCCCGAGAATGCAACTCAGTGGTTGTGTCTGTTGGGTAAGTGCAATTTTTATGTAGAAATATGAGTAGTCCTGCAGTTCACAGCTGAAATGTTTCTGAAGTATGTGCTGAAATTCCTGAAATTTTAGATTATGCTCCCTATTTATGGCTTTAGCTTTTCTTCTCATACAGAAGTGTGCTTATAGGCAATGTATGCGGAAATACCCATGCACTGTTAATTTGTCTTTTAAATCTACATCAAGGTAAAAATTAAATAGAGACTAATTAAATAGAGACTAATTAAATATACATTTTAAGATTTAGAAAGAAAAGGTCTATGTAACTACTAAATGAATTAAACACGAACAATGTGAGTTACATTTTTACAGCCACTTTGACAATAAGCACAATGTCTTTGACATTTCAGCTATCGCTTGGCTCCTGAACACCCTTATCCAGGGCAATATTTTGATTGTCTCAACGCTACCTTGCACTTTATGAGGAATTTAAAAGAGTATCATGTGGATCCTGCCCTCATCCTCATTGCTGGTGACAGCTGTGGAGCTAATTTTGCTACAGTTATTTGCCAGCTACTGCTGAATAAAAAAGATCTTCCAAAAGTACGAGCCCAGGTCTTGTTTTATCCAGGACTCCAGGGATTAGATTTCCAATTACCTGCATATCAGCAGAACGCTTCAGTCCCCATATTGTTTCGCAAACTGGTCATATACCTCTGTTTTCGTTACCTTAATAAAAAGCCATCATATTTGGATGATATCATACAGAATCGCCATGTCCCTGAGAGCATGAAACTGAAGTATAAGAAATGGGTAAGTGCAGACAATATTCCCGATGAATTTAAGATCAGAGGCTACAAACCACAAAAAAACAGTTCATATAAACCTGAAGTTTATGAAACGATCAAGGAAGTATTCGCAATGACATTTTCCCCACTTTTAGCTGAAGACTGCATTCTTTGCCAGCTCCCGGAATCTTATATCGTGACTTGTGAGTTTGACGTGTTAAGGGATGATGGGCTGTTATACAAGAAGCGACTGGAAGAAAATGGTGTCCAAGTAACCTGGTATCATTCCGAGAGCGGTTTCCATGGACTTTTATGCTTTTTTGGCTATGGGATTTTTTCATTTTTATCTGCCAAAAAAATTATGGATAACACTGTGAAGTATATAAACAGTTTATAGAAATATATAGTAAATGATGCAAGACTTGCACAATTCTTGACACACTTATACTTGGCAAAGAGAGTAGCACTTTTGGTTTAAGGATTGAATTCTGACTGCATGAGAAAGGGCACTTTAAACTTTCTGATTTCTCTTTCTGGAATGACTTTCAAACAAACACTAACATTACCTAAAGCATCACCATCACTGGCTCTGTTATTATACGAATACATTAGTAATAACTAGAAGCTAATGGAAAGCACCTGCACTCACGTTCTTTCACCTCTAGCCGTTCTGACAGCCCTTGCATCGCTGGCACATGCTCCAGGCAAGCAAGAACAAGATCTTCCTGAGGCTCTGTTGCAAAGATGACTCCTTTGGTCCCTGTAAGATTGTATAAGACATTTAGGGTACAAGTAAAAGAGGACAACATTTTCAGTGCTGTGATATCTTATTTTCCAGGGTTAATTTTCATAAAGATTATATTTTTCTGAAAATGCAGGTTTCTGCCTGGAACAGAAGCTCTAAAGTGGAATTCTGATGAGTTTGATTTTATTTGGATTCCAAGAAATCATGTTTTTCAGAACTTGTTTCTTAAACAGCAATCCTTAAGCTTCAGTGAGTGTCCATGTTAGGTGAATGCAGGGGTGACAAGTCTTCACTTTTTTGTACCTTTGCTTTAAAACTAAAATATTTATTTATATACACATGTATCTTTTGATTTTAGCTATTACACTACCTGTCATCTTGTGCCAGGTTTATTCAAAATTCTCCAGCTGTCGGATATAAGAAGGTAGAAAAGCACAATATTAAATCTTATTAAGAAGCTGCACTGGCAATTTTGCAACATTTAAAATAACAACCCTACCACTGCGGAAATTACTATTACAAGATCAAATAAGAATTAAACACATGCTCACAGATAAACATCAGTGAACAGTGCTTGATGAAAGCAGCAATGCAACCCTGGCAGATAGAAACGGATAGAAACCTACCTAGTTAAATCTAGTCCAGTATCTTATAAAAGAAAGAGGAGTATCCAGGACTATTCTGTACCAAATACAATGTAGAGCAGTTTAATTTGAAACTCCTTAATTGCTGACTACTCTAGGTTATTTTATGCTGTGTCTGTTGATTATTATGGGAAAGCACGGAGAGTTACTGAAGCCTGATATGAAGTAACGTGATAATGAATCTTAACTCAGCCTCTTTGGTTGCATTTCTAACATGTTCTGCTTGCTTTGCCAAGTCCATTCAGAGTTAAAGGTCTGGTCACTGCTACTTCCAATGATCAACTGGACTCTGCAATTCACATTTTGTTAACTTTTATTAACCAATCATTGGAATAACTATACCTCATATGTGCTATGACACCCAGCTCCTTGCTTGAGGAAAGAAATTAATCGGAGTGACAAAACAAAAGTGGAGATAAAGCTATAAACATTTCTAGAAACTAAAATTTCCATCCTCTTCTAAGCAAAAAATAAAGCACTACTACTAAAAATGAAAATATGCACTTTTTCAGCTAATTTTTTAACCACAAAAATATTAATCAGGAAAATCTGGTGAAACCATCATAAAGCTGTAAAATGTTCTTATTTTAACAATGACAAAGAAAGGTTTGAAAGTAGAAAGACGACACTGAAAAGGAGTAGAGAGAAGTGAAAGAAGAACAAAGGATGAAATTCATAAGATGAAGGTGATGATAATTCCGTAGAGGATGGAGGAATTTAAGAGAGAATTGAAATAATGTGTTAGGCAATGGAAGATGAGGTTAATTGCAACACAGTCATTCTTGCTGAGGTCAGTAGGAAGCATCCTTCATCCTTCTGCATGAAGAGCTGAGCAAGTCAAGGGAGCTGAAAGGACCATATAACTGTAGGGGAAAGACAAAGTTACTCATTTAGTCAGGAAAAAATACTTACAGCTTTCTGGAAATGCTAACAGAACATTGAAGTTGAAAGATATAAACCTTATTTTATTTCCCATTCTCTAACTTATTATGCTAATAACTCTAATTATACTAGTTTCTCATCTAGCCTGTATAGCCTGAAATATCTCTGAATTCAATAAAGATATATCAATTTATAGCAAAAATCTGCCCCATCTAACAATCTGGAGTTATTCCACAGCTCACCCTTAGATGAAGAAACAACTTGTTCCTTTTTTACCATTTGATTTGCTATGATTGCCTTATAGAAGACAGTGTTTTTCTGCTCATGGACACTAACTCCTGACAGCACACTGGAAAGTACAAGGATACTCTTATGGATATGAACATCAGAACTTGTGAAATTGGGTCTAGATCAAACTTCTGCAGTAGTCAAGACACTTTCCCTAGTAAAATACCTAGCAAACTCACAAGATATTATCACCAGCTCTGTAAATGCATGAGTAACAGCTGTAGTCATTTGCAATGGAGAATTTAAGATCCTTCCCTTTGAGCCTTAGGATAACTGCCCTGACTTTGGAGTTTTCTTTCTGGACAAATGATACCTGCAGTTTTGTTCTGTGCAATAACAGAATTGATGTCCAGTTACAGCAAGAAGGCTGGAGGTGTTTAATTTCTCAGCAGTGATTCTGTATTCTCTTTGGGAAATTCCTAGGTGATTCTAATTTCAAGGTAAAATACTCTACAAGTACCCTAGAATTTAATGCATCTGAATGTATGTTATGTATCAGCTAATTAAAGTAACTGCTTCCAAGAAATTCTGAAATTCTCCTGTATTCTGTGTTTTTTATTCTATAACTTATTTTGGTTGCAGCCAAAGTGGACATTTACACTCGGGTAAATTAAAATGCACCCAATCTCTTCAAAAATGTCAGGGGACGATTCTTGTGTCTATGTTAAGTGAGAGAAACTCGCATACTGCACTATTATTTGTAAAAAGGGAGGAGAAACTTTTTTACTAGAGCAACCTTATGACGGACAAAGGCACTTAAGAATCAGGAAGTAACTAGTCAAAGATATCTGGGAAAGTCAAATCAAAGACATTTAAGATCATTTTGTCTGCGGCTCAGCAGAATGGCAGTAGCTTATATTTTGTTGGTGCTATTCTCTGCAGTTTTCATTGCTGCATTTATATTTTTGGTTATGGGGGTAATTAATTTTGATTACTGCAACTCAGAAATTCCTCCTGGTGTGAGTCAACCTGTAAAGCTTCGAATCATTCATATGATTTTAATAAGCACAGCTGTGGTGGTAAGTTAACCTGGCATGATTTATGGGGGAAGATAGAGGAACTTGTAAATATTAAGCCTAATGCAATGCCTGAACCTCGCCTTGAAAGAAAGGAAAGCAGGATATTGCTATTACACTGCATGCTGGATTTAAGAAACTCGAAGCCTGACTGTTTTCTTTATGCTACACTGCATTATATTGCAGCCTGATCCTGCCCAGCTCTCTTAAATTGGGTAGTATTTAAACACTGCCTAGCCCAAGGGTTTGAAAGGCTCTAAATGGAGCCTCCAGAATGAATTTTAACCTAGCAATAATTTGACTAACAACATATATATACATATGGGATTATATATGTTTTCATTATGAGTTTAGAACACAGCAGAGATCTTTGAGCCATGCTTCAGCTTGGGGAGGCGGGTGCGAAGTTATGTATTTATTTTGCAGACAAAAATGGAAACTGGAAATTTTAAAATTGTTTTTGGAAGGGGAGGATTTTTTTGTGATGACGTGATAAAATTCGGTATAATTGCTCAAGAAAGCCAAAGGAATTCTATTTCTTTTGACTCCTGTTGCAACCGAGCAGAAGAGCAGGCTTGTTTGAGGGGAATGAAGAGTTCGGGGCAGTCCAGCTCCTCCAGGTGAACTGGCCTGTGTAAGAGTGGGCAGTTAATCTGCTCACAAGACTTTTAGCTCATCCAGTAATAGATTTACCAGCATCCAACTCATGGGGATCTTTGCTGAGAAAGGATCTTACTGAATCAGGAATTTCCATGTTAATGACAAATTCATAGATGCTAAGATGATGGTAGATATTAGAAATATATGAGACAGTAATTGTTGTGCATCTGTTTAATGTATTATTCCAACTCCTCCAACAGGGACAAATTATTTAAATTAAATGTACATATATACATGCATACACATATATATATGTATGTGCCTATATTTCTCAGTCAAGAATATTCCAGGTTATCATGGCTTATCCTAAAGAACTCCAGTGTATAGACTTCCATGCTTTGGTTACACACAAGTTGTAATTAAAAAGTCATTACTTGACCTAAGCAGCTAGAAAATCCAGTTCTCCTTTTTATCACTGTCCATTAGTAGGTTAAGGCAGGTTTGTACGCTACAATGTAGAAAACAAAGAATAAAATAAACAGATTAAACAACACGTGAGAATATTCCTTGTAGCTGTTCTGTCTGTGTTTGGAAACCGGATAATACCCTAGAGTAAATAAATTAATCACATTTCTATACAATCAGAAACACTAAGCCTGGTTCCTGTAGTGAATTCAAATCAATATGCTGCTTGGTTAGTTTTCTCAGCTTCAAAATCAGAGAATATGTGTGGATAGTTGGAGGGGCTGATTTCATTGATAAATATATTGAGAGTGATAACATTGTACTGACAGTGCATACAAACACAGCAGTCTCTTTATCGTGACAAATATTCATGACAAAATATTGAATATTAAAAGCTTGGTCCAAATCTCTGTGAGGACACACTGGTACTTGTTCAGAATGAGAAAATCAAGTATTTCAAAAACCAGGCTAAGCTCTTTCCACAAAGTTAAACTGGAGCTGTAGCTCTCCTTTGTATTTATTTCACCCTCTGATTTCTTGCATGAGTATCACTATATGGAAGGACGAGGAGCTTAGGTTTATTAATTATCTCAGGACCTTCTCATCAGTGCATTGAAAATATCAGTTAATATTTCTGAGATGAATCCAAAGGCAAGTATCAAATATATTCTCATCTTAGTCAACGCTATTTCAGGCAAGGGACCACATCATGAAAATGGACACCAGAATCTCTTATATTTCTCGAGGCTTTCACATTTTCTCAGGGGACAGAATAATCAATGAAAATCAAAATGTTCTATATTCAGTAAGGAAAATACCTCCTGAGAAAGCAAAGGAATATGCTTAACCGATTTTTGTTAATGCTGCTTTCTTCTGGGATTAGGGTCTTCAGGCAGCACTGTGATTCCTATGAGCTTTCATGGTGTTATTTATTCAGTGGCTTTGCACCTGTACAACTATACAAATATTTTATGGTTCTCCTCCTGAATGACACAGCTTAGAACTCTCATATGCCCTGCCGATGGAGCAACTTTACTTTGGAAAACACAAAATCTCCTGAGTGAATTTCTTATTTAATTTGCAGGGGCAGATTTTGGAAAATATTGGCATCTGCAGTCAGGTTAGCTTCGTCCGATACATGCAAGGCAGAAAGACTCTGGGAGCAGACCAAAACCTTTTCATCAAGGACTTGAGGTTTGATAAGGTGCCTGTGAGGATTTATCAGCCTAAGGCTCCATCTGCCAGCCCAAGGAGGGGAGTTATATTCTTCCATGGAGGAGGATGGATATTTGGAAGTCTTGGTAAGATATTTAACCAAAAAATTATATTCTTTTCTAACAATTCCCTTTCTTATGCAATAGGTAACATGACTAGTCACACAAAAAACAATGAAAATAATTTTTTTCAGAGACCCATGAAAAGCTATGCCGCTCAATTGCCAAAGAAAGCAAATCTGTGGTTGTATCTGTTGGGTGAGTCTGTTCTTGTATTGTTTTTTTATTTCCTATATTGTGGATATCAACTTATAATTTGTTGACTATAGCAATAACTTGTCCCAGAAAAGTGTTTCTGGGTGTCTTGTCAAGCGTGTTATTCACTCTCCTCTTCTTTGGAGACACTGAAGACTGACTTAGTCCATTTTAACTGACCTCACTGCACATAATGCTTACATTTAACTGGAAAAAGAAGGTTGATGCTTTCCATTCCAAACTCAAACCTGAAAACAGGCAGTAAGTCAAATACATACTACTTAATCCTCATTCAAGCAAACTCTACCTGATGGTTATAAGAGCACTACAAGAATGACAAACTAATATAATCACCAACACGTTGACACAGCTGTCTGCACGATGAGGATACAGTTGCACTATAGCAAAGACATAGAAAGGAAGTATCATCATTCCTATCTGACACATGGAAAGCTAAAGCATGAACTGATTAAATGACTGTCATAGAACCTGGGCATAGTTACAAGCTGAATATTCCTTCCTGTCTCTTTCAAGTTCTGAACAATGTCCCAAGGAGATGATGATCCCAACAAACTAATCTTCACTAGTAGAAAAAGTCTATTTATGATAACTTGGGGAGAAAGGGAGAATTTTGAATTAATTCTGGTTGAAAAGAACTGGGACTAAACTTTCAGGAATTCCAGCAATACATCTACAATTAATAATACTTTCTTCTCTTGCTGTTTTTGTCTCTTTCTGTGCATTAGGTACCGTTTAGCTCCTGAGCACAAGTACCCTGCCGCATATGAAGACTGTCTTAATGCTACCCTACACTTTATGAGGAATATCGAGCACTACGGGGTGGATCCTGCCCGCATAATTGTCAGTGGGGACAGTGCTGGGGGCAATCTAGCAGCTGCCGTTAGCCAGACCCTTGCAAGCAGATCAGACCTCCCAAAACTACGGGCACAGATCCTGATCTACCCAGGCCTTCAGGCTCTGGATTTCAATTTACCATCGTATCAGCAAAATCGGGCAGTTCCTCTCCTATTCAGAGAACGTGCCGCTTTCTATGTGTTACAGTACCTACATGGGGATGCATCAGCCCTGGAAGATGTCTTGGAGGGTACCCATATTCCTTCAGATATTATATTAAATTATAGGAAGTGGGTGAATGCAGACTATATTCCTCAAAAATTTAGGGTCAGAGGCTACAAGCCGCATGTGCTACTTGAATGTGCCACTGAGGTTTATGAGAAAACGAAAAAGTTCTGTGAGCCCAACCTGTGTCCACTGTTAGCTGAAGATGCTGTTGTCCAGCAGCTGCCTGAGACTTTTCTCCTGACGTGCGAGTACGACGTGCTCAGAGATGATGGTTTGCTCTACAAGAAGAGATTAGAGGACAGTGGTGTCCCTGTGACCTGGTACCACCTTGAGGATGGGTTCCATGGGATTATAAACTCATTTAATAGTGATTGGTTTTCATTTTCAGCTGGAAAAAGAGGTGTTGATAATATCGTGAACTTTCTAAAAAGCTTATAGAATCATTTTTTTTTCAGCTATAAGTATATATAAGTATAGCCAATTTTCTGTGATTTTGTTTCATGCTCCTAAATTTCAGAGAAGTTTAGATAGGACAATTTATGTTAATGAGCACCCATGACAATACAACAACTGAAAATGTTTAAAAGAAGGCTGGGAAAGTTTATGTCAGTGATATCTCAAGTATTCTGTGCACCACTTGTCTATTTTAGTGACCTCTTTGCATCAGGCACTTGCAAAACCTTCAATAAATATTAAAGAATATTATTTTAAATCCACGTTTCATCTTACTCATTTTATTCCATTCTAAACTACAGTTTTATTCTTCCAAGAAGGTGTCAGATAGTCCGAGGAAGAAATCAATATTTATTACAACACTATAATGCAGCACCTGTGCTATATATTATGTGCAGCAGTTGCCAACCTGCATAAAATTACTATGATCTAGGTAATTGTTACTTCAAACCTGAAAAATTGAAGTCAAAACCGCAGCTGTTGCCGGTAGTGACACTCTGTTAACAGCTTTCTGTACATTACAACAGAGATCTTTCCAATGCCATAAATGTGTTCTTATGTTTATCAAACACACGAACATGCTGAAGAACTTGTTCCTACATTTAAATACTCTAGCAATAAAATAAAGTCAATATGTTTATTTTTTTAAGCATATGTGATATTTATCTTTTTTTTTTTCCTAAATGCCCTATATATTCCATATAGGAATACAGGAAACAACACACTCTGGCTGCAAATCACATGCAGCAACTTCGCCTCCATATATTAGTTTGCTCTCTCTTCTTGTACACAGCAAAACATACAACAAACTGGGACTTCATGTGCTATGTAGCTGCTGTCTCATTCACACCATCCGCAATCCAAGAATACCACTGGATATCAGGCCCTCTATCATTCTCACAATTAATGTGAAGCTAAACAGGAAATTAAATGCATAACCCTCTCCTCCAGACACAGTGTCATGCGTGCTGTCATCTTGCACAACATTTCCTCGGATTTTAAAGTGTGTGACACCTAACTGGGAGAGCTCTATTAAACCTGGACCGCTCCAAGACTTACTGGTATCTGAGCAAAGTCAAAAATAGCTGGGGAGTCACCTTGCCTCTGGCTAAATGACTTTTTTTAATATATTGCTAGTGATACTGGTGGTGACTTTTATTGTTTCATACATACTACCAATTATCAGAACAATTCGATTTGAATACTCTAATGCTAGTATCCCTCCTGGAGCGAATCACAGGGGAAAGCTTCACCTTGTCCTGGCTTTTATGATCAGCACATCTGTTGTGGTGAGTTAATCTGCCGCGATTTCTGCCAGAAACAGGCGTTAGGTGATTTCCTTTGATAAGGTTAAGAACCTTTGATAAGGTTCGATCCTTTGATAATGTGTGCAAATAGGGGATCAGGCTGGCTGCATTAACACAGAGATGAAGTTGTAAGGCTATTTAAAAGCTTTTTCTGTTGGCTTTCGGCAGCAATTTTTGTATAGTGAATCCTGTTAGACCTTGAGACCTTGAGACCTAGTTTTCCCTGCCTGTTCTTGTAGGGATGAAGCCAAATGTAACAACGCAAATAACTCAGTTTAAGTTAATTGTTTATGTTATTATGCCAACTATTTACTTTTATGACACTTTTGATTTGTACCTCAGCTAAGCACAGGTGTTTTTAGCATATTTTGGGGGCTTTCTAGCATCTATTGAAGAGGGCCGGTAGTTTTACAGGAGATTAAAATGGTGACTCTTTGGAAAACTTGGGAGAACGAGAGCTGGGTGAAAGTTTGGAAAACTTGGGAGAATGAGGTGAGGAGAAGAAGGAGTGAGAGGTTGACAGTGCCAATGCAAAGGCTTGAGAGCACTGAGAGGGAAGGCGCTTTTCTCACCTTGAAGTTGCTTTGCTGCCACATCAGTGGAGGGGGTGCAGAATGGCCTGGAGCTGCTGCAGACGGCGAGGACAACACAGGTCCCTGGCGAGGCGCAACTTCAACATCAAAAGTTCCCCAGGAACTTAAGGAAAAATTTCCTGCCAGGGAAGGTGCCAGAGCACTGGAACAGGCTGCCCAGAGAGGCTGTGGAGTCTCCTTCTCTGGAGATCTTCAAGACCCGCTTGGACGCAGCCCTGTGCCCCGTGCTCTAGGTGACCCTGCGTGTGCAGGGGGTTGGACTGGATGATCCCTAGAGGTCCCTTCCAACCTTGGGCATTCTGTGATTCTGTGATTCTCTCCCACCAGGGGAAGCTCCTGGAGAAGCTGGGGGTGTGCAGCTCGCTCGCTTTCACCCGCTACATGTACTCTAGGCGCTGTCTGCTGCCAGACCCGCGGCTCCGCGTGAGCGAGGAGGTGTTTGCAGAGGTGCCTGTGAGGGTCTACCAGCCCCGCGCGGTGCCAGCTGGCCTCAGGGCTGGCATCGTCTTCTTCCACGGCGGGGGCTGGCAGCTCGGCAGCATCGGTACGGCGCTCCGGGGTGTGCAGGGAATGGTGCAACAACCGGTGCAGGAAGGTCCTCCTTCCTGGCCCTCAAAGTGGGAAAGATGGAATTATCCTGCCCTGGGACTTGGGAGGAGCTTTGAGATCAGGCTGGGAGCTCCTGTAATGCTCCCCTTGGGCGTAAGGTAACGGGATGCAGCTCTTGGGGACAAAAATGAGAAATGTGAGGAATTTGTATGGCCAGCAAGGGCTGGGGAACTGCTAGGGCAGGTCAGAAAAAGCAGACCTCAGCCTTCTTTAACCATCTCACGTGGAAACGGGATGGTCAACTAACAGAAACCGCACAATTTTCTACAGATTCCCATGAAAAGATATGCCGCTACATTGCCAAAGGATCCGAGTCGGTGGTGGTGTCCGTTGGGTGAGTTATCTGGTGCAATGCTGCAAAAACCCTTTCATACACTGCACTAAAAAATTCTAATATACATTAGAAGCCCAGGTGTGGTTGGAGATGATCTCCCATTTGCCACCGTGACATTTCCTCCTTTTTCTGTGGTCTCTTTCTGTGCATTAGGTACCGTTTAGCTCCTGAGCACAAGTACCCTGCTGCATATGAAGACTGTCTTAATGCTACCCTACACTTCATGAAGAATNTACCCTGCCGCATATGAAGACTGTCTTAATGCTACCCTACACTTCATGAAGAATATCAAGCACTATGGGGTGGATCCTGCCCGCATAACTGTCAGTGGGGACAGTGCTGGGGGCAATCTAGCAGCTGCCATTAGCCAAACCCTTGCAAGCAGATCAGACCTGCCAAAACTACGGGCACAGATCCTGATCTATCCAGGTCTTCAGGCTCTGGATCTCAATCTACCTTCCTATCAGCAAAATCGAGGAGTCCCTCTCCTATTCAGAGAACACGTTGCTGTCTTTGCCTTGCAGTACCTAAATGGGGATGCATCGCATGCAGAAGAGGTCTTGGAAGGCTCTCATATTCCCGCAGATGTTAGGTTGAAGTATAGGAAGTGGGTGAGTGCAGATAATATCCCTGAAGAGTTTAAGGTCAGAGGCTACAAACCGCACAAGCCCTGTGAATTTAAGGCTGAAGCTTTTGAGAAAGTTAAAAGAATCTTTGAGCAGAACCTGTGCCCGCTGTTAGTTGAAGACGCCGTCATCCAGCAGCTGCCTGAGACTTTCATCTTGACGTGCGAGTACGACGTGCTGAGAGACGACGGTTTGCTCTACAAGAAGAGATTTGAGGACAACGGAGTCCCAGTGACCTGGTACAACCTTGAGGATGGATTTCATGGAATTCTGAACCTCTACGATTATTACGGCATTTCCTTTCCAGGGGCAAAGAGGGGACTGGACAGGATTGTTAACTTCTTAAGAGGCCTGTAGACACAACCTTCCTGTGTTGTACTTATCCTCCCTGAGCCATAGGGCCTCAGGTGCTTGAGGGGGGTTTTGGAAAGACCATAAGGATCAGCGAACTGCCCTTTTAATCCATGTATGTTTGACGATTTTGTTCAGCATTAGGAAATATAAACAAAAACAGTTAGAAAATAGGCGTATGATCTTCCAGAGAATGGTTCCCCAAACAGTTATTTTGGGATTTGTGCTGTCATTTCTCCATGCTCTGCATTTATCTTAGATGATAGGGCAGCACCTCCCCTGACTTTGTATTTTGTTTTATGGAAAAAAAGGAAAACAAGAGTGACCACAGAGATCCTCAAAACCTGTAACACTGAGGAAATCGGCAATTAAAAACACACACAGACACAAAACAAACCACAAACGCTGTGTTTTCCTTAGATCTCCCCGGCGTCTCACTGATGCGATGTCTAACACTCCTGCCGCACGGGATTCACCGGAATGGGGGGTTTTAACAGCAGCTGGGCCTCAAATGGAGAATTGGGGTGTTTTGCCCCCTTCCTCGCGGCTTCCCCCGCCGCCTGCGGCTGCCCCGGCCCGGGCGGCCCCGGCGCGGGCGGCGGCGCTGCCCCC